>CM062814.1:15223382-15664358 GCA_031772625.1 Pinus tabuliformis | reverse complement strand
TGCCCATGGAATATATTGTGTCAAGTCTGTGGATTGCAGCACTAATCGGTCGTATGGTTTATCGTGATACTATGGAGGATCATCTCGTGTAGCTGATGGATTGTAGGAGGATCAGTTCTTAGTAGGATTCCACCAACAGGTTGCAAAGGAGCACAAAAAGGCATGGCATGATCAACATATAAAGAAACACACCTTCTAGGTTAATGATTTGGTTTTATTATATGATAGTAAATTTATGAAATTTCCTGGAAAGTTTCAAATGCATTGGATGGGACCCTATGTGGTGAAAGAAATGACAGATGGTGGTGCAGTTCAGCTTTGCAAAGCTGAAGGAGAATTATTTCCAAGCAAAGTCAATGGCAATCGATTGAAGTTGTATATGGGTGATCCCACCCTACACAATGACTATATGATGGTGGGATAGTCTTAGTACTCCAGATAGCCAAAAAACTACACTACCATGATGTGGGGAAGATGAAGTAAGAGGGTCGCGTGAAGGGAGAAGTGGGCACCGAGGGGAGTTGCGCGCAAGATGCATGTGCCACAAAGGATGGTGTCGTGCATCCCAGTCAACAAGTAGCCATTGGAAGCTCTGGTAAATGATTGGATGGGAAAACTTTCCATTAAAAGGAGAGGGGATGGCATTTATGGGTAAAATATTTGGAAATCTACCGCCAACGATGCATTAATGATCAAAATTTGGAGGGAACGGTTGGATCAAAATTTGAATTCACCTATAAATCTGGTGTGACACCCGACATTCAAACACTTTGCTTCCAACAAGTTTGCGTTAAACTTTGCTGCCATAACGCGGGATGTATGTCTAAGAAGAGTTGGGAGGAAATTCTAGCACAATCAAAGTTCGCTAGCTTGCCTCATTGGAACCATAAGATCATCTTTGAGAGAATGAATGCAACCCCAACCCCCACAAAAGCAGCATCCTCTGAAGAAGCACCCTCAGTTGAAGAAAACACCCTCTGAAGAAGCACCCTCAGTTGAAGCAACACCTTTATTCCTACAGGATTTCCGACTATTGTGCTAGGTCTCCTAGGCCTAATCCCTTGTAGATGACAAGAAGAAAAAGAAACCATAGCAGGTGTTAGCCTCCTGCTGCAGCAGGTTAATCATCTTTCATGATCGACATTTTTACATGCCAAATATGTCATACTTTGCTTGCTGCAATGCTCCATATTTGCTACAGATGGCCAGAGAAGTATCCATGAGAGTGTGCTAGTCTAAATGCCACTGCTGTGTTCCATTTTTGATGGGTTGATCCATTTTTGATGAGTTTTCAGCTAAGGGAGGTCCAAACAGCTTAATCTTTGCCTCCCTAGGTTTCAATTTCCTGTTGTAGAATATAGAGATTGAACATCTGTCCAAACAGCTTAATCTTGGCAGATTTGTAGATAGGTAGAGAAACAAGGGTGCTCAACAGCTTAATCTGAGCCCCTGGATGCAATAAGTGTAGTTGTAGATAGGAGCACAAGCAAGAAGAAAAGAATGAAAAGCTGGGTATGCTAGTTCAAGTGCACCAAACCAAAAAGAAGAGAAAATGCTAGGCAAGTAGGTCTGGTAGGTAGCTTTGTGGTTGCAGAATCATGGCTTGTGATCCATTTCATATTGTCAAGTGTTATATCTATCATATCACAAGTTTGAGGCAGTTTTCCATTTGAAGGACTTCAAGCGAGGCATGACTAACTTCCCCTTCTTCCCTTTCCCCAAAACACTCACTAACTTTCCCTAAAGAGGTCAAGATCTACTTGCTACCTCTTAATTTCATCATTTTTCATATCATTTGCCTTGGTGAAGATCTGCATCACTCAAGGAATGTTAACACTTCTTCTATCAGTCATTTTCCCCATTAATAGCCTAAGACATCATACCTAGCACTTTTCTCATCATTGTCATATTAACTACTAACACTACTATGTAACTCCCTATCTATTTCCCCTTCGCCTACTAAAACTATGTATATAACTCCCGATATATTTATCCCTCCCTCGTTGAAAATAACCATATACATCCTTGGAAATTGCTAAGTTTATCTGAAACTCAGCAAGAATCCTCACTTCACCCCCCTAACTATCTTCCAAATGCATTAGGACTCATTCCTAAGCATAAAATCCCCCTCCAAATGTATAAAAATCCATCTTTTGACCTTGTTTTACTATTCCAAGGCAAACCCCTTTCTGGCCTTAACCCTTCTCAAAGTATATAAAATTCCTGTTAAATACTTTTGGACTCCTTCCAAGCATTAAAACCCATCTTTTAAAGCTATCGGACCCTTCCGATGCCTTAGAATCCCTTCAAAATATTAAAAGGGCCCTCCGATTCCACAAAAGCCTCCCTTTAGTGTTAAAACCCTCCTCCAAATTCATTTGCTCCCTCTGACGCGATATCGTTGTCGGAGGTCGCAATGATCATTATAGGGCCCCTTTTTTATACCTCTGATCCATCCCTCGTTGATGCGATTTCGCAATCAGCGTATCGCAACTCATATGTGCACATATATATGCCCCGACCCCTCGGCCGATGCGATATCGCTATCGGGAGCTCTCCGCATCGCAATTTCACGTTTTACCACATATATCACATTTTACCGCATAAACCTAAGTTTTTCATAAACTTAAGTTTATCGCAAAAACCACATTTCACCTATCGCAAGCCTTATCACGATATTGCCGACGGTAAAGCAGTGACCAAATCATAACCATCCATCGTCCCGCCCAGATCAACAGTCCACATCATTTCGGCGATCGCCCATTTCGGCGATCGCACATATGTGTTTTTACCCGCTACCCTGCCGATTGCCGAACTACCGATTTAATCTCAGCTACCCATTCGGCCCGCTGATCAACGGCTCATATTGATTCACAGCAACCCCATATATGGCTCCAACCAGCGGAGCCGAAAAGTAATATAGGCGCGGCGCATAAGGATTTCGGGTCCGAAAGGAGCCCGTCACACAGCGAAGAGGGATTGCTCCGATATGGCGGAGCGAAATAACAAATGCAACAGAGTTTAAAGGATTTCGGGTCCGCGGACCCATTCCATTGTAAATCCGCCGATTTGGGTTCGCCAATGGGCCGGACCCGAAATGCAATAATGAAGGGCCTATAATCAGATCGGGTCCGCCAGCTATTTCACTCATCGAGGGTTTTACATGTTGGGACCAATGGTCTGCCCGATGCGAGTTAGTGCTAGCTGTCCGATCGCCCTCCCAGATCAACGGTCATGATCTGTTTGCGGCTCTCCACATCTCCTACTGGCGGAGTCGAAATAAATTATAGCATGGCACAATAAGGATTTCGGGTCCGTAAGGATCCTTTGTACAGCGAAAAGGGAAGGCTCCGATATGGCGGAGCCGAAAAGTTATAAAGGGCAGCCTCAAAGCATTTCGGGTCCGCGACAGTTTGGGGGTTTTACATGTTGGGACTAATGGTCCGCCCCGATGCGAGTTAGCGTCAGCCGTTGGATCGGCCCGTGCCGGATCCAAGGCTATGATTTAATCTAATGAACAGTGATCGCTCCCGCCCTAGTTTTGGTAAAATTTCATGTTTTAAGGCATTTTTGCCTTATAAAAGGAAAACGACCATTTTTCACAGGGTTTCTTCTAGCGCCCGCACCGGCTCCAGTTAAAGAATTTCATGCATCCTTAAGCCATTATGGATTGCTCCAAATCCCTGTTTAGCTCCAGAAGCCAGTCTCGGCCTTAGCACGATCAGCAGCATATAATTCCTCCTTTTTGCGGCATTTTTTCAGAGTTTAATGCTATTTTTGATCGGCCAAGCACCGATTGCACTCAAAGGCCACGAAGGACATTAGCAGCAATTAATTTTGCATTAAAAGGCAGAAAAGGGGCGATGGGACAGTTTAAATAGTATCAGCGGTGAGAAAGGCCCAGATTCAGTGCCAAAGTGTATCAGGATGCGGCAAAGAGTATCATTCTAGTTTTTCAAAGCAGGTGAAAGCACAGCAAGCCCAGCAAAGTCAACAAAGCATCGTTCAGCCATTAAGGCTCACCAAACACTTCTTTTGTTGCTTTAAAGCCACCTAAAGGCATAGATGAAGGCTTTCAAGGCAGGGTTATTGCAGAGACATTATTCCAGTCATATTTTTTGGAGCTGCGCTGCTTCCTTAATTGCGCAGTTATCACACAGAGGATAGCACGTGGCTCAAGGCACTCTTTCAGTCCATTTTTGAAGCTGCAGGACCCTGTGCAGCCCTAAAGAGCCATTTTGATGAGGCTGCTCCCTCATGTGCAGCTGTTTTAGATATTTTATTACATTCATTTCCAGCAACTTAGCATTAGAAGCAGTTATTGCACAAATCCCTTTGGATCTGTTTTGATAGATATTTTGAGATATTTTCTCCCTTGATACCTGTTCAAGGGTTGTTTGTAAATATTTTCTATTTAAACCACCCTCTACACTGTTTTAAGGGTTGGTTGGTCGATAACTTCCTCTAGGCTTGCACTGTATTTTCTGAGGTCTCTATAATCAAAGATCGCTGGAATGTTTGGAGATGAACTGGCTGTTGTGTTTTAATGACTAAAGATGACTATGGAATCCTAATGCTTCTACATACCAATAAGTGTTTCTTATCTCTGTTTACAGTTTATATTGTTTTATGCCATCATTGTTTCACTATCTAAATAACAGAAAGAAAGAATAGTTCAGAGCTCACTTAGTTGTATTCTGTTCTCAATTTCTGCGATTTATTATGTTTTCTCTGAATTAGTCCTGAATATGAATACTGATTGGCTCATATTTACACTAGTTCCTTCATATATGAATGTTGTTTAGGAATCCTTGATTGCTCCTATATAAATGTTCATTCACATTCCCTCTGTTAGCATAATGAGAGCTACTTAGTTGCCTTTCATTCACTGACCTTCATTCCATCCTTATTCCAGCTTGATATTCTTTTATTTGTAGCTATCCTACTTTGTATTCCTCTTGTGACCAGAAAACGCAACAGCAAGCCTAATCCACGACTCCATGCCCAATGGTTTGAACTTCTCACACTATGCATCCAACTCTGTTTGAAAGAATCCCCCATCCATCAAACATAATCAAAACCCCTTGAACTCATTAGCTAGCCTAATATCATCTTCAACAAAGCTAAATTATAAGAGAGAGCCCTCTCTGATTGCAGGTAGGCTAGACCTGCAGTCCAAAGATTGGTTTGTGGTTACCTCGACCGTATCCTTTAAGGAGCTTTAAGGACAACCTGAGTGATAACATAAGGCGACTCCGCTGGGGACCATCCTCAGTTAATTTCACAAATCAAGTTGAAAGCTCAATGGGAAGGAACCAGACCTTCAAAAGTTTCTTTCTAACCCTTATATTCTTAGAAAAATCCCCAAGAAACAAGCTAGAAGCTGGCTCCCAAAAAGAATTCACATTATACAAGGTCAAATCCAGACCCAAATCCCCCAACAACTTTTGAAAATCCCAATATAATCCCAAGAACCTCAGGAAGCTAGAGCGAAGAGATTGATGCTTCCCATCAAAAATCGGTGGCCTGATTGATGCTTCTCTCTCGTAGTTGCTCATGATGAACGATCTACCTTCAAGCGATCAAGCTTCTCTGAAGGACCTGCTCTGATACCAATTGTTGGAAATAATACTGAGAGGGGGGGTGAATCAGTATTATCTAGCAATTTAATAAATCTTCCTTATTTGATCTTTGAATTATTTTAGCATGTCAGTACCATAAAATAATGAGCATGAAAAACAGATAGTCACACCAAAGAACACAAGATGTAAGGTGGAAACCCAATGTGGGTGAAAACCACCTGCTGCAATATGTCTCTATCTTCTTTCAATTTAGAAACTTCTTTTACAATGATTTTGTACTGGTGCAGTCCTTTACCAGTACGCAGGCTGCAACCTGCAGAGAGCTACAACTCTCTCTCTCTCTCGTTTTCCAGTCTACTCCTGGAAGGGAGCTACAACCCCCTACTTCTTTTCATAAAGCATCAGATGATCAACAAGTACATAACAGATATAGATCACTACAGATATCAGATCAGCAACAACAGAACTAACCCAGAACACCTTATCAATAGAGAAATTCAATCAAGAGAACATCTTAAAACAGAGACGCAGTTTTTCTTTCTGTGGCCTGCGACCAGACGCCGTTAACCTTCTGCTACTCTGCGTCCACACGCAGATATCCTTCTGCTCCGCTGCGTGCCCACGCACTGTTCCTTTGACTGCTCTGCGTTCTGTTGCTTCAGAGACGCACCCAAAGATACTATCGCGCCGCATTTTTCGCTACAGAGACGCACCTCAAAACACTATCGCGCCGCGTCCTTTGCTTCAGAGACGCACCTGAACCTTGATCGCCCTGCGTCCCCACGCAGGTCTCTCTCTACTGTGCTGCGTCTCGGCACACTTTCCCTTTATAGTACCTATGTCCCGGCGCACTTTCCCTTCACTGAACCTGCGACCCTTTAGATATAAATGATATGAAGGCTTCAGGACAAACCCAAACAGTCAGATCTACAGATCTGATCATGCGCCATAGAGATCACAGTCCATTAGAAGATTCGCCCTCTTAGATTTGGACTAGATCTCACCAAATAAGATATTCAACCCAAGACCATTGCACAATCCAAATGAACTCCTTTGCTTTATATAGGCAAGCTCCTCCTCAAAACATGGAACAATACCACGAGCCGACACCATAGAAACATAAAACCGTCGGCTAGATACCACACAAGAAACCCCCACGTGCTTTTCTCTGCCTTGAAATGTGTGCACTGGGTAGACGCACCCCCTGAACGGCTGGCCGGCGTCCCTGGACGCGGGTTCTGCATGGTATACCTGCGGGGACGCACTTTCTGAACCGATTGCCTGCGTCCTTCTTAATTTTTCAACAAACTGAGAGCCTTACCACTGGAGTTGCCATCAAGTACAACATCTGTAACATACAGTCATACCAGATAACATAATGCCAACAATCTCCCCCTTTGGACTTGATGGCAACCTCAACCTTACAAGCTTCAGCTTCATTCTCCCCCTTTGACATCAATGGCAAAGGGTATGCTCCCCCTTAGCTCATGCTCCTCCAGATCTGCAACAAATAACCAGAAATCCACCATGAAAGAGATAGAGACATATTGCAGCTATTTCCAAGATCTCCTTCTCCATAATGCCAACAATGCATTATGTGCTCCCCCTGAGCCTTGTACCACCAATAAGAAGATGTTCAACAATAAGATGATGCATCAACAACCCCCAGCTTTTGCCTGAGGTATTCAAATGTGTCCCTGGGCAATGGTTTGGTGAGAATATCAGCAACTTGTTCCTTGGAAGGAACATACTCCAACTTGACTTTCTGTTCAAGCACTTGTTCCCAGAGAAAAAGGTACTTGATTGGTATGTGCTTGGTTTTTGAATGCATAACAGGGTTCTTTGAGATGCTGATTGCACTTGTATTATCACATAAGATGGGGATTGGTGGAGTACAAGTGATTTGAAAATCCTGCAAAGTCTGCATCATCCAAGGGAGTTGGGTGCAACAAGATGCAGCAGCAACATATTCTGCTTCAGCTGTAGATAAGGCAATGGAACTCTGTTTCTTGCTGAACCAAGATACCAGTCTGGAACCCATAAAGAACGCACCACCACTTGTGCTTTTCCTGTCATCCACGCTTCCGGCCCAATCTGCATCTGTATAAGCATGAAGAGTAAGATCTGTATCTCTAGGATACCATAAGCCATAATTTTGAGTCCCTTGAAGATATTTGAAAATTCTCTTTACTGCCTGAAGATGAGTCTCCTTCGGATTTGCCTGAAATCTTCCAACTATTCCAACTGCATGCATGATGTCCGGTCGGGTACCTGTCAAATATAGTAAACTTCCAATCATAGATCTGTAGGTTGGTTGATGTATTGCTGCAGATTCATCATTTGCACTGAGACTACATCCTGTGACCATGGGTGTACATACTGGTTTTGCATCTTCCATGCCATATTTCTTCAAAATCTGCTTGAGATACTTGGTTTGAGATAAAAAGATTCCTCCTTCCTTTTGTTGGATTTGCAAACCAAGGAAATATGTCAGTTCTCCTAGCAAGGACATTTCAAATTCTTTTTGCATGACCGAGGCAAAGCTTTGACTCATAGCTTCTTCATTGCTGCCAAAAATAATGTCATCTACATACACAACAAGTATTAGTAATTTGTCATTTTCAACTTTTATATACAGATTGCTATCTGCTGAACCTTTTGAGAAACCTTGTTGATGAAGATATTTGTCCAACCGGTAGTACCAAGCCCTTGGAGCTTGTTTGAGACCATAGAGAGCCTTTTTCAATCGGCATACAAGATTTGGATCATTTCCAAGAATGAACCCATCTGGTTGTTCAATGTACACTTCTTCTTCCAAGTCTCCATTCAGAAAGGCTGATTTCACGTCCATTTGAAATACTTTGAAGTTTTGAAAACTTGAGAGAGCAAGGAACATTCGGATGGCCTCAAGTCTTGCAACAGGAGCAAAGGTTTCTTCAAAGTCTATTCCTTCTTGCTGCGCATACCCTTTACAAACAAGTCTGGCTTTGTTTCTAATTACTTCTCCATTTTCATTCAATTTATTTTTGAAGACCCATTTTGTTCCGATAACATTCTTGTCCTTTGGTCTAGGAACCAGCTCCCAAGTGTTGTTCTTTTCGATTTGCTCAAGTTCTTCATCCATTGCTTTCACCCAACATTCATCTTTGCATGCTTCTTTCACATTTTGTGGTTCAGTAGAGGAGAGTAATGCCAAATAGCTTGAGGCTTCTGCAACTGTTCTTCTTGTTTGTACACCTGCTTCTTTCTGCCCCACAATCTGAGATTCTGGATGATTCTTCTGAACATATCTGGATGGAGTTTTCTCTTCTATTCTTGTCTGCTCCTCTGGTTCTTCTTGAGGTTCTTCTTGAGGTTCTCCTTGGGGTTCTTCTTCTTCATTATTCTGTCTTTGAGGGTAGCCTTCATCTTCTTCTATATCTTCATGATGTACTTGCCTAGGAATATATCCCTTCTCATCAACCACTACATCAATGCTGTCAACAATTCTGCCAAGTCTTTTATTGTAGCATTTGTATGCTTTGCTATGTGGAGAATAGCCAAGAAGAATGCCTTCATCTGCTCTAGGTTCAAGTTTGCCAAGCTGCTCATCAGTATTCTTGATATAGCATTTGCTCCCAAAGATTTTGAAGTGCTTTACCGAAGGAGTCCTGCCACTCCAAAGCTCATGAGGAGTTTGAGTGCTGTTCACCCGGACATTTGTTTTGTTGAGAATAACAACCGCAGCATGTGCAGCTTCACCCCAGAAAGTTGCGGGAGTTCCTGATTCATCAAGCATAGCACGAGCCATTTGTTGGATTGTTCTGTTCATTCTTTCAACAACTCCATTTTGCTGAGGAGTTCTAGCTGTAGAGAATTCTCTCCTTATCCCATGTTCATCACAGAAATCGAAAAATTCATTTGAAGTAAATTCCCCACCTCTGTCGGATCTGAGACACTTAATTTTGTGACCTGATTCATTTTCAACCAAGGCTTTGAAGGATTTGAATTTTTCGAATGCTTCATCTTTGTGCTTCATAAGTCCTAACCAGACGAACCTGGAGAAATCGTCAATAAATAATATCAAGTATTCCTCTCCTCTAGGTGTTCTTTTCCTGAATGGACCACATGTATCTGTATGTACTAGCTCAAGAGGCATGCTAGCTGATCCTTCTTTCTCTGGAAAGTTAGTCCTGGTTTGTTTTCCAAACTGACATGATCTGCATATGGTGTTGTCAGGAATTTTGATATCTGGAAGATCGCGAACTGCCTGATATTTGCATGCTTTCCTTATTTGTGAGAAGCTTAGATGTCCCAACCTTCGATGCCATAACCAGTGCTCTTCATCCTTGCTTAGATAGCATTGTTGTTGTCCTTCTTCAAATATGTACAGATTATTTGGAGTTCTTTTGCCTTTGAGTACTGTTTTACCTGTATCAAGATCACGAACAAGACATCCATTCGATCTGAAAATAACCTCGGTTCTTTGATCACACATCTGGCTGACACTTAGAAGATTATGCTTCAATCCATCAACATACAAAACATTTCCAGCTTTGACCTTTCCTTTTAACTGAGCAATGCCTTTTCCTTTTATAGTTGCAGGAGTATCGTTTCCAAAAGAGACTTTCTTTCCTTTTTCTAAAACAGAATAAGATTCAAGTTTTTCTTTATCACCTGTCATATGCTTCGAACATCCACTGTCAATGTACCATAGATTTTCCTGTCCCTCTGCATAAAATGCTATTCCACATCTTTCTGTTTGAGGTTCCTTTATTCTCCATGTTTTGGTGCTTGAGGCTTGCTCCTTTTTCTGCTGAAACCTGCTCCTGCATTCAGATTCTTCATGACCAAAGTTATTGCAAATAGAACATTCGACTTCATTTTCAAGAACCGAAAAGTTGTTATAGGTCCTTTTTGTCATCCCTGTCATACTTCTTTGTTTTTGAGCTTCCCTAGTCATGATTGTTTTATATGCAACACATTGAGCTGCTTTGTGACCAAAATTATGGCAAGAAAAGCATTGTCCATTGAAGAAGCTTCTGCGGTTATTGAATCTACCTGCCAACTGATTGTAATTTCTATTTTCATCTATTCTTGAACCAAACTGAGAAGATTTTACCTGTGGCTGGTTGTAGCTTTTGTTCACCCTTAAGATGGATTGCCCCTGATAGTTTCTGTTTGTATTTTGTCCCTGCTTTACCTGATTATCTTCATTGTTCTTCTGCTCATTTCTTCTTGCCGCATCAAGATAACTTTTTGAGGTGGATGCTTGAGAGGTTTCTCCATTGTAACCCAAACCTGTCTTGTTTAGAGGAGACCGCTGCACATTGATAATCTCATCCAAAGTTTCAGATCCTTTGACAAACTTAAGATTAATAGCTTTTGTTTTCTCAATTTCTTTTCTGAGACCAACAATTTCACCTTCTAGTTTTTCAAGATGTTTTTCTTTTTCATCAATTTGAAATTGTAGAGTATCAATGATCACATTCTTTTCTTCTATACATCTCTTGAGTCTAGTAATTTCATCATAGAGGTTATTCACATCTACAGCATCCTCATAATCATCATCTTCAAATGCCATTAACAACTTATATTTATTACCTTGTTCATCTTCATCACTGTTTGATAAACCATCACTATCTTCATGGGTGTAGTAGCTTTTCTTATTTGCACTTTGTTTCTTGTTCCATCTAGCAGGTTCCTTTCCTTTATCCTTATAAGGACATTTTGCAGCATAATGACCTACTCTTCCACAAGCAAAGCATTTGAAAGGTAGCTTACCTCTGAACCTTCCAGAACCCCTTTGAAGATTTCTGACAAAATTTGATTCTTCTTCCTCTTCTTCTGGAACATGGCTTGTTTCATAGTAATCTTCTTTGCCTGATGCCTTAAAAGCAGCTTCCCTTCTGTCTGATGGACCTCCCTTTCTCATTTCATAAGCAGTTAGAATTCCATGTAGCTGAGACATAGTGAGAACACAGAGATTTTCCTTTTCTTCTATTGCAGATACTTTAGATTCAAACTTGGGGGATAATGATCTTAGAATCTTTTGAACTACTATAGCCTCTTTTATTTCTTCACCCAAATTTTTCATACAATTAACAATCTCATCTACCCGAAGAAAATAATTAGCCACACTTTCATCATTATACATCTTGAGAGTCTCATATTGAATCCTGAGAGTTTGAAGTTTAGCTTGTTTTACCTGTTCATCTCCTTCATAGCTCGTGACCATTTTGTCCCATATCTCTTTTGCTGATTTGAAGTGCATTACCTTCATGAATTCTGTTTGGGATATACTTCCTAATAGAGTACTGACTGCTTTTGCATTTGTTTCATACTTCTTTTTCTCAGCTGGATCTGTAGGAGTAGCTGAAGGAAAAGCATAGCCTGTTTCTACAATGTCCCAAACTTCTGTACCAAGAGATTGAAGATATGCAGTAACTCTTACCTTCCAATAATTGAAGTTTGTCCCATCAAAAATCGGTGGCCTGATTGATGCTTCTCTCTCGTAGTTGCTCATGATGAACGATCTACCTTCAAGCGATCAAGCTTCTCTGAAGGACCTGCTCTGATACCAATTGTTGGAAATAATACTGAGAGGGGGGGTGAATCAGTATTATCTAGCAATTTAATAAATCTTCCTTATTTGATCTTTGAATTATTTTAGCATGTCAGTACCATAAAATAATGAGCATGAAAAACAGATAGTCACACCAAAGAACACAAGATGTAAGGTGGAAACCCAATGTGGGTGAAAACCACCTGCTGCAATATGTCTCTATCTTCTTTCAATTTAGAAACTTCTTTTACAATGATTTTGTACTGGTGCAGTCCTTTACCAGTACGCAGGCTGCAACCTGCAGAGAGCTACAACTCTCTCTCTCTCTCGTTTTCCAGTCTACTCCTGGAAGGGAGCTACAACCCCCTACTTCTTTTCATAAAGCATCAGATGATCAACAAGTACATAACAGATATAGATCACTACAGATATCAGATCAGCAACAACAGAACTAACCCAGAACACCTTATCAATAGAGAAATTCAATCAACAGAACATCTTAAAACAGAGACGCAGTTTTTCTTTCTGTGGCCTGCGACCAGACGCCGTTAACCTTCTGCTACTCTGCGTCCACACGCAGATATCCTTCTGCTCCGCTGCGTGCCCACGCACTGTTCCTTTGACTGCTCTGCGTTCTGTTGCTTCAGGGACGCACCCAAAGATACTATCGCGCCGCGTCTTTCGCTACAGAGACGCACCTGAAAACACTATCGCGCCGCGTCCTTCTGCTTCAGAGACGCACCTGAACCTTGATCGCCCTGCGTCCCCACGCAGGTCTCTCTCTACTGTGCTGCGTCTCGGCGCACTTTCCCTTTATAGTACCTGCGTCCCGGCGCACTTTCCCTTCACTGAACCTGCGACCCTTTAGATATAAATGATATGAAGGCTTCAGGACAAACCCAAACAGTCAGATCTACAGATCTGATCATGCGCCATAGAGATCACAGTCCATTAGAAGATTCGCCCTCTTAGATCTGGACTAGATCTCACCAAATAAGATATTCAACCCAAGACCATTGCACAATCCAAATGAACTCCTTTGCTTTATATAGGCAAGCTCCTCCTCAAAACATGGAACAATACCACGAGCCGACACCATAGAAACATAAAACCGTCGGCTAGATACCACACAAGAAACCCCCACGTGCTTTTCTCTGCCTTGAAATGTGTGCACTGGGTAGACGCACCCCCTGAACGGCTGGCCGGCGTCCCTGGACGCGGGTTCTGCATGGTATACCTGCGGGGACGCACTTTCTGAACCGATTGCCTGCGTCCTTCTTAATTTTTCAACAAACTGAGAGCCTTACCACTGGAGTTGCCATCAAGTACAACATCTGTAACATACAGTCATACCAGATAACATAATGCCAACAATCTCCCCCTTTGGACTTGATGGCAACCTCAACCTTACAAGCTTCAGCTTCATTCTCCCCCTTTGACATCAAGGGCAAAGGGTATGCTCCCCCTTAGCTCATGCTCCTCCAGATCTGCAACAAATAACCAGAAATCCACCATGAAAGAGATAGAGACATATTGCAGCTATTTCCAAGATCTCCTTCTCCATAATGCCAACAATGCATTATGTGCTCCCCCTGAGCCTTGTACCACCAATAAGAAGATGTTCAACAATAAGATGATGCATCAACAACCCCCAGCTTTTGCCTGAGGTATTCAAATGTGTCCCTGGGCAATGGTTTGGTGAGAATATCAGCAACTTGTTCCTTGGAAGGAACATACTCCAACTTGACTTTCTGTTCAAGCACTTGTTCCCGGAGAAAATGGTACTTGATTGGTATGTGCTTGGTTTTTGAATGCATAACAGGGTTCTTTGAGATGCTGATTGCACTTGTATTATCACATAAGATGGGGATTGGTGGAGTACAAGTGATTTGAAAATCCTGCAAAGTCTGCATCATCCAAAGGAGTTGGGTGCAACAAGATGCAGCAGCAACATATTCTGCTTCAGCTGTAGATAAGGCAATGGAACTCTGTTTCTTGCTGAACCAAGATACCAGTCTGGAACCCATAAAGAACGCACCACCACTTGTGCTTTTCCTGTCATCCACGCTTCCGGCCCAATCTGCATCTGTATAAGCATGAAGAGTAAGATCTGTATCTCTAGGATACCATAAGCCATAATTTTGAGTCCCTTGAAGATATTTGAAAATTCTCTTTACTGCCTGAAGATGAGTCTCCTTCGGATTTGCCTGAAATCTTCCAACTATTCCAACTGCATGCATGATGTCCGGTCGGGTACCTGTCAAATATAGTAAACTTCCAATCATAGATCTGTAGGTTGGTTGATGTACTGCTGCAGATTCATCATTTGCACTGAGACTACATCCTGTGACCATGGGTGTACATACTGGTTTTGCATCTTCCATGCCATATTTCTTCAAAATCTGCTTGAGATACTTGGTTTGAGATAAAAAGATTCCTCCTTCCTTTTGTTGGATTTGCAAACCAAGGAAATATGTCAGTTCTCCTAGCAAGGACATTTCAAATTCTTTTTGCATGACCGAGGCAAAGCTTTGACTCATAGCTTCTTCATTGCTGCCAAAAATAATGTCATCTACATACACAACAAGTATTAGTAATTTGTCATTTTCAACTTTTATATACAGATTGCTATCTGCTGAACCTTTTGAGAAACCTTGTTGATGAAGATATTTGTCCAACCGGTAGTACCAAGCCCTTGGAGCTTGTTTGAGACCATAGAGAGCCTTTTTCAATCGGCATACAAGATTTGGATCATTTCCAAGAATGAACCCATCTGGTTGTTCAATGTACACTTCTTCTTCCAAGTCTCCATTCAGAAAGGCTGATTTCACGTCCATTTGAAATACTTTGAAGTTTTGAAAACTTGAGAGAGCAAGGAACATTCGGATGGCCTCAAGTCTTGCAACAGGAGCAAAGGTTTCTTCAAAGTCTATTCCTTCTTGCTGCGCATACCCTTTACAAACAAGTCTGGCTTTGTTTCTAATTACTTCTCCATTTTCATTCAATTTATTTTTGAAGACCCATTTTGTTCCGATAACATTCTTGTCCTTTGGTCTAGGAACCAGCTCCCAAGTGTTGTTCTTTTCGATTTGCTCAAGTTCTTCATCCATTGCTTTCACCCAACATTCATCTTTGCATGCTTCTTTCACATTTTGTGGTTCAGTAGAGGAGAGTAATGCCAAATAGCTTGAGGCTTCTGCAACTGTTCTTCTTGTTTGTACACCTGCTTCTTTCTGCCCCACAATCTGAGATTCTGGATGATTCTTCTGAACATATCTGGATGGAGTTTTCTCTTCTATTCTTGTCTGCTCCTCTGGTTCTTCTTGAGGTTCTCCTTGGGGTTCTTCTTCTTCATTATTCTGTCTTTGAGGGTAGCCTTCATCTTCTTCTATATCTTCATGATGTACTTGCCTAGGAATATATCCCTTCTCATCAACCACTACATCAATGCTGTCAACAATTCTGCCAAGTCTTTTATTGTAGCATTTGTATGCTTTGCTATGTGGAGAATAGCCAAGAAGAATGCCTTCATCTGCTCTAGGTTCAAGTTTGCCAAGCTGCTCATCAGTATTCTTGATATAGCATTTGCTCCCAAAGATTTTGAAGTGCTTTACCGAAGGAGTCCTGCCACTCCAAAGCTCATGAGGAGTTTGAGTGCTGTTCACCCGGACATTTGTTTTGTTGAGAATAACAACCGCAGCATGTGCAGCTTCACCCCAGAAAGTTGCGGGAGTTCCTGATTCATCAAGCATAGCACGAGCCATTTGTTGGATTGTTCTGTTCATTCTTTCAACAACTCCATTTTGCTGAGGAGTTCTAGCTGTAGAGAATTCTCTCCTTATCCCATGTTCATCACAGAAATCGAAAAATTCATTTGAAGTAAATTCCCCACCTCTGTCGGATCTGAGACACTTAATTTTGTGACCTGATTCATTTTCAACCAAGGCTTTGAAGGATTTGAATTTTTCGAATGCTTCATCTTTGTGCTTCATAAGTCCTAACCAGACGAACCTGGAGAAATCGTCAATAAATAATATCAAGTATTCCTCTCCTCTAGGTGTTCTTTTCCTGAATGGACCACATGTATCTGTATGTACTAGCTCAAGAGGCATGCTAGCTGATCCTTCTTTCTCTGGAAAGTTAGTCCTGGTTTGTTTTCCAAACTGACATGATCTGCATATGGTGTTGTCAGGAATTTTGATATCTGGAAGATCGCGAACTGCCTGATATTTGCATGCTTTCCTTATTTGTGAGAAGCTTAGATGTCCCAACCTTCGATGCCATAACCAGTGCTCTTCATCCTTGCTTAGATAGCATTGTTGTTGTCCTTCTTCAAATATGTACAGATTATTTGGAGTTCTTTTGCCTTTGAGTACTGTTTTACCTGTATCAAGATCACGAACAAGACATCCATTCGATCTGAAAATAACCTCGGTTCTTTGATCACACATCTGGCTGACACTTAGAAGATTATGCTTCAATCCATCAACATACAAAACATTTCCAGCTTTGACCTTTCCTTTTAACTGAGCAATGCCTTTTCCTTTTATAGTTGCAGGAGTATCGTTTCCAAAAGAGACTTTCTTTCCTTTTTCTAAAACAGAATAAGATTCAAGTTTTTCTTTATCACCTGTCATATGCTTCGAACATCCACTGTCAATGTACCATAGATTTTCCTGTCCCTCTGCATAAAATGCTATTCCACATCTTTCTGTTTGAGGTTCCTTTATTCTCCATGTTTTGGTGCTTGAGGCTTGCTCCTTTTTCTGCTGAAACCTGCTCCTGCATTCAGATTCTTCATGACCAAAGTTATTGCAAATAGAACATTCGACTTCATTTTCAAGAACCGAAAAGTTGTTATAGGTCCTTTTTGTCATCCCTGTCATACTTCTTTGTTTTTGAGCTTCCCTAGTCATGATTGTTTTATATGCAACACATTGAGCTGCTTTGTGACCAAAATTATGGCAAGAAAAGCATTGTCCATTGAAGAAGCTTCTGCGGTTATTGAATCTACCTGCCAACTGATTGTAATTTCTATTTTCATCTATTCTTGAACCAAACTGAGAAGATTTTACCTGTGGCTGGTTGTAGCTTTTGTTCACCCTTAAGATGGATTGCCCCTGATAGTTTCTGTTTGTATTTTGTCCCTGCTTTACCTGATTATCTTCATTGTTCTTCTGCTCATTTCTTCTTGCCGCATCAAGATAACTTTTTGAGGTGGATGCTTGAGAGGTTTCTCCATTGTAACCCAAACCTGTCTTGTTTAGAGGAGACCGCTGCACATTGATAATCTCATCCAAAGTTTCAGATCCTTTGACAAACTTAAGATTAATAGCTTTTGTTTTCTCAATTTCTTTTCTGAGACCAACAATTTCACCTTCTAGTTTTTCAAGATGTTTTTCTTTTTCATCAATTTGAAATTGTAGAGTATCAATGATCACATTCTTTTCTTCTATACATCTCTTGAGTCTAGTAATTTCATCATAGAGGTTATTCACATCTACAGCATCCTCATAATCATCATCTTCAAATGCCATTAACAACTTATATTTATTACCTTGTTCATCTTCATCACTGTTTGATAAACCATCACTATCTTCATGGGTGTAGTAGCTTTTCTTATTTGCACTTTGTTTCTTGTTCCATCTAGCAGGTTCCTTTCCTTTATCCTTATAAGGACATTTTGCAGCATAATGACCTACTCTTCCACAAGCAAAGCATTTGAAAGGTAGCTTACCTCTGAACCTTCCAGAACCCCTTTGAAGATTTCTGACAAAATTTGATTCTTCTTCCTCTTCTTCTGGAACATGGCTTGTTTCATAGTAATCTTCTTTGCCTGATGCCTTAAAAGCAGCTTCCCTTCTGTCTGATGGACCTCCCTTTCTCATTTCATAAGCAGTTAGAATTCCATGTAGCTGAGACATAGTGAGAACACGGAGATTTTCCTTTTCTTCTATTGCAGATACTTTAGATTCAAACTTGGGGGATAATGATCTTAGAATCTTTTGAACTACTATAGCCTCTTTTATTTCTTCACCCAAATTTTTCATACAATTAACAATCTCATCTACCCGAAGAAAATAATTAGCCACACTTTCATCATTATACATCTTGAGAGTCTCATATTGAATCCTGAGAGTTTGAAGTTTAGCTTGTTTTACCTGTTCATCTCCTTCATAGCTCGTGACCATTTTGTCCCATATCTCTTTTGCTGATTTGAAGTGCATTACCTTCATGAATTCTGTTTGGGATATACTTCCTAATAGAGTACTGACTGCTTTTGCATTTGTTTCATACTTCTTTTTCTCAGCTGGATCTGTAGGAGTAGCTGAAGGAAAAGCATAGCCTGTTTCTACAATGTCCCAAACTTCTGTACCAAGAGATTGAAGATATGCAGTAACTCTTACCTTCCAATAATTGAAGTTTGTCCCATCAAAAATCGGTGGCCTGATTGATGCTTCTCTCTCGTAGTTGCTCATGATGAACGATCTACCTTCAAGCGATCAAGCTTCTCTGAAGGACCTGCTCTGATACCAATTGTTGGAAATAATACTGAGAGGGGGGGTGAATCAGTATTATCTAGCAATTTAATAAATCTTCCTTATTTGATCTTTGAATTATTTTAGCATGTCAGTACCATAAAATAATGAGCATGAAAAACAGATAGTCACACCAAAGAACACAAGATGTAAGGTGGAAACCCAATGTGGGTGAAAACCACCTGCTGCAATATGTCTCTATCTTCTTTCAATTTAGAAACTTCTTTTACAATGATTTTGTACTGGTGCAGTCCTTTACCAGTACGCAGGCTGCAACCTGCAGAGAGCTACAACTCTCTCTCTCTCTCGTTTTCCAGTCTACTCCTGGAAGGGAGCTACAACCCCCTACTTCTTTTCATAAAGCATCAGATGATCAACAAGTACATAACAGATATAGATCACTACAGATATCAGATCAGCAACAACAGAACTAACCCAGAACACCTTATCAATAGAGAAATTCAATCAACAGAACATCTTAAAACAGAGACGCAGTTTTTCTTTCTGTGGCCTGCGACCAGACGCCGTTAACCTTCTGCTACTCTGCGTCCACACGCAGATATCCTTCTGCTCCGCTGCGTGCCCACGCACTGTTCCTTTGACTGCTCTGCGTTCTGTTGCTTCAGGGACGCACCCAAAGATACTATCGCGCCGCGTCTTTCGCTACAGAGACGCACCTGAAAACACTATCGCGCCGCGTCCTTCTGCTTCAGAGACGCACCTGAACCTTGATCGCCCTGCGTCCCCACGCAGGTCTCTCTCTACTGTGCTGCGTCTCGGCGCACTTTCCCTTTATAGTACCTGCGTCCCGGCGCACTTTCCCTTCACTGAACCTGCGACCCTTTAGATATAAATGATATGAAGGCTTCAGGACAAACCCAAACAGTCAGATCTACAGATCTGATCATGCGCCATAGAGATCACAGTCCATTAGAAGATTCGCCCTCTTAGATCTGGACTAGATCTCACCAAATAAGATATTCAACCCAAGACCATTGCACAATCCAAATGAACTCCTTTGCTTTATATAGGCAAGCTCCTCCTCAAAACATGGAACAATACCACGAGCCGACACCATAGAAACATAAAACCGTCGGCTAGATACCACACAAGAAACCCCCACGTGCTTTTCTCTGCCTTGAAATGTGTGCACTGGGTAGACGCACCCCCTGAACGGCTGGCCGGCGTCCCTGGACGCGGGTTCTGCATGGTATACCTGCGGGGACGCACTTTCTGAACCGATTGCCTGCGTCCTTCTTAATTTTTCAACAAACTGAGAGCCTTACCACTGGAGTTGCCATCAAGTACAACATCTGTAACATACAGTCATACCAGATAACATAATGCCAACAATCTCCCCCTTTGGACTTGATGGCAACCTCAACCTTACAAGCTTCAGCTTCATTCTCCCCCTTTGACATCAAGGGCAAAGGGTATGCTCCCCCTTAGCTCATGCTCCTCCAGATCTGCAACAAATAACCAGAAATCCACCATGAAAGAGATAGAGACATATTGCAGCTATTTCCAAGATCTCCTTCTCCATAATGCCAACAATGCATTATGTGCTCCCCCTGAGCCTTGTACCACCAATAAGAAGATGTTCAACAATAAGATGATGCATCAACAACCCCCAGCTTTTGCCTGAGGTATTCAAATGTGTCCCTGGGCAATGGTTTGGTGAGAATATCAGCAACTTGTTCCTTGGAAGGAACATACTCCAACTTGACTTTCTGTTCAAGCACTTGTTCCCGGAGAAAATGGTACTTGATTGGTATGTGCTTGGTTTTTGAATGCATAACAGGGTTCTTTGAGATGCTGATTGCACTTGTATTATCACATAAGATGGGGATTGGTGGAGTACAAGTGATTTGAAAATCCTGCAAAGTCTGCATCATCCAAAGGAGTTGGGTGCAACAAGATGCAGCAGCAACATATTCTGCTTCAGCTGTAGATAAGGCAATGGAACTCTGTTTCTTGCTGAACCAAGATACCAGTCTGGAACCCATAAAGAACGCACCACCACTTGTGCTTTTCCTGTCATCCACGCTTCCGGCCCAATCTGCATCTGTATAAGCATGAAGAGTAAGATCTGTATCTCTAGGATACCATAAGCCATAATTTTGAGTCCCTTGAAGATATTTGAAAATTCTCTTTACTGCCTGAAGATGAGTCTCCTTCGGATTTGCCTGAAATCTTCCAACTATTCCAACTGCATGCATGATGTCCGGTCGGGTACCTGTCAAATATAGTAAACTTCCAATCATAGATCTGTAGGTTGGTTGATGTACTGCTGCAGATTCATCATTTGCACTGAGACTACATCCTGTGACCATGGGTGTACATACTGGTTTTGCATCTTCCATGCCATATTTCTTCAAAATCTGCTTGAGATACTTGGTTTGAGATAAAAAGATTCCTCCTTCCTTTTGTTGGATTTGCAAACCAAGGAAATATGTCAGTTCTCCTAGCAAGGACATTTCAAATTCTTTTTGCATGACCGAGGCAAAGCTTTGACTCATAGCTTCTTCATTGCTGCCAAAAATAATGTCATCTACATACACAACAAGTATTAGTAATTTGTCATTTTCAACTTTTATATACAGATTGCTATCTGCTGAACCTTTTGAGAAACCTTGTTGATGAAGATATTTGTCCAACCGGTAGTACCAAGCCCTTGGAGCTTGTTTGAGACCATAGAGAGCCTTTTTCAATCGGCATACAAGATTTGGATCATTTCCAAGAATGAACCCATCTGGTTGTTCAATGTACACTTCTTCTTCCAAGTCTCCATTCAGAAAGGCTGATTTCACGTCCATTTGAAATACTTTGAAGTTTTGAAAACTTGAGAGAGCAAGGAACATTCGGATGGCCTCAAGTCTTGCAACAGGAGCAAAGGTTTCTTCAAAGTCTATTCCTTCTTGCTGCGCATACCCTTTACAAACAAGTCTGGCTTTGTTTCTAATTACTTCTCCATTTTCATTCAATTTATTTTTGAAGACCCATTTTGTTCCGATAACATTCTTGTCCTTTGGTCTAGGAATCAGCTCAAGTTCTTTTCGATTTGCTCAAGTTCTTCATCCATTGCTTTCACCCAACATTCATCTTTGCATGCTTCTTTCACATTTTGTGGTTCAGTAGAGGAGAGTAATGCCAAATAGCTTGAGGCTTCTGCAACTGTTCTTCTTGTTTGTACACCTGCTTCTTTCTGCCCCACAATCTGAGATTCTGGATGATTCTTCTGAACATATCTGGATGGAGTTTTCTCTTCTATTCTTGTCTGCTCCTCTGGTTCTTCTTGAGGTTCTTCTTGAGGTTCTCCTTGGGGTTCTTCTTCTTCATTATTCTGTCTTTGAGGGTAGCCTTCATCTTCTTCTATATCTTCATGATGTACTTGCCTAGGAATATATCCCTTCTCATCAACCACTACATCAATGCTGTCAACAATTCTGCCAAGTCTTTTATTGTAGCATTTGTATGCTTTGCTATGTGGAGAATAGCCAAGAAGAATGCCTTCATCTGCTCTAGGTTCAAGTTTGCCAAGCTGCTCATCAGTATTCTTGATATAGCATTTGCTCCCAAAGATTTTGAAGTGCTTTACTGAAGGAGTCCTGCCACTCCAAAGCTCATGAGGAGTTTGAGTGCTGTTCACCCGGACATTTGTTTTGTTGAGAATAACAACCGCAGCATGTGCAGCTTCACCCCAGAAAGTTGCGGGAGTTCCTGATTCATCAAGCATAGCACGAGCCATTTGTTGGATTGTTCTGTTCATTCTTTCAACAACTCCATTTTGCTGAGGATTTCTAGCTGTAGAGAATTCTCTCCTTATCCCATGTTCATCACAGAAATCGAAAAATTCATTTGAAGTAAATTCCCCACCTCTGTCGGATCTGAGACACTTAATTTTGTGACCTGATTCATTTTCAACCAAGGCTTTGAAGGATTTGAATTTTTCGAATGCTTCATCTTTGTGCTTCATAAGTCCTAACCAGACAAACCTGGAGAAATCGTCAATAAATAATATCAAGTATTCCTCTCCTCTAGGTGTTCTTTTCCTGAATGGACCACATGTATCTGTATGTACTAGCTCAAGAGGCATGCTAGCTGATCCTTCTTTCTCTGGAAAGTTAGTCCTGGTTTGTTTTCCAAACTGACATGATCTGCATATGGTGTTGTCAGGAATTTTGATATCTGGAAGATCGCGAACTGCCTGATATTTGCATGCTTTCCTTATTTGTGAGAAGCTTAGATGTCCCAACCTTCGATGCCATAACCAGTGCTCTTCATCCTTGCTTAGATAGCATTGTTGTTGTCCTTCTTCAAATATGTACAGATTATTTGGAGTTCTTTTGCCTTTGAGTACTGTTTTACCTGTATCAAGATCACGAACAAGACATCCATTCGATCTGAAAATAACCTCGGTTCTTTGATCACACATCTGGCTGACACTTAGAAGATTATGCTTCAATCCATCAACATACAAAACATTTCCAGCTTTGACCTTTCCTTTTAACTGAGCAATGCCTTTTCCTTTTATAGTTGCAGGAGTATCGTTTCCAAAAGAGACTTTCTTTCCTTTTTCTAAAACAGAATAAGATTCAAGTTTTTCTTTATCACCTGTCATATGCTTCGAACATCCACTGTCAATGTACCATAGATTTTCCTGTCCCTCTGCATAAAATGCTATTCCACATCTTTCTGTTTGAGGTTCCTTTATTCTCCATGTTTTGGTGCTTGAGGCTTGATCCTTTTTCTGCTGAAACCTGCTCCTGCATTCAGATTCTTCATGACCAAAGTTATTGCAAATAGAACATTCGACTTCATTTTCAAGAACCGAAAAGTTGTTATAGGTCCTTTTTGTCATCCCTGTCATACTTCTTTGTTTTTGAGCTTCCCTAGTCATGATTGTTTTATATGCAACACATTGAGCTGCTTTGTGACCAAAATTATGGCAAGAAAAGCATTGTCCATTGAAGAAGCTTCTGCGGTTATTGAATCTACCTGCCAACTGATTGTAATTTCTATTTTCATCTATTCTTGAACCAAACTGAGAAGATTTTACCTGTGGCTGGTTGTAGCTTTTGTTCACCCTTAAGATGGATTGCCCCTGATAGTTTCTGTTTGTATTTTGTCCCTGCTTTACCTGATTATCTTCATTGTTCTTCTGCTCATTTCTTCTTGCCGCATCAAGATAACTTTTTGAGGTGGATGCTTGAGAGGTTTCTCCATTGTAACCCAAACCTGTCTTGTTTAGAGGAGACCGTTGCACATTGATAATCTCATCCAAAGTTTCAGATCCTTTGACAAACTTAAGATTAATAGCTTTTGTTTTCTCAATTTCTTTTCTGAGACCAACAATTTCACCTTCTAGTTTTTCAAGATGTTTTTCTTTTTCATCAATTTGAAATTGTAGAGTATCAATGATCACATTCTTTTCTTCTATACATCTCTTGAGTCTAGTAATTTCATCATAGAGGTTATTCACATCTACAGCATCCTCATAATCATCATCTTCAAATGCCATTAACAACTTATATTTATTACCTTGTTCATCTTCATCACTGTTTGATAAACCATCACTATCTTCATGGGTGTAGTAGCTTTTCTTATTTGCACTTTGTTTCTTGTTCCATCTAGCAGGTTCCTTTCCTTTATCCTTATAAGGACATTTTGCAGCATAATGACCTACTCTTCCACAAGCAAAGCATTTGAAAGGTAGCTTACCTCTGAACCTTCCAGAACCCCTTTGAAGATTTCTGACAAAATTTGATTCTTCTTCCTCTTCTTCTGGAACATGGCTTGTTTCATAGTAATCTTCTTTGCCTGATGCCTTAAAAGCAGCTTCCCTTCTGTCTGATGGACCTCCCTTTCTCATTTCATAAGCAGTTAGAATTCCATGTAGCTGAGACATAGTGAGAACACGGAGATTTTCCTTTTCTTCTATTGCAGATACTTTAGATTCAAACTTGGGGGATAATGATCTTAGAATCTTTTGAACTACTATAGCCTCTTTTATTTCTTCACCCAAATTTTTCATACAATTAACAATCTCATCTACCCGAAGAAAATAATTAGCCACACTTTCATCATTATACATCTTGAGAGTCTCATATTGAATCCTGAGAGTTTGAAGTTTAGCTTGTTTTACCTGTTCATCTCCTTCATAGCTCGTGACCATTTTGTCCCATATCTCTTTTGCTGATTTGAAGTGCATTACCTTCATGAATTCTGTTTGGGATATACTTCCTAATAGAGTACTGACTGCTTTTGCATTTGTTTCATACTTCTTTTTCTCAGCTGGATCTGTAGGAGTAGCTGAAGGAAAAGCATAGCCTGTTTCTACAATGTCCCAAACTTCTGTACCAAGAGATTGAAGATATGCAGTAACTCTTACCTTCCAATAATTGAAGTTTGTCCCATCAAAAATCGGTGGCCTGATTGATGCTTCTCTCTCGTAGTTGCTCATGATGAACGATCTACCTTCAAGCGATCAAGCTTCTCTGAAGGACCTGCTCCGATACCAATTGTTGGAAATAATACTGAGAGGGGGGGTGAATCAGTATTATCTAGCAATTTAATAAATCTTCCTTATTTGATCTTTGAATTGTTTTAGCATGTCAGTACCATAAAATAATGAGCATGAAAAACAGATAGTCACACCAAAGAACACAAGATGTAAGGTGGAAACCCAATGTGGGTGAAAACCACCTGCTGCAATATGTCTCTATCTTCTTTCAATTTAGAAACTTCTTTTACAATGATTTTGTACTGGTGCAGTCCTTTACCAGTACGCAGGCTGCAACCTGCAGAGAGCTACAACTCTCTCTCTCTCTCGTTTTCCAGTCTACTCCTGGAAGGGAGCTACAACCCCCTACTTCTTTTCATAAAGCATCAGATGATCAACAAGTACATAACAGATATAGATCACTACAGATATCAGATCAGCAACAACAGAACTAACCCAGAATACCTTATCAATAGAGAAATTCAATCAACAGAACATCTTAAAACAGAGACGCAGTTTTTCTTTCTGTGGCCTGCGACCAGACGCCGTTAACCTTCTGCTACTCTGCGTCCACACGCAGATATCCTTCTGCTCCGCTGCGTGCCCACGCACTGTTCCTTTGACTGCTCTGCGTTCTGTTGCTTCAGGGATGCACCCAAAGATACTATCGCGCCGCGTCTTTCGCTACAGAGACGCACCTGAAAACACTATCGCGCCGCGTCCTTCTGCTTCAGAGACGCACCTGAACCTTGATCGCCCTGCGTCCCCACGCAGGTCTCTCTCTACTGTGCTGCGTCTCGGCGCACTTTCCCTCTATAGTACCTGCGTCCCGGCGCACTTTCCCTTCACTGAACCTGCGACCCTTTAGATATAAATGATATGAAGGCTTCAGGACAAACCCAAACAGTCAGATCTACAGATCTGATCATGCGCCATAGAGATCACAGTCCATTAGAAGATTCGCCCTCTTAGATCTGGACTAGATCTCACCAAATAAGATATTCAACCCAAGACAATTGCTCAATCCAAATGAACTCCTTTGCTTTATATAGGCAAGCTCCTCCTCAAAACATGGAACAATACCACGAGCCGACACCATAGAAACATAAAACCGTCGGCTAGATACCACACAAGAAACCCCCACGTGCTTTTCTCTGCCTTGAAATGTGTGCACTGGGTAGACGCACCCCCTGAACGGCTGGCCGGCGTCCCTGGACGCGGGTTCTGCATGGTATACCTGCGGGGACGCACTTTCTGAACCGATTGCCTGCGTCCTTCTTAATTTTTCAACAAACTGAGAGCCTTACCACGCACTGGGTAGACGCACCCCCTGAACGGCTGGCCGGCATCCCTGGACGCGGGTTCTGCATGGTATACCTGCGGGGACGCACTTTCTGAACCGATTGCCTGCGTCCTTCTTAATTTTTCAACAAACTGAGAGCCTTACCACTGGAGTTGCCATCAAGTACAACATCTGTAACATACAGTCATACCAGATAACATAATGCCAACAACCTTCATTACTCTAGGATTTTCTTCCTCGAGTATACTGTGCATGCCTTCCCAAGTAGTAATGCCGACATCTCTGTTACAGGTGGTGTCTGTGTATAAGGGTGTCATTTCTTTGTCTTCAGAACTCAGAGCCTTTCCCTTTCTTTCCCATAATATTCTGAACACTGCTATGTATACCTCTCTGCTTTTCGCTCCTGCAATTTGCAAATGAGGAAAGAGTAATGATAAGAAAAAATGTGACGTGAAAGCTTCAAATGATGAAATCATATAAAATATATCACCTTATGTGAAATGGCTCTTCGACCAGATCAAAACCAAATTTCATTAATGATTGCCAACTAACTCATTAAATTAACATTAACGTGCATAACTGGGCATCGGTTTATGGAAAAGCATTTTTTGAACGACGATCCCTACAGATCTGCGATAAGGCGATTCTGTGATTTACTTCGCAATATCACAGATCACAATATTGTTGATCCGTTAGGTGTGGCAATGATTCATTACCATATGTTTTTTGCGAAATGTGATTTGCGATATGCGCCATCACATATCGCGGTTTGAGGTATTTCACTTTAAGTGATACTTGAAGCACATGAAAACTGTGATACGATAAATTTCTTTAGTATGTAATCTCGCATCGTGATTTTGCAATCTTAGGATTCTGTTTGTAGGAAAGCATCTATTACCTTTTTGCGATGTGACGCTTTTTATTAAGGGAACGGTTTTGTTCGAACTTATCATAAAACTTAAGTCTTTTTAAATTTTCGGGTATTCTCCTAAGTTTTTGATAGTAAGATTTATTCAAAAAGGGAATGCAAGTCGTAATTTATTTTTTTAAATTTTATGGATAAGGGTCCCCACTTATTTATTATTAGTGGGAAAACTAAATAAGAAGGGGGGTTGTTGTTGGCCACAACAATTGGCGATTCACTTGGAAGAACCAGTTATCTCTGCTTTTCTTTTGAATTTTCTAAACTTCCAAAACATAAGGTTTTTTAGAGAATCAAACTTTATTATAGAAAGATAAAGTACACCATGCTTTTAGCTGTTGAGGATAGTTTGTTTCTTCTATGCTAACTTTGTTTATTTACTTCCTAGAGCTAGTCATTGTATTTACATCAGCCACTACTTGGTTTGTAAAGATAAAAACAAAGTATTCTTTGTAAATCAGTTTTAAATATGCTCATTTGTCGCAGGTAGAGCCTCTGTTGCCAGTAGGCGTTTATAGCCTCAACAGGGTTACCTGTTACCCAGCAATGATCCTATATCCTACTTGGAGAAATATATGATTTTCAAAGGGAAATCCATATCCACACTTATTGCTTTTATTTTCTTTTAATCCTTAAAGAACAATGCCTTGGTTTGGTAGCCAAATTATGACAGTGCCACTCACTTGATTTATAACTTTGTTGAACAAGTTGTCTCATGATGAGACCCCTTGTCTTTTGATTACAATAATCTCGAGTCATTTCCCTGTTATGATATGCAGTTTTGGCAAAGTCAGCAAGCTATAATATCTATGATCATGATAAGTCGGCTCGTGATGAGACCTCTTATTCTTTAAGTTAAAGTGTATCGTTGGATTATTCCTTGAAGCTCGTAATTCCCTAGGTGGGGAGGAAGTCATTGTTTCCTTAAGAATAGCTCTGGATGACAATGATAGAGTTTTTGGAAAGAGCTTTTCTACAGAGAATCTTCATTTTTGTTATTGATACTTTTCATTTGACTGATATAAAACAAATTCCCACTAAAGGTCATTTTTTATCAAAATTTACAAGGTTGAAACTAGTATCATTTTCAAGCTTATAGCATTTGACTGTATCGTTCAATAATAATGTCCAATTTTATAAATAAGTCCTATTTATACAAGCGGAAAAAAACAAAATTTAAAAGAAATTCTAGTCTTTTTCATGAATTCCAAATGTAACCATTTACAACTGGTTTTATTATCAAAATAAAGGAAAAGCTAATTTACAAAAATAGAAGAATGATCTCCTATGGAAAGTATTTTTTGAGGATCTGACCGTTAATAGGTAAAGATTCTCTTTTTCTTGTTAAATCCTATAACATAAAAGTAGATGGACCTATTATTTCTATGATTTGGAAAGGGCCAAGCCACATTCGTTGAAATTTCATATGTTTTCCCTTTTCCTCATGAGCCTTATCCCATTTTAAAACTACATCTCCAATCTGAAAGTCCTTTCTGGATATCATGTTTGAATCAAAATAAGCTTTTACTAATGCTTTGTGATGCACATGAGTTATTTTAGCCTATTCTCGTTGCTCTTTTAGCTTAAGGATTTGCAACTGCCTTAGTTGTAAGGAAGAAGTTGGTGTTTCGTCAATAAATTGAACTAAGGCCAATGAGGGAATCGCTAGATGAGTTGGAAGGACCACTTCTTTCCCATAAACCAAATTAAATGGAGAAGTTCCAATGGAGGCTTTCTGCATTATTTGGTCGGCCCATAGAGCATATGTTAAGGATTTGTTCCAATTCTTATGAGTTTGATCAATGGTTCGCTTAATGATTCTGATTAAGTTTTTATTTGTTGATTCAGCTAAACAGTTCCCCTGTGGGTAATAATTGGCAGAGTATTTAAGTTTAAAACCACTTTTGAGCGCAAATTCAGTCATAGCATTGCCAGAAAAATACGATGCATTATCAAACATTAAAGCGGAGGGTAAACCAAACCTGGTGATTATGAACTGATCTATAAAATCAATGAGTTGTTCGGCATTAGCTGTCTTGAGAGGAACTGCTTCTACCCATTTAGTAAAATAATCTATAGCTGTAAGGATATACCTATGCTGTTTAGAAGAATGAGGAACGATCTCACCTCTTATATCTAATCCCCATTGATTGAAAGGTTGATCAATATTGACTGGTTGCAAAGGAAATGATGGTTTCTTTTGTCTCCCAGTAGCAGTTTGACAAACTTGACATTTCCTTATGTAGCTATGGGCATCTTTGAATAGTGTAAGCCAATAGTACCCTGTGTGCAATAATTTTTGTGCTGTAGTATCTCCAGCATAATTTCCACCCGCTGGTCCATCATGGAGTTCCTGCAACACCTTTTCAGCTTCATATTTCTCAAGACATCAAGGGAGAACAGAATCACAATTCATCCTAAAAAGTACATCGTTTACGAGTTGATATCACTTAGCCTTCAACCTTAGGGCTCTTTTCTTTGTATAATCTAGGTTTGAAGGAGAATACCCATTCTTTAGATAAAATATGATATCAACATATAATGATTCAATATCGTTTAGGCTTACCTCATACATTTGTACTTCTGAAGGCGGTATTTCAGAAATAAGCGATGCTCCAGCCAACATTTTACAAAAGCCTTGACCTTTTACAATATTTGCTGGTTTAATTTCAGCATCGTATTCTTGTAAAGCAGTAACCCAATTTTCTCTATTTTCACCCACATCTTTCTATACTAAGAGATTTCTTACCACTGGAAACGACACAATGATTTTTGTATGGGTTTTAAGTAGGAAGGGTCTAAAATGTTTGATCACTTTGTTACCTAAATCAATCTGTGCAAAGTTGAACGTTCAACCTCAAAAATATGCAGTACGCATAGTTCAACTGGACTGGTCGCAGGTTGAAGTGATTGGTGAACTAAATCAGGTTACCATATGGCTATCATCTAATCCAAAGGTATGTCAAATTATTGATATTTTAGTTGCAGACATTCCAGAATTTTATGGCTTAATTCTTAGCAGGGATTGGTCTGAAAAGCTTCATGGATATTTTGCAATCGACTGGTCGCATATGTGGCTACCTTACAATGGTAAACCAAATCAAATAAAAGTTGAGCGAGAAAGGCATAAAAAATACATAGTAACAGAATTGGAAGGAGAAAATGAACCTGTAGCATACAACAACAATATAATTGGCAACTATTCTGTTGACTCTTTCTTAGGAAATTTCAATACTCATACTTCACCTTACTTAGAACATTCTATTTTATCTCAAGTAGAAAACTTTTCTCAAACAGATAGTTCTAAATGCGTTAATTTCATAGATAGTCTTGTAAATAAATCTTTATTTTGGAAGTTATTTTTTGACGGTTCTAAGTCTAACGATGGAGTAGGAGCAGGATGCATATTAGTTAGCCTAGAGGGAAACAAAACTATGTTAACTTGTAGACTCGAGTTCTATTGCACCAATAATACTGCACAATATGAGGCTTTAATCCAAGGATTATACAAAGCAATCGGAATAGATATCAAGTATCTACAAGTTTTTGGAGATTCTGAAATTGTAATTAGACAGGTACGAAATACTATACATTGTCTATTAGGTCATTTAAAGCATTATCAATCTTTAGTACAAGATCTGACTGAACATTTTATAGCATTCAATATTTCATCAATTCCTAGACTCCAAAATGCTAGTGTTGACCTCTTGGCAAATGTAGCTTCTAAGCTCATTTCCTCAGAAGACTATAGCCCGGATAGATTCTCAATTGAATTGATCTTTAGACCCTCGATTCCTGATAACATTACCAATTGGAGAATTTTCAACGATGATCCTGATATTGTAAGCTTCCTCACATCAGAGGGATCTTACACTAATCAGATTATAGATGAAGACCAACATGACAAATAGTTGCAACAAGATAGCACTAATAATGTTATGCCAAAATCAGTAGTCAAATTGGAATACCTATATGATTTGAAAGACCGATTCAAAAGATCTACCAATTCAAAACTTCAAAATTCAACTCTGAACTATGAATTAGTAAATCTAGGAACTGATACCAAGCCACATAATATCAATCTAGGTCTTGGCCTAGCCCCTGAAGAAAGATTAGCGTACATTTGTATCTTGAAACAATACAAAAGTGTCTTGCCTGGAACTATGATGAACTTAAGACTTATGACACTTCTATCATTCAGCATACTATCCCAATGATAGACAATGAAAAACCTGTCCCGCAAAAGCTGAGAAAAATTCATCCTAATTTGGAAAATCAGATTAAGTCTGAGCTCACTAAATTATTGAAAGCCAAAATCATTTTTCCCGTTCGACATTCTAAATGGGTTTCCAATATGGTTCCTGCTAGAAAGAAAAATGGAGACATTAGAATTTGCATTGACTTTCGAAATCTTAACAAAGCCTGCCAAAAAGATAATTTTCCTTTGCCTCCCATGGAGCAAATATTACAAGCAGTTGCAGGATCAGAATTAATGTCCTTTTTGGATGGTTTCTCCGGCTACAACCAAGTTTTGGTCCACCCTGATGATCAATTAAAGACCACGTTCAGAACCAAATGGGGTACTTATGCATATCAAAAGATGCCTTTTGGTCTGATCAACGTTGGTGCCACATTTCAAAGGGCCATGGACATCGCATTTAAGGGATTAGTAAACAAATCAGTAGTAATCTACTTGGATGATATAACTGTATATTCCAAGAAACGACGTAATCATCTCACAGATTTAAAACAGATCTTCCAACATTGCCAAAGGTATGGAATTTCACTTAATCCAAAAAAGTCCTTTTTTGCATTAAGTGAAGGAAAACTTCTTGGATTTATAGTGTCAAAATTTGGAATCCATATTGATCCCAATAGAATCAAGGAGATTTCCGAAATACCCTTGCCTCACAACAAGAAAGCTATGTAATCCTTCCTTGGCCAGATTAATTTTGTAAAGAGATTTTTTCCAAACTTTTCAAGGATCGTATCTCCATTACAAGAAATGATTAAAAAGAATTAAATCTTTAAATGGGACCAAGAATAATATGAAGCATTCAATCTGATTAAATAAGCAATTGTAAACGCCCCATCTTTAGTCACTCCAAATTTCTGCGATCCTTTCATTTTGTATACATTTGCCTCTGATAGATCATATGCTACGATACTCACTCAAGAAAATCAAGATAAGGCAGAAGCCCCAATTTCCTTTTTCAGTTCAAATCTACAAGGGGCTGAATTAAATTATTCTGATGTCGAGAAGCAAGCTTTATAAGAAAAAACTTGTCAAAGGCCGAGTTAAACTATACAGTGACCGAGAAGGAACTCCTAGCTTGTCTACATTCCTTAAACAAATTTAGACATTATCTCATAGGCTATCAAACCTTTGTGCACACTGATCATGCAACAATTAGATATTTAATGAACAAACTGGATGTGAATGCTCGCATTATTAGATGGTTGCTTTTACTGTAGCAGTTTGATTTGACCATTATTGATAAGCCTCGTAAAGAAATTGTTGTTGTCGACTTTTTGTCTAGAGTAAATTTGCCTGTAGGTGAAGAAGGAATGGTGGATGACCAAATTCTAGATGAACATCTGTTTTCTATCTCAGTACTCTCTCCATGGTTTGCTGATATAGCAACCTACTTGGTTTTAGCACAGTTACCACCACACTTGTCCTCAAAAGAGAAGAGCAAGATAGTAAGGAAAAGCACCCCTTTCACCTGGATTGGGGGAAATCTCTTCAAACTTGGCCCAGATCAGATCTTGAGAAGATGTGTCAGGGAGGAGGAAGTCTTTGACATCCTCTTGACCTATCATGACAGGACTTGTGAAGGTCATTTCAGAGCAAAAAGAATTGCCTTCAAGATACTGCAAGCAGGCTACTACTGGCCCACTCTTCATCAGGATGTGAGGAGATATACCAGCCAGTGTGATTGGTGTCAGAGGATGGGGAAACCTACTCCAAAGTATGAGATGCCAATGCAACCTCAAGTGACCTTTGAACCATTTGAGAAGTGGGGCATGGACTTTGTGGGGCCTATCAGCCCTCCTTCAAAGCAGAAGCAATATACCATTACGTGCATCGATTACTTGACAAAGTGGGTAGAGACAAAAGCAATCAAAGCAACGATAGAGGAAAAAGTAGCTGAATTTTTGAGAGAAAGCATATTCTACAAGTTTGGGTATCCAAGAGAGTTGGTCATAGATCAAGGTAGTCAGTTCACTTCCAATTTGATTGAAGACCTTCTTGGACATCATAGAATCAAGCATAGGACTTCGACCCCTTACCATCCACAAGCCAATGGGCAGGTGGAGGTCACTAACAGAGCATTGGAAGGGATCCTGACAAAGGTAGTGAGTAGCAGTAGAAAAGACTGAGTGGACAGATTAGTTGAGGCCACTTGGGCCTACAACACAACATGGAAGACCACTATAGGGTTCACACCCTATGAACTGGTCTATGGGAAGAAGGCTTTGCTGTCAATAGAATTTGAATTCAATACCCTAAGGATGGTAGCTCAGTTGGACCTAGACCTCAACCATACATAGAAAGAAAGGTTACTCCAGCTCAATGGATTGGATGAACACAGAATGTAGACCCTTCTCCATATAGAGGTAGTTCAGCTTCAGAGAAAGATATGGCATGACAAAAATATCAAGGAGAAGCAATTCCAAGAGGGATATTGGGCACTACTCTATGATTCAATATGCAAATATTTCAAGGGCAAGCTAAGGACAAGATGGCTGGGACCCTACACTATGGAGAAATGTAATGACAATGGTTCAGTTCTGATTAGAACCATTGATGATGAAGCCATCCTCATGCTTTTCAATGGACACCGGTTGAAAGGCTAAAATAAACCCCTCTCCAAGCAAGAGTTCATTGAAAATTTGAATAAGACAATAATGGTAGTGGAGCATGTCTTAGCCTCCACTTCACCCACTCACTGAAGAAAAAGGAAAAATAAAAAAATAAGGACTCAAGTGAAAACCTCCATGAGGCGCTTGAGTCCCATCATTGGGTTGAAAACCTCTTCTGGGGTGGCCCAGTGATGTCAAAGAAAGAGAGAAAAATAAGATCCCTGGGTGAAAACCTCCCTTGGAGGAACCCAGGGCAGGCAATTAGGGTGAAAACCTCCCTGAGGCACCCTAGTTATTTAAAAAAAAAAAAGATAAAAAGAAAAATGAATTTTCAGTTACATTGCAGGTTTGGAGGAGGACTACAGGAAGCAACAGAAGGTGCCAAGGGAGCCCTGAAAATAACACCAACACCTATCCTACCTTCCCACACCTTTCCCCATCATTCTTGGCATTTCTTTCACCTCACTGTGCTTCTTTTTCAAAAACTATGTTTTCTACAGAAGGCTTTGTGTTTTCTACAAAAGGCTCTTGTAGAAATTACAGAGAGCCAGAAATGGATATAAAAGGCAATTTGAGGGACATGGAAGCTTCATAAAAAATCTATAAATCCTCCTGTAGTCTTCAAACCTCCTTACCATCATTTCCAAGCCTACATCACATCCCAAGCATCATTCTTCTTCCTGTACAAGAAAAACACAGAAAAACAGTTTTTGAGGAAAAGAAAAAAATAAAAAATAGGAAAGGAAATAGCACCATCCACCGCACGTGAAGCCTACCTATTACCTCTCCATCTCTATCTACATTTTTGGCATCATCTTCACAGCTCCAAGCATAGGAAGAAGCTGAAATTTCAAGGGGAGAAGTAACTACAGGAGCTTCTTTAGGAATTCCTGTAGCAGCTGATCCCATTAAAATCCAGCATCAATTGCAAGAGGGTGCAAATATGGAAGTTGAAGAAGACACCTGAAGCTTAGATCTAGCCGGAGAAGAACCTGCACAAGGCACAAACACACATCAGCAAGCAGACAACATGCAACAAAAGAAATAAAGGCATGTAGCAGAGAGAGAGAGAGAGAGCCACAACACCTCATGGCAAATGCATTCAGATCTCAGGTAAGTAACTAACCCACTCCTCTGTTTGCATTTGTGTAATTAGAAGGCATGCAACAACAACGAGATGGTTGAGGTTGAATGAGGGAAAGGTGGCCAGTTAACTTGGCCACCTTCATGTAGTTGACTCCACTCATCCGAAGATGTCACCCACACGTGTGCACAGTCAAATCAAGAAAGATGTCAAGGACAAGTAGTGGACGAAGTGTGAACTCCGATGCAATCATGATGGATGATTACGAGGAAAGGGACATGATGACAAGGCAGGTGGGGACCTATGGTTTGAATATGGATAACGTACACTTTGCCAGCTCACCCTCCATCACCAGAAATATCGATAAAAAGTAATAAGTACTCCTCCACGAGAACTTTCACCACCTTTTCCTTCATTCTCTCCTTGAAACTCTGCTCTTGCAATCTCCTCGTGCCCCCACAGCCTCGTAACCATCATTATCCATTGATCTTTCCCATATTCCTACTCTCAGCATTTTCTGTAGGAGCACTTACAGGTTCTACAAGAGCACCTACAGGGATTCTACAGGAGGGACAACAGTCTTCTACAGGACGACCAGTGAGTTGTTTTGAAGGGAGAAAACACGGGTTTTAGCACGATTCTCAAGCTGAGGAGGTAGGTTCCATGCATACCCCCATTGAATATCAAAATATGCAAGCAATGGTTTAAATTCGAGGGTGAAATCAAGTCTTTAGGTGGAAGAAATACATAAAATATTTTTCTGCTTATTTCTTAAAAAACACAATGTCTCTGTTTCTCTGTTTTTCTTCAAAAATTGTTGTCTCCTTCTCCACATTTGGTTTCCCAAAGAAGCATAAAAAAATGATAGGATGTTTTATGAGGAAGGAGCCCACCAACTCCTCCAGGCTCGTTGCACAACCCCAAGTAGTGGAGATATTCACAAGAGAAAATTGGATGAACTATTTTGAGAAATTCTGAGGGTTTGATGAGGAAATTGCTCAAGAATTTTCCCACTCTTTGGTCCCTCACACCAAAACACATGCCACTATCACCTTTAGAGGTCTTTCCATGGAGATAACCCCTGAATTTATCAGTAGGGTCACTACCCTTCCTCTTGGGTTGCCTTGGAGTAAGGATGAGAAACCAATTGGCCAGACTGCTAAGAAAAACTTTTTCCAAGACAATGAAACCCCTGTAGAGGATAAAAATGGCATTAGAAGGGCTAGCATACCATATCCTTGGGATTATGTTAGCTACCAAATAATCAACTATATTTCCTGTGAGGGGAGGTATAGCATTGTCTATGGTTACCACTTTAGAATCCTTCATGAATTAAGGTATGGCATGGACACTCCAGCCCATCAGAAGCTCAGCATCCCCTACTTCCTCCTACAGTATCTCATTGACTCCAGCACTAAAGTTCAAGTAGCAAATTTAGAGCAGCTAGCTCACCATGGGTTAATCAAAATTTTAGTGGAAGAAGCCCTCCATACATTTACACTCCATGTAGCATGGGAAATCTTCCGAAACATGACAATTGAGGATGACATAAAGACCCTAACCTATGATATCAGTCCTATTGGCAGTGAGGAGGAAGAGAAGCAAGGGGGAGAAGGTGAAGCAACTGGCGACTTAGTAGAACAAGAAGGGAAGAAGGAAGAAAATAAGATAGAGGAGGAGAAAGCTAAAGAAACAGAGCATGAAGAGATAGAGCAAACAGAGAAAGAAAAAGAGACATAAGGAGGAGAAAAAGGGGTAGAAAAGATAGAACAAGGAGAATTGTCCCCTGAGACTCTGGAAAGAGAGGTAGCAGCTGCTCTCATTACCTTCAGTACACCCATCAAGCCAAAATAGAAGGGGAAAAGGCAGGCCTCCATGTATTTCAGGGCTAGGAAGAGCACAAGAATCAAAACAGGGAAACCCCAGCCTTCTTCAAAAGTGCCAATTATAATTGAAGATTCACCCTCCACCCAAGGAAAGGAATCCCCTTCTAAGGAACCTATCACGTATGAAAGGGGGACTCCTAGATCTCCCACATGGAAAGAAAAGGTAGAACTACAGGACTAAAAAACAGTCCTACAGGAGGCACAAATAGTTCTACAGGAGACTGTAAAAACTACAGGAGACCCAAAAGCTTGAGAAAAGGATAGAAGGACAGCCATAGGGAAAGGAGGAAGAAATAGAGCTATAAGAACCTGATCCCTAACCCAGTATTGGCTCCTACTACAATCTTCTTGAGGGGGGAAGAATAATTCCACAAAAATTTGCAATTCCACTATTATTTGAATTAGAGAAAGAGAGAATAAGAACACACAGGTAGATGCAAAAAGCCAAATCCAAAGGAGTTGAGGATATCGGCCATATGGAGAACAAAGACAGAGAAATGGGCAGAGAGTTGAGTGCTATCAGACACAGAGAAGCAATTACAAGAAGCCACCTTGAAATTGAAAATGAATTGCTAAGAAGGCAGCTGCAAGAGAAAGAGACCCAACTGGCATGCATGGCCAGCTGGTCCATGGAGGCATTGCAATGTAGAACACCAGCAAAATCCTATGGCCTATATCTCAAGGACCAATGGTTGCAATTTCAAATAAAGACTTTGGCACAAAGAGGCACAATGCCTTTCGAAGACTACAGGTAGTTTATGGACCTATGTGACCAAATCACATTAGAAGATAAGGCAAAGATGACAGAATTCTACCTACATAAAATGGCCCTCACAGGCATGAATGTGTGGGACCCCAAAACTAGGCTAGGGGACTTGCAACTAATGGCCATGGCCTCATGGATGAACCATGAAGAGTTAAGGGCAACATAAATAAAAAGGTTGATGATATAGGAGTAGAATGAGCCATTAATGATCAGAGCTGAGCCGTCAGACCCCATGGCACTCATCAAAACACGTAACCTTCTTTCCAATAATCCTTAGATTGACCCTAGATATATAAGTGATCAGGCACAAGCCATTGCACACTTTGAGGATATGAAAAGGCTACTTGGGGATAATTGTGTTCATGCATGTATGAGGAGATGGAACACCTTACCACACAGGCTATAGATCATGGAATATCATTCCCCAATGAGGATGAAGGAGGCATTAAGGAAAGTGCCAATGTATAAGCACTCCATGCAGAGGCTAAAGGTCAATTGGATTGGCCTCAAATTGAGTCCCCCACTGCTGCTAGGCATGCTGGAAGGTAGAAGAGAAGAAGAAGAGTAGGAGCAGTGGGAAGAGATAGACAAGAAGGCAAGATTCTATGACAAGGAAGAGGAGAACACATCAGAATGATGGGATGCAAGGGAGGCCACCAGGGCCATAAAAGATGAGGAGATGCACTAAAGTTGCTCAGAGGATGGGCAACACTTTCAGTAGGGGGTGATGATGAGCCTCATAAATGGGTAATTATATGGGCTCATTTTACCTCCTAACCTAGTCAAATCAACCATTCCCTTAGCTTATTGTATGATTTTTTGATTATATTTATGCTTATAGAGTGAGTTGAGTTAGCTATGATTCCATGTGGTCTGATATGTGTTTAATGCAACTTATTGATGAATTTTGAGGTCAAAGTCAAGGATCCAGTGGAAAAATGGTAGCAATAACTTGAAGTGGACAAAGGAGAGGAATTATAGGAGGGAATCCCCCTCATTTATTACTCCTCACTTCGAATTCCCCTTCATTCAGCTCAGAGTACAAGCAGCCAAGTCATGCACTGGAAGGCAACCGAGCAAGTGGAGGATGACCAATGATTATCTTGAGTTTTGGGAGCCAAGCCTCCCTGATTTTAAGGAAGCTATTGGTAGCTTCATTTGTATAAGTAGAGAGGCCTAGGGCCTCACTAGGGTTAGATTTTTGTTGTACTTTTTCTTATGTAAACTTTGATCAACATCAAGCTTATTAATTTGACAGTTCCATGTAATATTGTTATTGTTTTGGAAATAAAGATGGAATCCTTTTTGAGCTAGCACTGAGTTATCTCAGAGGGTTGAAGCTCTTGGGTTAGGGCCCAATACAAGTAGCTAAGTTCCTCTTTGCTTTTATTTGTATGTGTTATTTCAGTTTGTAGATTAGGTTGCTGTTAGATGTATTTCTTTTATGGCTAAGAATAGGCTGCTTTTGATGATTCAGTAGTTTGCTTCCATTTATGCTTCCTATAGTAGGTTAAGTAGTGATAAAGAGAAGATTAAAAAGGCTATAGATAGTGCCTTGGCATCTCTTCCTCCCTTTGGGACCATGATTTGAGGCAAAGCCCCTCTTGCTGCCCCAAAAACAAAGATTTCCTCATTCATAGGACTTCTAGTGTTTGCAGTTTTTTAGTGGTTAATAGTCTAGTTTTTCTTTGCTTCAGAAGTTACCCATCATGATCATTTCTTTATTTACAATAGTATTCTTTCATGCTTTCCTTTCTTGCAATAGTTATCAACATTTCCTTTCATAGATCACAGTTTAGACTAGTTTGTTGCAAAACTCTATTTTTTCTAGATGCACTTATTTCATTGCTTGCATAATCTCATTGGTTGACTGTCAGTTGTTTATGCAGCAGATATATTATAGCAGTAGGCCAGCCTATCATCCATCCCATCCTCCATCTGATCCATGCCCTACAGATCGCCCAAGTCTCCCCTCAATTTTGCCTTAGTTTCCTGCATTTTCCATAGAATTGTTTCCTCTCTCCTTGAGAAAATCCAATCATATTTCTCTTTCCTAATGATTCTTGGTAGACCCTAGGTGCCATAAAAATTCATTCCAACCTTCATCCACCTTTTCCACCCACTCTCTCACCTTCAAAACAATGAAAACTGCTCTCGACCTCCTCTTGTAGGTCTCCTGTAGAACGTTGTTTTTCCTCCTGTAGATTTCCTATGTCCTCCTATAGATTTTCTTGTAGGATTTCTTTTGAAGGAAGAGTGTGGGAAAAGCCTCCAGAAGGCCACCTGAGACCTCCTAGGACCCAACCACACCATCCTACATCCTCTCAAGTCCCAAAACCACCCTCCAACGCCACCTATTCATTGTGACATTCACAAACAATAAATTACATACATGTCAAATTCACATAAAAATACATAAAACCCAAAAATATGTTTTTTGCTCATTTGCTTCCAGAAAGAGCTTAGTTAGATGTTGTTTACTTCTTTGAATAGATAATGGAAGTCCTTTCATGGTTTTCATAATGCTTTCTGCAAAAGTAGGATTAGTTGGTTAATTAGGATTTACTTGGTTTGCTTTACATTTCAGTCTTTCTCCTTTCTGCAGTTAGAGTAGTATCTGTAGAGTAGTCTTTCTCTCCTTTCATCACATATAGAGCTTCTTCTAGAATCCATAGAATTTGGCTTGAGCTCCTAGTGATCTTGCACTAGCTAACCAAGTGACAACCTGCAGTAAGAACTAGTACTTGTGCATACAACACCGTCGCTTCCAAGTTTGTTACGAACTACCGGGTTGATAAGAGTAAAGTAGGCAGCCCAGGAGTTGCAGCATTATTGCTGCAATACTGGTGCTCACCACCTTCTAATGTAGGTTTTGAAAAAATGTTCTAATAGGAAGACAAACTTTTGGGAGAAAATAAAGATTTTTAGCAACTTGCTTTGAATGAAAGGTTAAAGTTTTGTAGCAAAACTAGAACCAAGGGCAGACAGTGTAGGGTTTAGATTTACTGGGGATTTTTCTTCCAAACTCTTCGAGAAATTAATTTCTATGGATCAGGGAAAACATGAGCTTTTTGCTACGAGGTATCGTAGTGTGGGGTCTTTTTGGAGCCACGACCGTTTTCTTCATGACAGACTCAACCTAAGGACTTCATTTTCTCACCAAACCAATGACTACAACGATAAAAACCAGGGAAATATAGCTTCGTATCTTTGTTCCCTGGCAACGATGCCAAAACAAATATTGTACCTTAGAAGACAACCTTCGGCTGAAGAGAGGTCAATGCCCAAGACATTTGTTTAAAACTATGAAAAGATGTGTTTTTTGTCCCGTTGTTTAAACCCTAGAGATTATTATTAAAACACAATGCTTCCTGATCTTCAATGGAAAGAAACAATTATCTAAAGTAGCCTTCTGATGTTGAATACAATTTTAATGAAAGAATAGACAAAAAAGATAGTGGAAATGTTTCAACACAGGCTGCTTAATGTATAGTCTTTGTTTTGAACCTTAAAAGAAATATGGAATTAGCAAGGAATGATATATATAAAAGAGGAGCGCATGATTAAGGAACTTTTAACTTTCACTTATAGGAACAAATTTTTCAGAACTATAAAATTAAAGACCAACAACTTCAGTAATCATTTTTATAGAGAAAAGCATAGAATAGAGATAACATGAAACAAATTTTTTACTCAACAAGTGTCTTGAATCACTTCAAATACTTTATGCAAATCCACATGAGGATTGAAAGTTACAAGTAGTTTCTTCTTTTGAGGTCCAAAAATTAGAACCCCCATTTCTCTTTCTGAATTCACTTTATACAAAATTTCAAAGAACAGTTAAGTAATTGTAGACTACCAAAAACTCATAACTTCCTAAACTAATTTAGAATTAATAATTCTTTCAAACTTTACATCTTGAAAAGAAAAACATAAACACATCATTCAAAAATATTTGACAAAACTTTTGTATGACAGGTGGCACTACTTCATTTAGTAATTTGAGACTGAGGTGCGAATGAAGGTCCTACTTCTGCATTTTCTATTGTTGGTGACATCCACTCCCTTCTCTACTAAAAGCCAAGGAGGTATTCTTTAAATCACTGTAAATCAATTGACGAGTATGCCTATGCAAATTTATTTTGTCACATAGAGGGATTTCCCTAGAATCTATTGTCATGTTGATAGTCTTAAAATCTAATGAAGAAGTGACAGTCAAAGAAGAAGGGTGAGAAAAAGCTATTTTAAGTTGATTCCTCTCCAAATCCATAGCAGAAAGCAGTTTGGTCTAATAATATAAAATAAACTATGCCTCCACCTGGGATTCCGTGTTTTCTCTAACCTTCTTGTTTCTTTGTTCAATATGGGAATACATCGGTTTTATCATTGATATAGAACTCTGACTGATCTCTTCTAGAACAGGAGAAGATGGTGTACGAATAACTTCTCCTAATTGTAACAGAAAACCTAAAACAGATGATGAACTGCCACCCTCATAAAGTTTAGGTCTTTTATTACTTCTATCTATTTCTTCTTCTAATTCAATAACATCCCCACTGCTTCTTTTTAAATTTTTCTCACTTTGATGAGGAGTTTCAATTTCCACCCCTCCTAAATAACTAGTTTTTCCTCCATTTGCTAATTTCTACATCTTTGGTAAAGCTTCATGTATAAAGGGACAATAGGCATTTTCTACCCTCCTATTTGAGATAATGTGACGTGGGTCGTATGCCCACTTCACCCAGATGCAAATTCATTTCTTCAAGTGCTTTTTGTACTTCTCCTACAACTTGCCTCTTATTTACAATGAAAGGCCCCACTGTCTTTGGCAATTTAAATAAATACCCCTTCTTTGCTAGTAAAAAAGTACTTGGTCTACATTTAAAATTTGTCTGATGAACTCCAATGAAAATAGTCTCATAGGCACAAATGTTTGGAGTCGGTAAGGGGAAATTTCTACTCCATATAATCGAATCTCTGAATAGTATTCAAATTGAAACCAATCACCTAATTTAACATATTAAATAAGTTAAAGTAAATAATGAGCCTTTGGTAGAAGGCAAGGTGGAGAAGAATTGTTCAATATCGAGTAAATAATTGATAGAAAAGAAGTAGAAACCTACATGAACCCTTGGTTACTTTCAGTGTTTCTTACCACATCAGTCCAAAATATCACTAATTGCTTGTTTTTATGAGGGTCCATGATGTTCAACCCTAAGTGCATGAATATTCAACCTGTGTGTACAAAAAGAGATAAGTAATAAGAGATGGAAATCTAAAGCAACTAGTCAGGGGAATATCTGTTAATTGAGAATTAACCATTTTCTCCTAGGAAATAGGTATGTCAAAAACTGTTTCTGTGTTCATCATCAAACTAAACATTCCTAAAATGGCCTTGTCCACAGTATTTGTATCCTCCCTTCCTAAATTTTGGCTACAATTTTAATAGCATGTCTAACTTCTTCAGCAAAAGTGTCCATAGGAAATGAGGAGGCTCCAGAGGCAAATGCTTCCTAGCAGGCATAAAAAAGAAGGTCAATTGAGGATAATTAGAAGTAGACAAATCTTGAAAAGTGGAAAACAAAGCTTCTTTTGGGAAAGGGGTGTAAGAACTTGCAGATGGAAAGCATAAGGCTTGTTGAATTAATAGGGAATACACTTGAAAAACATTTTCCCCTAATTTATTCATGACAAAACACTTTTGAGGGTAGAGGGCAAAAACAAACCAATATATAAACTCTGGCAAAATGTAAGTTTGAGGAATCCTAATTGCTAGGACACCTGACCTAACAGTAGCAACATATACAAAAGACTCACATTGGTTAAGTAAAATCTAATGATAATATTTTATATAATTAATTGAGCAAACTGGGTCAAAACTGTCTCTTTCAGTATCCATCAATGGAATAGGAAAAGTGGAACCTGTTATAGCAGCTTTCTTTGAAATTTTGCCAATTTTGAAAGCCAAGAATTTTCACAGATATCTAAACAATGGCAGGTCATGATGACTGTATTTGCAACCTGTACTATTGAATTCTTTGAAAGTAGGAGACGAGGACAACAGTGAGCTGAATGAATAATAAAACGATATTTTATAGCGAAAAAGGAGGAACGGGTGGGAAAACGAAATTAATGAGACTTGTGGGAAATTAAAAAAAATGACTTGACAACGAGAAGGATGAGGTGATGGCTGACGTGGACGATGAGGTGGTGGAAAGTTATGATGAGAAGTGATGATAGTGAAATGACAAAATAGATAAGCCAAAATCGCGCTCACCTATTGACGTAACACGCTTTCTTTCCAACATAATACGGGGGAAAACTCCAGTAAGGAAGAAACCCAATGGAATCCCCCCACAACCATTGTCAACCATTGATAGGTGGGAAAATGAGATGTTGAAAATTCTTTACGAGGGGACTGGGAGAGATAACCGTCGAGCATGTAGTGTCATTAGATTTGCTCCATCCCACGAGGCTCACTGCCATTCCTCATCATGATCAAAGGCATGCTTGACATTTAAGCTTTGATTATTAATAGCGACTAGGGACCCACCTGCCTTTACATTTTATGTAGCATTAAGATTTTTAATTCACCATCATACATTAATTGTATAACATCAAAATTCTTAGTTTTTCTTTCCTTTTTCTTTTGAATTTTTTTTATTGTTTTTTTATAGCTACATATATACATTGCTTCTAAACATAGATCAATGTAAAATGAGCTACAACAGAATGCACAATAATGGGAAGCATATGGTATCTTGAAAACGGTGCCTCATTCCAGATGGCAGAGAATGGTGATCTATCATGTGACTTGTAAGAGAAAGACCTCAAGAAGAACATTGAGTTTAGAGATGACGAGAGGTATAGTGCGACTGATATTGGTACATTTACTTTTTAGAGGGAGTCTGGCTCCCTTCTAAGAATCAAGGATGTGATGTTTGTTCCAAGTCCAAAGAAGAATCTTGTTTCTACTGCGGTATTGGAAGACTATGGCTACGTTGTGATATTTAGCAAAGGAAAGGTTTCCCTTAGACACATCGCCACAGGATAGGTGAAGCAGATCAATGTCCGAGTCAAGAACCTGCATGCACTTGAGATCAAAGATGCATGCAAATCCTTGAAGAGAAAGGAAAAGGTTAGGACTTGGTGGTTGAGAGGGAGCATAATTTACCTCTCAAAATGGAGCCTCAAAAGCAGCCTCAATAAGTTGTGGAGCAACCACAATTGGAGAAGAAGAGAGGAGACGGAGTGGAAACATCCACTCAAGAAGAGACCTCTAGTAGGGGGGGATTTCTATCTATGTGGGAAGATGGAGCACATGCATTAATACCTCCAGATGTGAGGTGGGGTGATGTGAAGAAATAGTCCCAGGGGTTGCAGAAATTTGGGCAGGGTCCTTTGAGGTGTTTTTCTCTCATGGATCATTACCTTGCTATGGGAGCCCTTGTAGTAGTTAACTAAGTTAGTTTCACTTAGTTGGCTCCATTAATTCAATTTTAGGGCCTAAGTTGAGTCATGTAGAGTGGTTCATAAATTTTAGGAGCATAGGTTGAGTTTAATTTGGGTTGTAATAATTTAATTTAGTTAAATTGAGTTAAAGTCAGTTAAACTAGGTCCAACTGTTGGAAGAACTAGTTGGAGGTCTAGTAGTGGGGTGCAACTTCAGTGTTCAACTGTTTAACTGATATATCAGCCATGATTAACTCATGCATGCATGAAATACGAGTTACCCAACTGAGATTGGAGTTCAAGGGAAGTGTACTATCAGTTGTATAATTTTTTGATTTGTACAAGTGGTACATGAAGTCATAGAAGGGCCTAAAAGGATTGTGAAAAACTAATTGGGAATTTCCCTAATTAATAAGGGGCTAATTCCCAATGAAACAACTCAAGGAAATAAGATCTTAGAAGGAAACATAATTGGTTAAGTATTGGCCATAATCAATTTGTGAGGCAGTGAGATAAATTATACTTGTGCAGAGATTGTTCAGGCTTGGACAAGCATTGTATTTCTTCTCTATTTTCATAATAATGTAATACAAATAGGAAGGGGATTTTGAGTAGCTTACTTCCCTTTAGATAAATATCTAATAATATGTGATTGAATCTTGTCTCATGTTTATGTTGTGATTTCTCGAAGATTAACTATTTTCGCTAATGAGTAGAGTAGATTCAAGTCTTTTGTTCTAGCATATTACATAACAAATTTGAATCTCAAAGGAATTTCTAAAAGAATTTTGACTATAAACATGATCTACTTCTAAAAGGCTCATTGTTGTCTCAAAATTTGTTCCCAATAATTAATGAGGAAGGCGACGTTCTACCATGACCCCTGAAATTCGTTGTCTAGATGCAAAAACTTATTGCACCATTTCCATCATTGAGAAATTCTAGTTAAAATGAATATAAAGTCAGCCACATTCCACCACCGACAAATTTGGCCCCTTAGGGAATTATTTACATTCCTAATAGCACTAAAGAATATTCTTTGGAGCTATGTTTTCATGGTTTTGTGCATCAAGGTTCCATCCCCATTGGGTTATGCCTACTTGTGGTTCCACTCCACCTCATTCCACCCAAATTGTTGGTTCTTGTCACCTCTAAGTTTCGTTCCAAGTTCCACAATCCCCGTGGCTTTCCCTCATGGCTCATGGTTCCACTCTAGAACTCATTCTTGCCTTCCTAGCTCATTGTTCCATTCATGTCGGCCTATCTCATTGTTTGACGGGCTTATTCCCATCAATCTGGTTTGATGTTTCATGGCCATGTACCATTAGCTACCACATGCACACCACAGTCTCTCATCCCTACCATTCATTAGTTATCTCATGCCCGGGTTCTAGGCTCACACATTGTTCGTTAGCCACCTGTTGTCCCACTATACCATGTAGGCTCTAACACACTCCTTCGTACCACGCTCAACGACTTCCTCCATCTTCCCTTCACTGCTAGTTTGCAATGGTTTAAGTATTTATGAGTGGAAAAGACTACAATGACTAGGTTTTTGGCCCAATGACACCGTGCCATGTAAAGAAGTTGACCCCTAGTGGGGGTTGCAGATTCAAAACTTGTCGGCTTGTTTTCTATAGTATAAAAACAAAGATTAAACTATTAATAGTTGGGAACCTTTAAAACCGCAATAAAATTTGTTTAAACTTGTTAAATATAATGTCAACCACTTCTTTATATGTGGTTACAAACGATGCATGATTTTAATGTAGTCATCATTGAATAATCATTGGCTACCATTGATAGAAAAACATTGACCATCATATATTTTTAACACTTGTATTTTTCAATTATAACCACTTCATTGGAAATGAAACCACCCGACACATGGCATAGTCATCGGATAGTTCACGGCATTTGGTTTGTTGACTGTTGGCATATCCATTGGCCCTTTGTTTAGTTATAAATGTTAAACCAAAATATTAAAACATTTTCCAAACCATCGTCTGTTATTTTACATTGTTGTGTAATATATGTAACCATTGAGACTTGTGGGTATTACTGTTTTGCTAAACACACTGCCCATAAAACATTGGAACCACCTATTGATTCTCGAGTACAATAAACATTGACTATTGTTTGGATATCAACCATGGATTTAAACCATCCACCAAAACTCTATTGCAAAATTTTACGGTTTGGTTCGGTCAGGCCCAACTAGGTACCACATGGTACCATCTGATTGGGCCATGTGGCCCCTTCCTATTGGGCCACTTGTTGGGATGGGGTCCCTAGGTTAAAATTTTGTATTTCCTTTTTGTAAAAATGTAAAGTCTTTTTGATTTGTGGAAGCAGAGCATGAAGATAGTAAGAGTCAAAGGGGCTTTAGTCCCTTAGGTTGTTAGGTGTTTATAAGGTTTTGAGACCCACCCATGGTTTGCAGACCATGGTATTGTAAAAGGAAAAGCTATAAATATAAGAGTCATAGCGAGTCTAAGGAATGATAATAAGATAGAATATTATTGTTTTGGGCAAGAAAGCAAAGGCAAGAAAGTATGTTTCCTATACTTAGGTGAAGGGGAAGGCTCCTGCAACTGAGTGAGATGAGACCTTGGTAACTCTACAAGATGAGTGCGTGGGCCCCCCTGCAGCTGAGTGCACAGTGAAGGGAAGTCTATACTTTGAATATCACATCTAATAAAGATAAGTTTTCATCCATACTTTGCAGATTTGCTTCTCTGTATTTACTTCTACAATTTATGTGATTTCATTCTATATCTGAAAGTATATGAATAACTATATATCTAATGCACGAAAGTGGTAGATCGGTATAAAGCATGCATGTTATGACTAGTTAATGACCTCATGAAGATATAACTATTGTCTATAAGAATTATTTCTATTAACTGTTCTAGAAGGGTTAGGGTTCGCAATGACAGAACTAAGCCCTAGAAGCCACAGGAACCCTTCACAGAGACCTCTGCATGTAGAAACCTGGTTCTGTCATCCACCAATATTGCTTCAGGTGAGATTGCAGCCTGCGCTACGTGGGTTGCTTCCGAAAGGGCCAGCAGTGTAAGGTTTCGTTGGTTGGTGCAACTAACGTTGAACCTGGGTGAGGCGCCATCAAGCCAATAAATGGTTCTATTTCCAAGACCAGGATCTATCTGAGGTATGCTTGATAAGTGGTTCCCCTCTAAGAAAGAGATCGAAAAGTGGATCGATCAAAAGATTCCCACAGTTGTAGCTCAGGAGAACAGAAGCCCACGCTTATTGAAGGAAGAGTGGCTGAATAAATACCTATTCATAGATGAACATGAAATATTCTTATGTTCTTTCTGTTGCAGATTGCATGAGTGGTTGTCCAAATTGGCAGATAGTGAGGGTACATGGAAGCTTAACGGCCCTATTTTGTGGACCCCAGAACTAGTGAAGCGCTTGGAGGCTTCAGAAAATAACATCGTGCGGGTCGTCGACCACTGGATCGATCGTATTCTGGGAGGATTCACCACTCAGTTCGTAATCAATATGTCCACAAGCTACAATGAAGCAGAGTGTAGGTTCTTCAAGGTACCTAGAGGTAAGTACCTGAAATATCTAAAGACGTAGATTAAGATGCTATTGTGTGAAAAGCAGGTTCTGCCTTTAAATTGATGTTTGGGACTACGTGAAGTTGGAGAGCATTCAGAAGGAACGAAGAATCAGACTCTGATATAGTCCACTGTTAGGATCACCTGATAGTGATGAAAAAGGTAATATTATGAGAACACCGTGAAGTTCACTATAGATTGCAAGTCAAGAGATCACAAGGATACCTAATCTAGCCACTCCACCTCCACCTTCACCTCCGCCTCACACAACTACACCTCCGCCTCCACCTCCATCATTTAATACAATGAAGATACTTGTGTTTAAGGGTGTGGGAACTGAAGACCCTAAACAATTTTGGTTTGTCACAGATGTTGTATGGAAGGCACAACAGATCACTGATGACAATATGAAGAAAGCACAGTTAGTCATAGCACTGCAGGACAGAGTGCTAAGTTGGTACATTGAGTTTTTCATAGATAAACCCAGCGCAACTATGCCAGGAACCTAGAAAGTGTTGAATAGTGAGTTCAAGAAGCCCAAATATTAGGCCCAGTCTATTACATAGCTCAAGGAGATCCAACGGAGGGTAAACTAGTCTACGTGGGACTTCGATTAGAGATTAAAGTGTGAGATTCGGCAAGCTAATATGAGCATTATAAATAATCAACATAGAGACTCGTACATTGCTTCACTCCTACCTCATCTGAGATTACAATTATCGTAGTAGAAAATAGGAATGCAAGTAGAAGTAGTGGAGATCGCCATGAGATTAGAAGCTTCACCAGTGCAGGATAGGAATATAAGGGTACAATAGATTCAGTTGCAGCTGGAAAACTTGCACATGGAGTTGCAAAGCCTTAAGAAGGGTAAGGAAGTGCAGCCTGAGGTGCGTGAAAAAGTTTAGTGCCTGAAAGGTAAAGTCCATGGTCATGATAAGGACCAATGTCCAGTCTATCAGAACTACCTCATTGGGGGAAGTCCTATTTCACTAAAGCCAGAAAATATTGCTGGACCAAATGCAGGGGTAGCTTATGGTGCGATATTTGTTAGATAGCTGGGAAGCACACAACTAACAATTGTCATCTCCTACAAAAGTTTGTACAAACTTCACAACAGTTATTTGTACTTTCTGTAAACCAATTGGGCATGATGAGCACAACTGCTAAAGCTATGAACTGATGATGGAGTGGAATCCCACCTATAGAATGTAGGCGAAAAATCGACCTCAAGATCAGGGCACAGGTGCAGCATGTGGAGGATTCCATGGCCAAGGAAGAGGTTGTTGAGGAGGGGCTGGAAGAGGTCATAGACAAGTTATTTGTTATAATTTTGGAGAGGCAGGCCATTTTACGTGCGACTATTAGAACCCGATGCATCCTTCTTGCCAATATTTCCGATAATTTGATCATGTTATAGAGGATTTCCCAGTACTAATGGCCAAGATGTAGGAGAAAAATGCTCAAGCACCTACGCAAACTATTCATATGATGAGGGTGGAGCCTCACGAAGAAGAGCCTACCATTAATATAGTGACACGGAGTGGTATTGCCACTGGAGAAGATAAAGGAAAGAAACTGGAAACCAAAGGATGGGTACACAAGGCTGCTGAGAAGGAAGTGGGATTCTATCTAACCAGGCTAAGGAAACCTTTATGGAAGCTAAAAAGAGATTCACTAAGGTGTCCACCTCAGGAAGTTAGGAGAAGTCTGGCAGAAACAATGAAGCATAGGACGTAGATCCTTCGCTATTAGCTACCTTTTGAAAACGAAGGTGTTACGGGATAGAAAGGAGGTAGAAGGGATCCAAGAGTTGATTGATACAAGTAAGGTTAATACTCCTCTGGAACAACATGCAGTGTGAAAGGTGGGCAAAATCTAGAGGTGAACAAGTCGTGAAATGAGGTTAATTGTGTAGATCGGAGAGTACGAAATGGATCAGGTAATTCTCAATCTAGGAAAAGATGCGAATGTGCTACTGAAAAAACTTGGGAATGAATGGGAAGACTTTTGCTATATTGGTCTCCTATCTAGCTACGCATGGTAATCAACAAAGGATCATTCCTATGGGGCACATGTACGAGTTTACGGTGGATATTGAAGGAGCAAGTGCCTTGAACGACTTTGAAGTGATCGAGATAGTGGATGATAGTAACCCTTACCCAACACTATTAGGCATTGATTGGTCCTTCAACATGGATGCAGTCATCAACCTTAAGAAATGCAGGATGACATTTGAGAGGAAGACGCTCCGAGTTATTGTTACATTGGATCCAACTGAAGGTGTGCGATACACAGAACTGGCCTATGATTATGAAGAAGAGGACAATATGGATTAGATATATAATATCACTATGCATGATGAGGACTGGATCAATCCTATAGTAGAAGGACTAATTACATGGGATAGAGATAGCTCTTGCACCTCAGATTCTAACAAAGAACTTGAGCATTGGAAAAATAGATTACACGAAGTCTCCTCATTGCGTTGCCACATGTTGACAAAATCACTTCGCTGCATATCCACGGAGGTACGAAATATACCTCATTATGATGGTTTAGATGATGTTAACTTTTTTTTGGATAATTTTGAAAGAGAGGTGCTAGAAGACCATCGGTTGCAGGCATTAGAGCTAGCGTTGCACACTACACGACCCATTGGTGGGGTACACATAAAGACAACTTCACTAATTGGAAAGAATATAGGCGAATGATGAAGCTAAGGTTTGGGTATGCCAATACCCATATGACGGAGAGATACACAAGAAAATACGATATGCACGAGCATTTGGCACAATGGACTAAAGCTTGGGGAGAGGAACCTCAACCTGAATGGTTGCACACCTTTTGTCGCACTTTGGATACCATTCCAATGAAATGGTACTTGGAAACTGATCTGCGCCATGGGACGACTGAGTGGGCTATCCTGAGGGAAAGCTTCCTGTTGACCTTCAACTTTGAGGATGGTTTTGAATTCATTAATGAGGTGCTCTAAAAAATTAAAGCTGCAATATTTAGGATGCCTAAGGAACTGGTAGAATGTGTTTAACTAGACTGGAATACATAGTTGCGCCATGTGCTGGAATGCTATAACGTGACTACAGAGGAAGAAGAAGATTACCCTAGAAATGTTGAAATTCTGGAGTCTGAGGGACAACGTCAAGTTGAAGGACACAAAGCAACAATCCCTGACATAGCAGAGCCTTTGAAGACGAGACATGTAAACCTTGGATCACACGCACAGCCAAAGTTTGAAAACATAGGTGACTATTGGGATGAGGATACAATTTATAAGGTTGCGGAACTACTACGCGAATACCAGGACTTGTTTCCCACCAAGTTCTCAGATCTAAAGGGGCTATTTGGGGACTTGGGCATAATGAAGATTACTTTGAAGCTAGACACGAAGCCTGTGAAACAACGATCCTACCATTTGAATCCCAAATACAAGGAAAAGGTGCGCAAAGAGTTGGACAAAATTCTAGAGGCTGGGATCATTGAGCTTGTGGAGGAATCAGACTGGGTAAGTCCTATGGTAGTCCAAAAAAAGAAGCAATAGGATGAAATTCGGATATGCATAGATCTGAGGAAGCTCAATGATGTGTGCATCCATGACCCATTCCCAACGTTGTTTACAGATGAAGTCCTGGATGATGTTGGAGGGCAGTAATCCTACCCATTCACTGTGGATTCTCGGGTACCATCAGATCAAGATCACACTAAAGGATCACTATAAGACCACCTTCATGATGAAATGAGGGTGTTTTCAATACACAGGAATTCCATTTGGACTGAAGAATGCACCTGCAATCTTCTCAAGGGTAGTAATTGTAACTTTTAAGGAATTTATTCATAAGTTCCTAGAAGTCTACTTTAATGATTGGACTATATTTGGTTTGGTAAAGTGCCAAGTTGCAAGTTTTCGTCTTATGTTGGATACCTATCGCAGACATCATATTGCCCTAAATCTAAAAAAAGGCATCTTCTATGTTCCTTGTGGGATATTGTTGGGTCATGTGGATTGGAAGTAGGGATTGATGGTAGATCTTATAAAGATAGTTGTTATTGTCAATTTTGAGGCCACGAAGAATGTAAAATGGTTGCATGTGACACTACGCCATAGGGGGTATTATAGAAAGTTTGTCAAGGCATATGAGCAAATCACTGTGCCAATGGAGAAACTGTTGAAGAAGGACACGACATTTTCTTGGGATGAAGAGTGTTAGAACAATTTAGATGTTTTGAAGGAGAAAATGGTCATTGTGTCCATTCTCATGTTCTCAAATTGGAAAAAGGAGTTTCATGTTCATATGGACACTTCTTGTATTGCACTAGGTGTGGTTCTAACCCAACTAGATGAAGGAGATATTAATCATCCTATAGCGTTTACGAGTAGGAAATTCTCAAAGGCAGCGAAGAACTACTCGAATATAGAGTGTGAAGGATTGGTGATGGTGTACACACTACAAAAATTCCAGGACTATCTATTAGGCACGCACTTCAAAATGTACACAAACCATTCTGCTCTAAAATACCTGGTCAAGAAGCCTGTGTTGGGGGGGAAGATCTGTAGATGGCTATTGCTCTTTCAGGAGTACAATTTTGAGGTGATTGTGAAGCCAAAATGCTTGAATGTTGGTCCTGATCATCTATCCTGGATTGAGACTGGTGATGAGCCTACTAGTTTGGAAGAAGGGTTTCTTGATGCACATCTCTTTGCTGTTCGTGTCGCAGATGATCACTTTGCTGATATAATCTAGTTTTTAAAAACTAGTACAGCCCCAAAAGGATATTTTACACAACAGAAGAAGGAGTTGGTAGTTCGCACGATTGATTTTTCTGTGATCATTAGACACCTATTTAAAATGGGCTCCAATTAAATATTGCACTTATATGTCCTAGAGTTTGAATGACCAAGCATCCTTGTAGAAGCACATTGAGGAGTAGTGGGAGGCCACTATGCAGGAAGAGCAATCGCACACAAGATCCTCCGTGCAGGACTTTGGTGGCCAAGGGTGCATAAGGATTCAAAAGAGTATTTTAGGTCATGCGATGCTTTCCAAAGGATGGGGAAACCATCACGGAGGGACAAATTTTACTTAAGTCCACAGATAACCTTGCAAGTGTTTGATAAGTGGACGATTCATTTTGTGGGTCCGATCTAGTCACCAGGGAAAAAGACTGGAGCACGATATATTATTACAACAACTGAATATTTTACATGATGGGAAGAGGCTCAAACATTTAAGGACTGTAGCACATCTACCACTGCGAAGTTTATTTTTGAGTTTATCTTGTCTCGATTTGGCTGCCCTAAGATATTAATGAGTGACAGGGGCATGCACTTCTTAAACGAAACAATTGTCACAATGCTTAAATAATTCTAGGTCTATCATCAGAAAAGTATACCCTATCACCCTCAAGCTAATGGTATAGTAGAAGCGTTCAATAAAATCATGGAGAATGCTTTAACGAAGTTTTGCAACATGAAACAAAATTACTAGGATGTGCACATACCCTCTGTCCTATGGGTGTATAGAACCACCTGTAAATATTTGACAGGCCAAACCCCTTTTTAGGTTGGTTTATGGGTAAGAGGATATGATGCCCATGGAATATATTGTGTCAAGTCTGTGGATTGCAGCACTAATCGGTATGGTTTATCGTGATACTATGGAGGATCATCTCGTGTAGCTGATGGAATTGTAGGAGGATCAGTTCTTAGTAGGATTCCACCAACAGGTGCAAAAGGAGCACAAAAAGGCATGGCATGATCAACATATAAAGAAACACACCTTCTAGGTTAATGATTTGGTATTATTATATGATAGTAAATTTATGAAATTTCCTGGAAAGTTTCAAATGCATTGGATGGGACCCTATGTGGTGAAAGAAATGACAGATGGTGGTGCAGTTCAGCTTGCAAAGCTGAATGGAGAATTATTTCCAAGCAAAGTCAATGGCAATCGATTGAAGTTGTATATGGGTGATCCCACCCCTACACAATGACTATATGATGGTGGGATAGTCTTAGTACTCCAGATAGCCAAAAAACTACACTACCAGTGATGGGGAAGATGAAGTAAGAGGGTCGCGTGAAGGGAGAAAGTAGGGCACCGAGGGGAGTTGCGCCAAGATGCATGTGCCACAAAGGATGGTGTCGTGCATCCCAGTCAACAAGTAGCCATTGGAAGCTCTGTAAATGATTGGATGGGAAACTTTCCATTAAAAGGAGAGGGGATGGCATTTATGGGTAAAATATTTGGAAATCTACCGCCAACGATGCATTAATGATCAAAATTTGGAGGGAACGGTTGGATCAAAATTTGAATTCACCTATAAATCTGGTGTGACACCCGACATTCAAACACTTTGCTTCCAACAAGTTTGCGTTAAACTTTGCTGCCATAACGCGGGATGTATGTCTAAGAAGAGTTGGGAGGAAATTCTAGCACAATCAAAGTTCGCTAGCTTGCCTCATTGGAACCATAAGATCATCTTTGAGAGAATGAATGCAACCCCAACCCCCCACAAAAGCAGCATCCTCTGAAGAAGCACCCTCAGTTGAAGAAACACCCTCTGAAGAAGCACCCTCAGTTGAAGCAACACCCTTTATTCCTACAGGATTTCCGACTATTGTGCCTAGGTCTCCTAGGCCTAATCCCTTTGTAGATGACAAGAAGAAAAAGAAACCATAGCAGGTGTTAGCCTCCTGCTGCAGCAGGTTAATCATCTTTCATGATCGACATTTTTACATGCCAAATATGTCATACTTTGCTTGCTGCAATGCTCCATATTTGCTACAGATGGCCAGAGAAGTATCCATGAGAGTGTGCTAGTCTAAATGCCACTGCTGTGTTCCATTTTTGATGGGTTGATCCATTTTTGATGAGTTTTCAGCTAAGGGAGGTCCAAACAGCTTAATCTTTGCCTCCCTAGGTTTCAATTTCCTGTTGTAGAATATAGAGAATGAACATCTGTCCAAACAGCTTAATCTTGGCAGATTTGTAGATAGGTAGAGAAACAAGGGTGCTCAACAGCTTAATCTGAGCCCCTGGATGCAATAAGTGTAGTTGTAGATAGGAGCACAAGCAAGAAGAAAAGAATGAAAAGCTGGGTATGCTAGTTCAAGTGCACCCAAACCAAAAAGAAGAGAAAATGCTAGGCAAGTAGGTCTGGTAGGTAGCTTTGTGGTTGCAGAATCATGGCTTGTGATCCATTTCATATTGTCAAGTGTTATATCTATCATATCACAAGTTTGAGGCAGTTTTCCATTTGAAGGACTTCAAGCGAGGCATGACTAACTTCCCCTTCTTCCCCTTTCCCCAAAACACTCACTAACTTTCCCTAAAGAGGTCAAGATCTACTTGCTACCTCTTAATTTCATCATTTTTCATATCATTTGCCTTGGTGAAGATCTGCATCACTCAAGGAATGTTAACACTTCTTCTATCAGTCATTTTCCCCATTAATAGCCTAAGACATCATACCTAGCACTTTTCTCATCATTGTCATATTAACTACTAACACTACTATGTAACTCCCTATCTATTTCCCCTTCCCCTACTAAAACTATGTATATAACTCCCCGATATATTTATCCCTCCCCCTCGTTGAAAATAACCATATACATCCTTGGAAATTGCTAAGTTTATCTGAAACTCAGCAAGAATCCTCACTTCACCCCCCTAACTATCTTCCAAATGCATTAGGACTCATTCCTAAGCATAAAATCCCCCTCCAAATGTATAAAATCCATCTTTTGACCTTGTTTTACCTTTTCCAAGGCATAAACCCCTTTCTGGCCTTAAACCCTTCTCAAAGTATATAAAATTCCTGTTAAATACTTTTGGACTCCTTCCAAGCATTAAAACCCATCTTTTAAAGCTATCGGACCCCTTCCGATGCCTTAGAATCCCTTCAAAATATTAAAAGGGCCCCTCCGATTCCACAAAAGCCTCCCTTTAGTGTTAAAACCCTCCTCCAAATTCATTTGCTCCCCTCTGACGCGATATCGCTGTCGGAGGTCGCAATGATCATTATAGGCCCCCTTTTTTATACCTCTGATCCATCCCTCGCTGATGCGATTTCGCAATCAGCGTATCGCAACTCATATGTGCACATATATATGCCCCCGACCCCTCGGCCGATGCGATATCGCTATCGGGAGCTCTCCGCATCGCAATTTCACGTTTTACCACATATATCACATTTTACCGCATAAACCTAAGTTTTTCATAAAACTTAAGTTTATCGCAAAAACCCACATTTTCACCTATCGCAAGCCTTATCACGATATTGCCGACGGTAAAGCAGTGACCAAATCATAACCATCCATCGTCCCGCCCAGATCAACAGTCCACATCATTTCGGCGATCGCCCATTTCGGCGATCGCACATATGTGTATACCCGCTACCCTGCCGATTGCCGAACTACCGATTTAATCTCAGCTACCCATTCGGGCCCGCTGATCAACGGCTCATATTGATTCACAGCAACCCCATATATGGCTCCGACCAGCGGAGCCGAAAAGTAATATAGGCGCGGCGCATAAGGATTTCGGGTCCGAAAGGAGCCCGTCACACAGCGAAGAGGGATTGCTCCGATATGGCGGAGCCGAAATAACAAATGCAACAGAGTTTAAAGGATTTCGGGTCCGCGGACCCATTCCATTGTAAATCCGCCGATTTGGGTTCGCCAATGGGCCGGACCCGAAATGCAATAAAGAAGGGCCTATAATCAGATCGGGTCCGCCAGCTATTTCGCTCATCGAGGGTTTTACATGTTGGGACCAATGGTCTGCCCCGATGCGAGTTAGCGCTAGCTGTCCGATCGCCCTCCCAGATCAACGGTCATGATCTGTTCGCGGCTCTCCACATCTCCTACTGGCGGAGTCGAAATAAATTATAGCGTGGCACAATAAGGATTTCGGGTCCGTAAGGATCCTTTGTACAGCGAAAAGGGAAGGCTCCGATATGGCGGAGCCGAAAAGTTATAAAGGGCAGCCTCAAAGCATTTCGGGTCCGCGACAGTTTGGGGGTTTTACATGTTGGGACTAATGGTCCGCCCCGATGCGAGTTAGCGCCAGCCGTTGGATCGGCCCGTGCCGGATCCAACGGCTATGATTTAATCTAATGAACAGTGATCGCTCCCGCCCTAGTTTTGGTAAAATTTCATGTTTTAAGGCATTTTTGCCTTATAAAAGGAAAACGACCATTTTTCACAGGGTTTCTTCTAGCGCCCGCGCCCGGCTCCAGTTAAAGAATTTCATGCATCCTTAAGCCATTATGGATTGCTCCAAATCCCTGTTTAGCTCCAGAAGCCAGTCTCGGCCTTAGCACGATCAGCAGCATATAATTCCTCCTTTTTGCGGCATTTCTTCAGAGTTTAATGCTATTTTTGATCGGCCAAGCACCGATTGCACTCAAAGGCCACGAAGGACATTAGCAGCAATTAATTTTGCATTAAAAGGCAGAAAAGGGGCGATGGGACAGTTTAAAGAGTATCAGCGGTGAGAAAAGGCCCAGATTCAGTGCCAAAGTGTATCAGGATGCGGCAAAGAGTATCATTCTAGTTTTTCAAAGCAGGTGAAAGCACAGCAAGCCCAGCAAAGTCAACAAAGCATCGTTCAGCCATTAAGGCTCACCAACACTTCTTTTGTTGCTTTAAAGCCACCTAAAGGCATAGATGAAGGCTTTCAAGGCAGGGTTATTGCAGAGACATTATTCCCAGTCATATTTTTGGAGCAGCGCTGCTTCCTTAATTGCGCAGTTATCACACAGAGGATAGCACGTGGCTCAAGGCACTCTTTCAGTCCATTTTTGAAGCTGCAGGACCCTGTGCAGCCCTAAAGAGCCATTTTGATGAGGCTGCTCCCTCATGTGCAGCTGTTTTAGATATTTTATTACATTCATTTCCAGCAACTTAGCATTAGAAGCAGTTATTGCACAAATCCCTTTGGATCTGTTTTGATAGATATTTTGAGATATTTTCTCCCTTGATACCTGTTCAAGGGTTGTTTGTAAATATTTTCTATTTAAACCACCCTCTACACTGTTTTAAGGGTTGGTTGGTCGATAACTTCCTCTAGGCTTGCACTGTATTTTCTGAGAGTCTCTATAATCAAAGATCGCTGGAATGTTTGGGAGATGAACTGGCTGTTGTGTTTTAATGACTAAAGAGTGACTATGGAATCCTAATGCTTCTACATAGCCCAATAAGTGTTTCTTATCTCTGTTTACAGTTTATATGTTTTATGCCATCATTGTTTCACTATCTAAATAACAGAAAGAAAGAATAGTTCAGAGCTCACTTAGTTGTATTCTGTTCTCAATTTCTGCGATTTATCTATGTTTTCCTCTGAATTAGTCCTGAATATGAATACTGATTGGCTCATATTTACACTAGTTCCTTCATATATGAATGTTGTTTAGGAATCCTTGATTGCTCCTATATAAATGTTCATTCACCTTCCCTCTGTTAGCATAATGAGAGCTACTTAGCTGCCTTTCATTCACTGACCTTCATTCCATCCTTATTCCAGCTTGATATTCTTTTATTTGTAGCTATCCTACTTTGTATTCCTCTTGTGACCAAGAAAACGCAACAGCAAGCCTAATCCACGACTCCATGCCCAATGGTTTGAACTTCTCACACTATGCATCCCAACTCTGTTTGAAAGAATCCCCCATCCCATCAAACATAATCAAAACCCCCTTGAACTCATTAGCTAGCCTAATATCATCTTCAACAAAGCTAAATTATAAAGAGAGAGCCCTCTCTGATTGCAGGTAGGCTAGGACCTGCAGTCCAAAGATTGGTTTGTGGTTACCTCGACCGTATCCTTTAAGGAGCTTTAAGGACAACCTGAGTGATAACATAATGGCGACTCCGCTGGGGACCATCCTCAGTTAATTTCACAAATCAAGTTGGAAAGCTCCACTGGGAAGGAACCAGACCTTCAAAAGTTTCTTTCTAACCCTTATATTCTTAGAAAAATCCCCAAGAAACAAGCTAGAAGCTGGCTCCCAAAAAGAATTCACATTATACAAGGTCAAATCCAGACCCAAATCCCCCAACAGCTTTTGAAAATCCCAATATAATCCCAAGGAACCTCAGGAAGCTAGAGCGAAGAGATTGATGCTTCCCATCAAAAATCGGTGGCCTGATTGATGCTTCTCTCTCGTAGTTGCTCATGATGAACGATCTACCTTCAAGCGATCAAGCTTCTCTGAAGGACCTGCTCTGATACCAATTGTTGGAAATAATACTGAGAGGGGGGGTGAATCAGTATTATCTAGCAATTTAATAAATCTTCCTTATTTGATCTTTGAATTATTTTAGCATGTCAGTACCATAAAATAATGAGCATGAAAAACAGATAGTCACACCAAAGAACACAAGATGTAAGGTGGAAACCCAATGTGGGTGAAAACCACCTGCTGCAATATGTCTCTATCTTCTTTCAATTTAGAAACTTCTTTTACAATGATTTTGTACTGGTGCAGTCCTTTACCAGTACGCAGGCTGCAACCTGCAGAGAGCTACAACTCTCTCTCTCTCTCGTTTTCCAGTCTACTCCTGGAAGGGAGCTACAACCCCCTACTTCTTTTCATAAAGCATCAGATGATCAACAAGTACATAACAGATATAGATCACTACAGATATCAGATCAGCAACAACAGAACTAACCCAGAACACCTTATCAATAGAGAAATTCAATCAACAGAACATCTTAAAACAGAGACGCAGTTTTTCTTTCTGTGGCCTGCGACCAGACGCCGTTAACCTTCTGCTACTCTGCGTCCACACGCAGATATCCTTCTGCTCCGCTGCGTGCCCACGCACTGTTCCTTTGACTGCTCTGCGTTCTGTTGCTTCAGAGACGCACCCAAAGATACTATCGCGCCGCATTTTTCGCTACAGAGACGCACCTCAAAACACTATCGCGCCGCGTCCTTCTGCTTCAGAGACGCACCTGAACCTTGATCGCCCTGCGTCCCCACGCAGGTCTCTCTCTACTGTGCTGCGTCTCGGCGCACTTTCCCTTTATAGTACCTGTGTCCCGGCGCACTTTCCCTTCACTGAACCTGCGACCCTTTAGATATAAATGATATGAAGGCTTCAGGACAAACCCAAACAGTCAGATCTACAGATCTGATCATGCGCCATAGAGATCACAGTCCATTAGAAGATTCGCCCTCTTAGATCTGGACTAGATCTCACCAAATAAGATATTCAACCCAAGACCATTGCACAATCCAAATGAACTCCTTTGCTTTATATAGGCAAGCTCCTCCTCAAAACATGGAACAATACCACGAGCCGACACCATAGAAACATAAAACCGTCGGCTAGATACCACACAAGAAACCCCCACGTGCTTTTCTCTGCCTTGAAATGTGTGCACTGGGTAGACGCACCCCCTGAACGGCTGGCCGGCGTCCCTGGACGCGGGTTCTGCATGGTATACCTGCGGGGACGCACTTTCTGAACCGATTGCCTGCGTCCTTCTTAATTTTTCAACAAACTGAGAGCCTTACCACTGGAGTTGCCATCAAGTACAACATCTGTAACATACAGTCATACCAGATAACATAATGCCAACAATCTCCCCCTTTGGACTTGATGGCAACCTCAACCTTACAAGCTTCAGCTTCATTCTCCCCCTTTGACATCAATGGCAAAGGGTATGCTCCCCCTTAGCTCATGCTCCTCCAGATCTGCAACAAATAACCAGAAATCCACCATGAAAGAGATAGAGACATATTGCAGCTATTTCCAAGATCTCCTTCTCCATAATGCCAACAATGCATTATGTGCTCCCCCTGAGCCTTGTACCACCAATAAGAAGATGTTCAACAATAAGATGATGCATCAACAACCCCCAGCTTTTGCCTGAGGTATTCAAATGTGTCCCTGGGCAATGGTTTGGTGAGAATATCAGCAACTTGTTCCTTGGAAGGAACATACTCCAACTTGACTTTCTGTTCAAGCACTTGTTCCCAGAGAAAATGGTACTTGATTGGTATGTGCTTGGTTTTTGAATGCATAACAGGGTTCTTTGAGATGCTGATTGCACTTGTATTATCACATAAGATGGGGATTGGTGGAGTACAAGTGATTTGAAAATCCTGCAAAGTCTGCATCATCCAAGGGAGTTGGGTGCAACAAGATGCAGCAGCAACATATTCTGCTTCAGCTGTAGATAAGGCAATGGAACTCTGTTTCTTGCTGAACCAAGATACCAGTCTGGAACCCATAAAGAACGCACCACCACTTGTGCTTTTCCTGTCATCCACGCTTCCGGCCCAATCTGCATCTGTATAAGCATGAAGAGTAAGATCTGTATCTCTAGGATACCATAAGCCATAATTTTGAGTCCCTTGAAGATATTTGAAAATTCTCTTTACTGCCTGAAGATGAGTCTCCTTCGGATTTGCCTGAAATCTTCCAACTATTCCAACTGCATGCATGATGTCCGGTCGGGTACCTGTCAAATATAGTAAACTTCCAATCATAGATCTGTAGGTTGGTTGATGTATTGCTGCAGATTCATCATTTGCACTGAGACTACATCCTGTGACCATGGGTGTACATACTGGTTTTGCATCTTCCATGCCATATTTCTTCAAAATCTGCTTGAGATACTTGGTTTGAGATAAAAAGATTCCTCCTTCCTTTTGTTGGATTTGCAAACCAAGGAAATATGTCAGTTCTCCTAGCAAGGACATTTCAAATTCTTTTTGCATGACCGAGGCAAAGCTTTGACTCATAGCTTCTTCATTGCTGCCAAAAATAATGTCATCTACATACACAACAAGTATTAGTAATTTGTCATTTTCAACTTTTATATACAGATTGCTATCTGCTGAACCTTTTGAGAAACCTTGTTGATGAAGATATTTGTCCAACCGGTAGTACCAAGCCCTTGGAGCTTGTTTGAGACCATAGAGAGCCTTTTTCAATCGGCATACAAGATTTGGATCATTTCCAAGAATGAACCCATCTGGTTGTTCAATGTACACTTCTTCTTCCAAGTCTCCATTCAGAAAGGCTGATTTCACGTCCATTTGAAATACTTTGAAGTTTTGAAAACTTGAGAGAGCAAGGAACATTCGGATGGCCTCAAGTCTTGCAACAGGAGCAAAGGTTTCTTCAAAGTCTATTCCTTCTTGCTGCGCATACCCTTTACAAACAAGTCTGGCTTTGTTTCTAATTACTTCTCCATTTTCATTCAATTTATTTTTGAAGACCCATTTTGTTCCGATAACATTCTTGTCCTTTGGTCTAGGAACCAGCTCCCAAGTGTTGTTCTTTTCGATTTGCTCAAGTTCTTCATCCATTGCTTTCACCCAACATTCATCTTTGCATGCTTCTTTCACATTTTGTGGTTCAGTAGAGGAGAGTAATGCCAAATAGCTTGAGGCTTCTGCAACTGTTCTTCTTGTTTGTACACCTGCTTCTTTCTGCCCCACAATCTGAGATTCTGGATGATTCTTCTGAACATATCTGGATGGAGTTTTCTCTTCTATTCTTGTCTGCTCCTCTGGTTCTTCTTGAGGTTCTTCTTGAGGTTCTCCTTGGGGTTCTTCTTCTTCATTATTCTGTCTTTGAGGGTAGCCTTCATCTTCTTCTATATCTTCATGATGTACTTGCCTAGGAATATATCCCTTCTCATCAACCACTACATCAATGCTGTCAACAATTCTGCCAAGTCTTTTATTGTAGCATTTGTATGCTTTGCTATGTGGAGAATAGCCAAGAAGAATGCCTTCATCTGCTCTAGGTTCAAGTTTGCCAAGCTGCTCATCAGTATTCTTGATATAGCATTTGCTCCCAAAGATTTTGAAGTGCTTTACCGAAGGATTCCTGCCACTCCAAAGCTCATGAGGAGTTTGAGTGCTGTTCACCCGGACATTTGTTTTGTTGAGAATAACAACCGCAGCATGTGCAGCTTCACCCCAGAAAGTTGCGGGAGTTCCTGATTCATCAAGCATAGCACGAGCCATTTGTTGGATTGTTCTGTTCATTCTTTCAACAACTCCATTTTGCTGAGGAGTTCTAGCTGTAGAGAATTCTCTCCTTATCCCATGTTCATCACAGAAATCGAAAAATTCATTTGAAGTAAATTCCCCACCTCTGTCGGATCTGAGACACTTAATTTTGTGGCCTGATTCATTTTCAACCAAGGCTTTGAAGGATTTGAATTTTTCGAATGCTTCATCTTTGTGCTTCATAAGTCCTAACCAGACGAACCTGGAGAAATCGTCAATAAATAATATCAAGTATTCCTCTCCTCTAGGTGTTCTTTTCCTGAATGGACCACATGTATCTGTATGTACTAGCTCAAGAGGCATGCTAGCTGATCCTTCTTTCTCTGGAAAGTTAGTCCTGGTTTGTTTTCCAAACTGACATGATCTGCATATGGTGTTGTCAGGAATTTTGATATCTGGAAGATCGCGAACTGCCTGATATTTGCATGCTTTCCTTATTTGTGAGAAGCTTAGATGTCCCAACCTTCGATGCCATAACCAGTGCTCTTCATCCTTGCTTAGATAGCATTGTTGTTGTCCTTCTTCAAATATGTACAGATTATTTGGAGTTCTTTTGCCTTTGAGTACTGTTTTACCTGTATCAAGATCACGAACAAGACATCCATTCGATCTGAAAATAACCTCGGTTCTTTGATCACACATCTGGCTGACACTTAGAAGATTATGCTTCAATCCATCAACATACAAAACATTTCCAGCTTTGACCTTTCCTTTTAACTGAGCAATGCCTTTTCCTTTTATAGTTGCAGGAGTATCGTTTCCAAAAGAGACTTTCTTTCCTTTTTCTAAAACAGAATAAGATTCAAGTTTTTCTTTATCACCTGTCATATGCTTCGAACATCCACTGTCAATGTACCATAGATTTTCCTGTCCCTCTGCATAAAATGCTATTCCACATCTTTCTGTTTGAGGTTCCTTTATTCTCCATGTTTTGGTGCTTGAGGCTTGCTCCTTTTTCTGCTGAAACCTGCTCCTGCATTCAGATTCTTCATGACCAAAGTTATTGCAAATAGAACATTCGACTTCATTTTCAAGAACCGAAAAGTTGTTATAGGTCCTTTTTGTCATCCCTGTCATACTTCTTTGTTTTTGAGCTTCCCTAGTCATGATTGTTTTATATGCAACACATTGAGCTGCTTTGTGACCAAAATTATGGCAAGAAAAGCATTGTCCATTGAAGAAGCTTCTGCGGTTATTGAATCTACCTGCCAACTGATTGTAATTTCTATTTTCATCTATTCTTGAACCAAACTGAGAAGATTTTACCTGTGGCTGGTTGTAGCTTTTGTTCACCCTTAAGATGGATTGCCCCTGATAGTTTCTGTTTGTATTTTGTCCCTGCTTTACCTGATTATCTTCATTGTTCTTCTGCTCATTTCTTCTTGCCGCATCAAGATAACTTTTTGAGGTGGATGCTTGAGAGGTTTCTCCATTGTAACCCAAACCTGTCTTGTTTAGAGGAGACCGCTGCACATTGATAATCTCATCCAAAGTTTCAGATCCTTTGACAAACTTAAGATTAATAGCTTTTGTTTTCTCAATTTCTTTTCTGAGACCAACAATTTCACCTTCTAGTTTTTCAAGATGTTTTTCTTTTTCATCAATTTGAAATTGTAGAGTATCAATGATCACATTCTTTTCTTCTATACATCTCTTGAGTCTAGTAATTTCATCATAGAGGTTATTCACATCTACAGCATCCTCATAATCATCATCTTCAAATGCCATTAACAACTTATATTTATTACCTTGTTCATCTTCATCACTGTTTGATAAACCATCACTATCTTCATGGGTGTAGTAGCTTTTCTTATTTGCACTTTGTTTCTTGTTCCATCTAGCAGGTTCCTTTCCTTTATCCTTATAAGGACATTTTGCAGCATAATGACCTACTCTTCCACAAGCAAAGCATTTGAAAGGTAGCTTACCTCTGAACCTTCCAGAACCCCTTTGAAGATTTCTGACAAAATTTGATTCTTCTTCCTCTTCTTCTGGAACATGGCTTGTTTCATAGTAATCTTCTTTGCCTGATGCCTTAAAAGCAGCTTCCCTTCTGTCTGATGGACCTCCCTTTCTCATTTCATAAGCAGTTAGAATTCCATGTAGCTGAGACATAGTGAGAACACAGAGATTTTCCTTTTCTTCTATTGCAGATACTTTAGATTCAAACTTGGGGGATAATGATCTTAGAATCTTTTGAACTACTATAGCCTCTTTTATTTCTTCACCCAAATTTTTCATACAATTAACAATCTCATCTACCCGAAGAAAATAATTAGCCACACTTTCATCATTATACATCTTGAGAGTCTCATATTGAATCCTGAGAGTTTGAAGTTTAGCTTGTTTTACCTGTTCATCTCCTTCATAGCTCGTGACCATTTTGTCCCATATCTCTTTTGCTGATTTGAAGTGCATTACCTTCATGAATTCTGTTTGGGATATACTTCCTAATAGAGTACTGACTGCTTTTGCATTTGTTTCATACTTCTTTTTCTCAGCTGGATCTGTAGGAGTAGCTGAAGGAAAAGCATAGCCTGTTTCTACAATGTCCCAAACTTCTGTACCAAGAGATTGAAGATATGCAGTAACTCTTACCTTCCAATAATTGAAGTTTGTCCCATCAAAAATCGGTGGCCTGATTGATGCTTCTCTCTCGTAGTTGCTCATGATGAACGATCTACCTTCAAGCGATCAAGCTTCTCTGAAGGACCTGCTCTGATACCAATTGTTGGAAATAATACTGAGAGGGGGGGTGAATCAGTATTATCTAGCAATTTAATAAATCTTCCTTATTTGATCTTTGAATTATTTTAGCATGTCAGTACCATAAAATAATGAGCATGAAAAACAGATAGTCACACCAAAGAACACAAGATGTAAGGTGGAAACCCAATGTGGGTGAAAACCACCTGCTGCAATATGTCTCTATCTTCTTTCAATTTAGAAACTTCTTTTACAATGATTTTGTACTGGTGCAGTCCTTTACCAGTACGCAGGCTGCAACCTGCAGAGAGCTACAACTCTCTCTCTCTCTCGTTTTCCAGTCTACTCCTGGAAGGGAGCTACAACCCCCTACTTCTTTTCATAAAGCATCAGATGATCAACAAGTACATAACAGATATAGATCACTACAGATATCAGATCAGCAACAACAGAACTAACCCAGAACACCTTATCAATAGAGAAATTCAATCAACAGAACATCTTAAAACAGAGACGCAGTTTTTCTTTCTGTGGCCTGCGACCAGACGCCGTTAACCTTCTGCTACTCTGCGTCCACACGCAGATATCCTTCTGCTCCGCTGCGTGCCCACGCACTGTTCCTTTGACTGCTCTGCGTTCTGTTGCTTCAGGGACGCACCCAAAGATACTATCGCGCCGCGTCTTTCGCTACAGAGACGCACCTGAAAACACTATCGCGCCGCGTCCTTCTGCTTCAGAGACGCACCTGAACCTTGATCGCCCTGCGTCCCCACGCAGGTCTCTCTCTACTGTGCTGCGTCTCGGCGCACTTTCCCTTTATAGTACCTGCGTCCCGGCGCACTTTCCCTTCACTGAACCTGCGACCCTTTAGATATAAATGATATGAAGGCTTCAGGACAAACCCAAACAGTCAGATCTACAGATCTGATCATGCGCCATAGAGATCACAGTCCATTAGAAGATTCGCCCTCTTAGATCTGGACTAGATCTCACCAAATAAGATATTCAACCCAAGACCATTGCACAATCCAAATGAACTCCTTTGCTTTATATAGGCAAGCTCCTCCTCAAAACATGGAACAATACCACGAGCCGACACCATAGAAACATAAAACCGTCGGCTAGATACCACACAAGAAACCCCCACGTGCTTTTCTCTGCCTTGAAATGTGTGCACTGGGTAGACGCACCCCCTGAACGGCTGGCCGGCGTCCCTGGACGCGGGTTCTGCATGGTATACCTGCGGGGACGCACTTTCTGAACCGATTGCCTGCGTCCTTCTTAATTTTTCAACAAACTGAGAGCCTTACCACTGGAGTTGCCATCAAGTACAACATCTGTAACATACAGTCATACCAGATAACATAATGCCAACAATCTCCCCCTTTGGACTTGATGGCAACCTCAACCTTACAAGCTTCAGCTTCATTCTCCCCCTTTGACATCAAGGGCAAAGGGTATGCTCCCCCTTAGCTCATGCTCCTCCAGATCTGCAACAAATAACCAGAAATCCACCATGAAAGAGATAGAGACATATTGCAGCTATTTCCAAGATCTCCTTCTCCATAATGCCAACAATGCATTATGTGCTCCCCCTGAGCCTTGTACCACCAATAAGAAGATGTTCAACAATAAGATGATGCATCAACAACCCCCAGCTTTTGCCTGAGGTATTCAAATGTGTCCCTGGGCAATGGTTTGGTGAGAATATCAGCAACTTGTTCCTTGGAAGGAACATACTCCAACTTGACTTTCTGTTCAAGCACTTGTTCCCGGAGAAAATGGTACTTGATTGGTATGTGCTTGGTTTTTGAATGCATAACAGGGTTCTTTGAGATGCTGATTGCACTTGTATTATCACATAAGATGGGGATTGGTGGAGTACAAGTGATTTGAAAATCCTGCAAAGTCTGCATCATCCAAAGGAGTTGGGTGCAACAAGATGCAGCAGCAACATATTCTGCTTCAGCTGTAGATAAGGCAATGGAACTCTGTTTCTTGCTGAACCAAGATACCAGTCTGGAACCCATAAAGAACGCACCACCACTTGTGCTTTTCCTGTCATCCACGCTTCCGGCCCAATCTGCATCTGTATAAGCATGAAGAGTAAGATCTGTATCTCTAGGATACCATAAGCCATAATTTTGAGTCCCTTGAAGATATTTGAAAATTCTCTTTACTGCCTGAAGATGAGTCTCCTTCGGATTTGCCTGAAATCTTCCAACTATTCCAACTGCATGCATGATGTCCGGTCGGGTACCTGTCAAATATAGTAAACTTCCAATCATAGATCTGTAGGTTGGTTGATGTACTGCTGCAGATTCATCATTTGCACTGAGACTACATCCTGTGACCATGGGTGTACATACTGGTTTTGCATCTTCCATGCCATATTTCTTCAAAATCTGCTTGAGATACTTGGTTTGAGATAAAAAGATTCCTCCTTCCTTTTGTTGGATTTGCAAACCAAGGAAATATGTCAGTTCTCCTAGCAAGGACATTTCAAATTCTTTTTGCATGACCGAGGCAAAGCTTTGACTCATAGCTTCTTCATTGCTGCCAAAAATAATGTCATCTACATACACAACAAGTATTAGTAATTTGTCATTTTCAACTTTTATATACAGATTGCTATCTGCTGAACCTTTTGAGAAACCTTGTTGATGAAGATATTTGTCCAACCGGTAGTACCAAGCCCTTGGAGCTTGTTTGAGACCATAGAGAGCCTTTTTCAATCGGCATACAAGATTTGGATCATTTCCAAGAATGAACCCATCTGGTTGTTCAATGTACACTTCTTCTTCCAAGTCTCCATTCAGAAAGGCTGATTTCACGTCCATTTGAAATACTTTGAAGTTTTGAAAACTTGAGAGAGCAAGGAACATTCGGATGGCCTCAAGTCTTGCAACAGGAGCAAAGGTTTCTTCAAAGTCTATTCCTTCTTGCTGCGCATACCCTTTACAAACAAGTCTGGCTTTGTTTCTAATTACTTCTCCATTTTCATTCAATTTATTTTTGAAGACCCATTTTGTTCCGATAACATTCTTGTCCTTTGGTCTAGGAACCAGCTCCCAAGTGTTGTTCTTTTCGATTTGCTCAAGTTCTTCATCCATTGCTTTCACCCAACATTCATCTTTGCATGCTTCTTTCACATTTTGTGGTTCAGTAGAGGAGAGTAATGCCAAATAGCTTGAGGCTTCTGCAACTGTTCTTCTTGTTTGTACACCTGCTTCTTTCTGCCCCACAATCTGAGATTCTGGATGATTCTTCTGAACATATCTGGATGGAGTTTTCTCTTCTATTCTTGTCTGCTCCTCTGGTTCTTCTTGAGGTTCTCCTTGGGGTTCTTCTTCTTCATTATTCTGTCTTTGAGGGTAGCCTTCATCTTCTTCTATATCTTCATGATGTACTTGCCTAGGAATATATCCCTTCTCATCAACCACTACATCAATGCTGTCAACAATTCTGCCAAGTCTTTTATTGTAGCATTTGTATGCTTTGCTATGTGGAGAATAGCCAAGAAGAATGCCTTCATCTGCTCTAGGTTCAAGTTTGCCAAGCTGCTCATCAGTATTCTTGATATAGCATTTGCTCCCAAAGATTTTGAAGTGCTTTACCGAAGGAGTCCTGCCACTCCAAAGCTCATGAGGAGTTTGAGTGCTGTTCACCCGGACATTTGTTTTGTTGAGAATAACAACCGCAGCATGTGCAGCTTCACCCCAGAAAGTTGCGGGAGTTCCTGATTCATCAAGCATAGCACGAGCCATTTGTTGGATTGTTCTGTTCATTCTTTCAACAACTCCATTTTGCTGAGGAGTTCTAGCTGTAGAGAATTCTCTCCTTATCCCATGTTCATCACAGAAATCGAAAAATTCATTTGAAGTAAATTCCCCACCTCTGTCGGATCTGAGACACTTAATTTTGTGACCTGATTCATTTTCAACCAAGGCTTTGAAGGATTTGAATTTTTCGAATGCTTCATCTTTGTGCTTCATAAGTCCTAACCAGACGAACCTGGAGAAATCGTCAATAAATAATATCAAGTATTCCTCTCCTCTAGGTGTTCTTTTCCTGAATGGACCACATGTATCTGTATGTACTAGCTCAAGAGGCATGCTAGCTGATCCTTCTTTCTCTGGAAAGTTAGTCCTGGTTTGTTTTCCAAACTGACATGATCTGCATATGGTGTTGTCAGGAATTTTGATATCTGGAAGATCGCGAACTGCCTGATATTTGCATGCTTTCCTTATTTGTGAGAAGCTTAGATGTCCCAACCTTCGATGCCATAACCAGTGCTCTTCATCCTTGCTTAGATAGCATTGTTGTTGTCCTTCTTCAAATATGTACAGATTATTTGGAGTTCTTTTGCCTTTGAGTACTGTTTTACCTGTATCAAGATCACGAACAAGACATCCATTCGATCTGAAAATAACCTCGGTTCTTTGATCACACATCTGGCTGACACTTAGAAGATTATGCTTCAATCCATCAACATACAAAACATTTCCAGCTTTGACCTTTCCTTTTAACTGAGCAATGCCTTTTCCTTTTATAGTTGCAGGAGTATCGTTTCCAAAAGAGACTTTCTTTCCTTTTTCTAAAACAGAATAAGATTCAAGTTTTTCTTTATCACCTGTCATATGCTTCGAACATCCACTGTCAATGTACCATAGATTTTCCTGTCCCTCTGCATAAAATGCTATTCCACATCTTTCTGTTTGAGGTTCCTTTATTCTCCATGTTTTGGTGCTTGAGGCTTGCTCCTTTTTCTGCTGAAACCTGCTCCTGCATTCAGATTCTTCATGACCAAAGTTATTGCAAATAGAACATTCGACTTCATTTTCAAGAACCGAAAAGTTGTTATAGGTCCTTTTTGTCATCCCTGTCATACTTCTTTGTTTTTGAGCTTCCCTAGTCATGATTGTTTTATATGCAACACATTGAGCTGCTTTGTGACCAAAATTATGGCAAGAAAAGCATTGTCCATTGAAGAAGCTTCTGCGGTTATTGAATCTACCTGCCAACTGATTGTAATTTCTATTTTCATCTATTCTTGAACCAAACTGAGAAGATTTTACCTGTGGCTGGTTGTAGCTTTTGTTCACCCTTAAGATGGATTGCCCCTGATAGTTTCTGTTTGTATTTTGTCCCTGCTTTACCTGATTATCTTCATTGTTCTTCTGCTCATTTCTTCTTGCCGCATCAAGATAACTTTTTGAGGTGGATGCTTGAGAGGTTTCTCCATTGTAACCCAAACCTGTCTTGTTTAGAGGAGACCGCTGCACATTGATAATCTCATCCAAAGTTTCAGATCCTTTGACAAACTTAAGATTAATAGCTTTTGTTTTCTCAATTTCTTTTCTGAGACCAACAATTTCACCTTCTAGTTTTTCAAGATGTTTTTCTTTTTCATCAATTTGAAATTGTAGAGTATCAATGATCACATTCTTTTCTTCTATACATCTCTTGAGTCTAGTAATTTCATCATAGAGGTTATTCACATCTACAGCATCCTCATAATCATCATCTTCAAATGCCATTAACAACTTATATTTATTACCTTGTTCATCTTCATCACTGTTTGATAAACCATCACTATCTTCATGGGTGTAGTAGCTTTTCTTATTTGCACTTTGTTTCTTGTTCCATCTAGCAGGTTCCTTTCCTTTATCCTTATAAGGACATTTTGCAGCATAATGACCTACTCTTCCACAAGCAAAGCATTTGAAAGGTAGCTTACCTCTGAACCTTCCAGAACCCCTTTGAAGATTTCTGACAAAATTTGATTCTTCTTCCTCTTCTTCTGGAACATGGCTTGTTTCATAGTAATCTTCTTTGCCTGATGCCTTAAAAGCAGCTTCCCTTCTGTCTGATGGACCTCCCTTTCTCATTTCATAAGCAGTTAGAATTCCATGTAGCTGAGACATAGTGAGAACACGGAGATTTTCCTTTTCTTCTATTGCAGATACTTTAGATTCAAACTTGGGGGATAATGATCTTAGAATCTTTTGAACTACTATAGCCTCTTTTATTTCTTCACCCAAATTTTTCATACAATTAACAATCTCATCTACCCGAAGAAAATAATTAGCCACACTTTCATCATTATACATCTTGAGAGTCTCATATTGAATCCTGAGAGTTTGAAGTTTAGCTTGTTTTACCTGTTCATCTCCTTCATAGCTCGTGACCATTTTGTCCCATATCTCTTTTGCTGATTTGAAGTGCATTACCTTCATGAATTCTGTTTGGGATATACTTCCTAATAGAGTACTGACTGCTTTTGCATTTGTTTCATACTTCTTTTTCTCAGCTGGATCTGTAGGAGTAGCTGAAGGAAAAGCATAGCCTGTTTCTACAATGTCCCAAACTTCTGTACCAAGAGATTGAAGATATGCAGTAACTCTTACCTTCCAATAATTGAAGTTTGTCCCATCAAAAATCGGTGGCCTGATTGATGCTTCTCTCTCGTAGTTGCTCATGATGAACGATCTACCTTCAAGCGATCAAGCTTCTCTGAAGGACCTGCTCTGATACCAATTGTTGGAAATAATACTGAGAGGGGGGGTGAATCAGTATTATCTAGCAATTTAATAAATCTTCCTTATTTGATCTTTGAATTATTTTAGCATGTCAGTACCATAAAATAATGAGCATGAAAAACAGATAGTCACACCAAAGAACACAAGATGTAAGGTGGAAACCCAATGTGGGTGAAAACCACCTGCTGCAATATGTCTCTATCTTCTTTCAATTTAGAAACTTCTTTTACAATGATTTTGTACTGGTGCAGTCCTTTACCAGTACGCAGGCTGCAACCTGCAGAGAGCTACAACTCTCTCTCTCTCTCGTTTTCCAGTCTACTCCTGGAAGGGAGCTACAACCCCCTACTTCTTTTCATAAAGCATCAGATGATCAACAAGTACATAACAGATATAGATCACTACAGATATCAGATCAGCAACAACAGAACTAACCCAGAACACCTTATCAATAGAGAAATTCAATCAACAGAACATCTTAAAACAGAGACGCAGTTTTTCTTTCTGTGGCCTGCGACCAGACGCCGTTAACCTTCTGCTACTCTGCGTCCACACGCAGATATCCTTCTGCTCCGCTGCGTGCCCACGCACTGTTCCTTTGACTGCTCTGCGTTCTGTTGCTTCAGGGACGCACCCAAAGATACTATCGCGCCGCGTCTTTCGCTACAGAGACGCACCTGAAAACACTATCGCGCCGCGTCCTTCTGCTTCAGAGACGCACCTGAACCTTGATCGCCCTGCGTCCCCACGCAGGTCTCTCTCTACTGTGCTGCGTCTCGGCGCACTTTCCCTTTATAGTACCTGCGTCCCGGCGCACTTTCCCTTCACTGAACCTGCGACCCTTTAGATATAAATGATATGAAGGCTTCAGGACAAACCCAAACAGTCAGATCTACAGATCTGATCATGCGCCATAGAGATCACAGTCCATTAGAAGATTCGCCCTCTTAGATCTGGACTAGATCTCACCAAATAAGATATTCAACCCAAGACCATTGCACAATCCAAATGAACTCCTTTGCTTTATATAGGCAAGCTCCTCCTCAAAACATGGAACAATACCACGAGCCGACACCATAGAAACATAAAACCGTCGGCTAGATACCACACAAGAAACCCCCACGTGCTTTTCTCTGCCTTGAAATGTGTGCACTGGGTAGACGCACCCCCTGAACGGCTGGCCGGCGTCCCTGGACGCGGGTTCTGCATGGTATACCTGCGGGGACGCACTTTCTGAACCGATTGCCTGCGTCCTTCTTAATTTTTCAACAAACTGAGAGCCTTACCACTGGAGTTGCCATCAAGTACAACATCTGTAACATACAGTCATACCAGATAACATAATGCCAACAATCTCCCCCTTTGGACTTGATGGCAACCTCAACCTTACAAGCTTCAGCTTCATTCTCCCCCTTTGACATCAAGGGCAAAGGGTATGCTCCCCCTTAGCTCATGCTCCTCCAGATCTGCAACAAATAACCAGAAATCCACCATGAAAGAGATAGAGACATATTGCAGCTATTTCCAAGATCTCCTTCTCCATAATGCCAACAATGCATTATGTGCTCCCCCTGAGCCTTGTACCACCAATAAGAAGATGTTCAACAATAAGATGATGCATCAACAACCCCCAGCTTTTGCCTGAGGTATTCAAATGTGTCCCTGGGCAATGGTTTGGTGAGAATATCAGCAACTTGTTCCTTGGAAGGAACATACTCCAACTTGACTTTCTGTTCAAGCACTTGTTCCCGGAGAAAATGGTACTTGATTGGTATGTGCTTGGTTTTTGAATGCATAACAGGGTTCTTTGAGATGCTGATTGCACTTGTATTATCACATAAGATGGGGATTGGTGGAGTACAAGTGATTTGAAAATCCTGCAAAGTCTGCATCATCCAAAGGAGTTGGGTGCAACAAGATGCAGCAGCAACATATTCTGCTTCAGCTGTAGATAAGGCAATGGAACTCTGTTTCTTGCTGAACCAAGATACCAGTCTGGAACCCATAAAGAACGCACCACCACTTGTGCTTTTCCTGTCATCCACGCTTCCGGCCCAATCTGCATCTGTATAAGCATGAAGAGTAAGATCTGTATCTCTAGGATACCATAAGCCATAATTTTGAGTCCCTTGAAGATATTTGAAAATTCTCTTTACTGCCTGAAGATGAGTCTCCTTCGGATTTGCCTGAAATCTTCCAACTATTCCAACTGCATGCATGATGTCCGGTCGGGTACCTGTCAAATATAGTAAACTTCCAATCATAGATCTGTAGGTTGGTTGATGTACTGCTGCAGATTCATCATTTGCACTGAGACTACATCCTGTGACCATGGGTGTACATACTGGTTTTGCATCTTCCATGCCATATTTCTTCAAAATCTGCTTGAGATACTTGGTTTGAGATAAAAAGATTCCTCCTTCCTTTTGTTGGATTTGCAAACCAAGGAAATATGTCAGTTCTCCTAGCAAGGACATTTCAAATTCTTTTTGCATGACCGAGGCAAAGCTTTGACTCATAGCTTCTTCATTGCTGCCAAAAATAATGTCATCTACATACACAACAAGTATTAGTAATTTGTCATTTTCAACTTTTATATACAGATTGCTATCTGCTGAACCTTTTGAGAAACCTTGTTGATGAAGATATTTGTCCAACCGGTAGTACCAAGCCCTTGGAGCTTGTTTGAGACCATAGAGAGCCTTTTTCAATCGGCATACAAGATTTGGATCATTTCCAAGAATGAACCCATCTGGTTGTTCAATGTACACTTCTTCTTCCAAGTCTCCATTCAGAAAGGCTGATTTCACGTCCATTTGAAATACTTTGAAGTTTTGAAAACTTGAGAGAGCAAGGAACATTCGGATGGCCTCAAGTCTTGCAACAGGAGCAAAGGTTTCTTCAAAGTCTATTCCTTCTTGCTGCGCATACCCTTTACAAACAAGTCTGGCTTTGTTTCTAATTACTTCTCCATTTTCATTCAATTTATTTTTGAAGACCCATTTTGTTCCGATAACATTCTTGTCCTTTGGTCTAGGAACCAGCTCCCAAGTGTTGTTCTTTTCGATTTGCTCAAGTTCTTCATCCATTGCTTTCACCCAACATTCATCTTTGCATGCTTCTTTCACATTTTGTGGTTCAGTAGAGGAGAGTAATGCCAAATAGCTTGAGGCTTCTGCAACTGTTCTTCTTGTTTGTACACCTGCTTCTTTCTGCCCCACAATCTGAGATTCTGGATGATTCTTCTGAACATATCTGGATGGAGTTTTCTCTTCTATTCTTGTCTGCTCCTCTGGTTCTTCTTGAGGTTCTTCTTGAGGTTCTCCTTGGGGTTCTTCTTCTTCATTATTCTGTCTTTGAGGGTAGCCTTCATCTTCTTCTATATCTTCATGATGTACTTGCCTAGGAATATATCCCTTCTCATCAACCACTACATCAATGCTGTCAACAATTCTGCCAAGTCTTTTATTGTAGCATTTGTATGCTTTGCTATGTGGAGAATAGCCAAGAAGAATGCCTTCATCTGCTCTAGGTTCAAGTTTGCCAAGCTGCTCATCAGTATTCTTGATATAGCATTTGCTCCCAAAGATTTTGAAGTGCTTTACCGAAGGAGTCCTGCCACTCCAAAGCTCATGAGGAGTTTGAGTGCTGTTCACCCGGACATTTGTTTTGTTGAGAATAACAACCGCAGCATGTGCAGCTTCACCCCAGAAAGTTGCGGGAGTTCCTGATTCATCAAGCATAGCACGAGCCATTTGTTGGATTGTTCTGTTCATTCTTTCAACAACTCCATTTTGCTGAGGAGTTCTAGCTGTAGAGAATTCTCTCCTTATCCCATGTTCATCACAGAAATCGAAAAATTCATTTGAAGTAAATTCCCCACCTCTGTCGGATCTGAGACACTTAATTTTGTGACCTGATTCATTTTCAACCAAGGCTTTGAAGGATTTGAATTTTTCGAATGCTTCATCTTTGTGCTTCATAAGTCCTAACCAGACGAACCTGGAGAAATCGTCAATAAATAATATCAAGTATTCCTCTCCTCTAGGTGTTCTTTTCCTGAATGGACCACATGTATCTGTATGTACTAGCTCAAGAGGCATGCTAGCTGATCCTTCTTTCTCTGGAAAGTTAGTCCTGGTTTGTTTTCCAAACTGACATGATCTGCATATGGTGTTGTCAGGAATTTTGATATCTGGAAGATCGCGAACTGCCTGATATTTGCATGCTTTCCTTATTTGTGAGAAGCTTAGATGTCCCAACCTTCGATGCCATAACCAGTGCTCTTCATCCTTGCTTAGATAGCATTGTTGTTGTCCTTCTTCAAATATGTACAGATTATTTGGAGTTCTTTTGCCTTTGAGTACTGTTTTACCTGTATCAAGATCACGAACAAGACATCCATTCGATCTGAAAATAACCTCGGTTCTTTGATCACACATCTGGCTGACACTTAGAAGATTATGCTTCAATCCATCAACATACAAAACATTTCCAGCTTTGACCTTTCCTTTTAACTGAGCAATGCCTTTTCCTTTTATAGTTGCAGGAGTATCGTTTCCAAAAGAGACTTTCTTTCCTTTTTCTAAAACAGAATAAGATTCAAGTTTTTCTTTATCACCTGTCATATGCTTCGAACATCCACTGTCAATGTACCATAGATTTTCCTGTCCCTCTGCATAAAATGCTATTCCACATCTTTCTGTTTGAGGTTCCTTTATTCTCCATGTTTTGGTGCTTGAGGCTTGCTCCTTTTTCTGCTGAAACCTGCTCCTGCATTCAGATTCTTCATGACCAAAGTTATTGCAAATAGAACATTCGACTTCATTTTCAAGAACCGAAAAGTTGTTATAGGTCCTTTTTGTCATCCCTGTCATACTTCTTTGTTTTTGAGCTTCCCTAGTCATGATTGTTTTATATGCAACACATTGAGCTGCTTTGTGACCAAAATTATGGCAAGAAAAGCATTGTCCATTGAAGAAGCTTCTGCGGTTATTGAATCTACCTGCCAACTGATTGTAATTTCTATTTTCATCTATTCTTGAACCAAACTGAGAAGATTTTACCTGTGGCTGGTTGTAGCTTTTGTTCACCCTTAAGATGGATTGCCCCTGATAGTTTCTGTTTGTATTTTGTCCCTGCTTTACCTGATTATCTTCATTGTTCTTCTGCTCATTTCTTCTTGCCGCATCAAGATAACTTTTTGAGGTGGATGCTTGAGAGGTTTCTCCATTGTAACCCAAACCTGTCTTGTTTAGAGGAGACCGCTGCACATTGATAATCTCATCCAAAGTTTCAGATCCTTTGACAAACTTAAGATTAATAGCTTTTGTTTTCTCAATTTCTTTTCTGAGACCAACAATTTCACCTTCTAGTTTTTCAAGATGTTTTTCTTTTTCATCAATTTGAAATTGTAGAGTATCAATGATCACATTCTTTTCTTCTATACATCTCTTGAGTCTAGTAATTTCATCATAGAGGTTATTCACATCTACAGCATCCTCATAATCATCATCTTCAAATGCCATTAACAACTTATATTTATTACCTTGTTCATCTTCATCACTGTTTGATAAACCATCACTATCTTCATGGGTGTAGTAGCTTTTCTTATTTGCACTTTGTTTCTTGTTCCATCTAGCAGGTTCCTTTCCTTTATCCTTATAAGGACATTTTGCAGCATAATGACCTACTCTTCCACAAGCAAAGCATTTGAAAGGTAGCTTACCTCTGAACCTTCCAGAACCCCTTTGAAGATTTCTGACAAAATTTGATTCTTCTTCCTCTTCTTCTGGAACATGGCTTGTTTCATAGTAATCTTCTTTGCCTGATGCCTTAAAAGCAGCTTCCCTTCTGTCTGATGGACCTCCCTTTCTCATTTCATAAGCAGTTAGAATTCCATGTAGCTGAGACATAGTGAGAACACGGAGATTTTCCTTTTCTTCTATTGCAGATACTTTAGATTCAAACTTGGGGGATAATGATCTTAGAATCTTTTGAACTACTATAGCCTCTTTTATTTCTTCACCCAAATTTTTCATACAATTAACAATCTCATCTACCCGAAGAAAATAATTAGCCACACTTTCATCATTATACATCTTGAGAGTCTCATATTGAATCCTGAGAGTTTGAAGTTTAGCTTGTTTTACCTGTTCATCTCCTTCATAGCTCGTGACCATTTTGTCCCATATCTCTTTTGCTGATTTGAAGTGCATTACCTTCATGAATTCTGTTTGGGATATACTTCCTAATAGAGTACTGACTGCTTTTGCATTTGTTTCATACTTCTTTTTCTCAGCTGGATCTGTAGGAGTAGCTGAAGGAAAAGCATAGCCTGTTTCTACAATGTCCCAAACTTCTGTACCAAGAGATTGAAGATATGCAGTAACTCTTACCTTCCAATAATTGAAGTTTGTCCCATCAAAAATCGGTGGCCTGATTGATGCTTCTCTCTCGTAGTTGCTCATGATGAACGATCTACCTTCAAGCGATCAAGCTTCTCTGAAGGACCTGCTCTGATACCAATTGTTGGAAATAATACTGAGAGGGGGGGTGAATCAGTATTATCTAGCAATTTAATAAATCTTCCTTATTTGATCTTTGAATTATTTTAGCATGTCAGTACCATAAAATAATGAGCATGAAAAACAGATAGTCACACCAAAGAACACAAGATGTAAGGTGGAAACCCAATGTGGGTGAAAACCACCTGCTGCAATATGTCTCTATCTTCTTTCAATTTAGAAACTTCTTTTACAATGATTTTGTACTGGTGCAGTCCTTTACCAGTACGCAGGCTGCAACCTGCAGAGAGCTACAACTCTCTCTCTCTCTCGTTTTCCAGTCTACTCCTGGAAGGGAGCTACAACCCCCTACTTCTTTTCATAAAGCATCAGATGATCAACAAGTACATAACAGATATAGATCACTACAGATATCAGATCAGCAACAACAGAACTAACCCAGAACACCTTATCAATAGAGAAATTCAATCAACAGAACATCTTAAAACAGAGACGCAGTTTTTCTTTCTGTGGCCTGCGACCAGACGCCGTTAACCTTCTGCTACTCTGCGTCCACACGCAGATATCCTTCTGCTCCGCTGCGTGCCCACGCACTGTTCCTTTGACTGCTCTGCGTTCTGTTGCTTCAGGGACGCACCCAAAGATACTATCGCGCCGCGTCTTTCGCTACAGAGACGCACCTGAAAACACTATCGCGCCGCGTCCTTCTGCTTCAGAGACGCACCTGAACCTTGATCGCCCTGCGTCCCCACGCAGGTCTCTCTCTACTGTGCTGCGTCTCGGCGCACTTTCCCTTTATAGTACCTGCGTCCCGGCGCACTTTCCCTTCACTGAACCTGCGACCCTTTAGATATAAATGATATGAAGGCTTCAGGACAAACCCAAACAGTCAGATCTACAGATCTGATCATGCGCCATAGAGATCACAGTCCATTAGAAGATTCGCCCTCTTAGATCTGGACTAGATCTCACCAAATAAGATATTCAACCCAAGACCATTGCACAATCCAAATGAACTCCTTTGCTTTATATAGGCAAGCTCCTCCTCAAAACATGGAACAATACCACGAGCCGACACCATAGAAACATAAAACCGTCGGCTAGATACCACACAAGAAACCCCCACGTGCTTTTCTCTGCCTTGAAATGTGTGCACTGGGTAGACGCACCCCCTGAACGGCTGGCCGGCGTCCCTGGACGCGGGTTCTGCATGGTATACCTGCGGGGACGCACTTTCTGAACCGATTGCCTGCGTCCTTCTTAATTTTTCAACAAACTGAGAGCCTTACCACTGGAGTTGCCATCAAGTACAACATCTGTAACATACAGTCATACCAGATAACATAATGCCAACAATCTCCCCCTTTGGACTTGATGGCAACCTCAACCTTACAAGCTTCAGCTTCATTCTCCCCCTTTGACATCAAGGGCAAAGGGTATGCTCCCCCTTAGCTCATGCTCCTCCAGATCTGCAACAAATAACCAGAAATCCACCATGAAAGAGATAGAGACATATTGCAGCTATTTCCAAGATCTCCTTCTCCATAATGCCAACAATGCATTATGTGCTCCCCCTGAGCCTTGTACCACCAATAAGAAGATGTTCAACAATAAGATGATGCATCAACAACCCCCAGCTTTTGCCTGAGGTATTCAAATGTGTCCCTGGGCAATGGTTTGGTGAGAATATCAGCAACTTGTTCCTTGGAAGGAACATACTCCAACTTGACTTTCTGTTCAAGCACTTGTTCCCGGAGAAAATGGTACTTGATTGGTATGTGCTTGGTTTTTGAATGCATAACAGGGTTCTTTGAGATGCTGATTGCACTTGTATTATCACATAAGATGGGGATTGGTGGAGTACAAGTGATTTGAAAATCCTGCAAAGTCTGCATCATCCAAAGGAGTTGGGTGCAACAAGATGCAGCAGCAACATATTCTGCTTCAGCTGTAGATAAGGCAATGGAACTCTGTTTCTTGCTGAACCAAGATACCAGTCTGGAACCCATAAAGAACGCACCACCACTTGTGCTTTTCCTGTCATCCACGCTTCCGGCCCAATCTGCATCTGTATAAGCATGAAGAGTAAGATCTGTATCTCTAGGATACCATAAGCCATAATTTTGAGTCCCTTGAAGATATTTGAAAATTCTCTTTACTGCCTGAAGATGAGTCTCCTTCGGATTTGCCTGAAATCTTCCAACTATTCCAACTGCATGCATGATGTCCGGTCGGGTACCTGTCAAATATAGTAAACTTCCAATCATAGATCTGTAGGTTGGTTGATGTACTGCTGCAGATTCATCATTTGCACTGAGACTACATCCTGTGACCATGGGTGTACATACTGGTTTTGCATCTTCCATGCCATATTTCTTCAAAATCTGCTTGAGATACTTGGTTTGAGATAAAAAGATTCCTCCTTCCTTTTGTTGGATTTGCAAACCAAGGAAATATGTCAGTTCTCCTAGCAAGGACATTTCAAATTCTTTTTGCATGACCGAGGCAAAGCTTTGACTCATAGCTTCTTCATTGCTGCCAAAAATAATGTCATCTACATACACAACAAGTATTAGTAATTTGTCATTTTCAACTTTTATATACAGATTGCTATCTGCTGAACCTTTTGAGAAACCTTGTTGATGAAGATATTTGTCCAACCGGTAGTACCAAGCCCTTGGAGCTTGTTTGAGACCATAGAGAGCCTTTTTCAATCGGCATACAAGATTTGGATCATTTCCAAGAATGAACCCATCTGGTTGTTCAATGTACACTTCTTCTTCCAAGTCTCCATTCAGAAAGGCTGATTTCACGTCCATTTGAAATACTTTGAAGTTTTGAAAACTTGAGAGAGCAAGGAACATTCGGATGGCCTCAAGTCTTGCAACAGGAGCAAAGGTTTCTTCAAAGTCTATTCCTTCTTGCTGCGCATACCCTTTACAAACAAGTCTGGCTTTGTTTCTAATTACTTCTCCATTTTCATTCAATTTATTTTTGAAGACCCATTTTGTTCCGATAACATTCTTGTCCTTTGGTCTAGGAACCAGCTCCCAAGTGTTGTTCTTTTCGATTTGCTCAAGTTCTTCATCCATTGCTTTCACCCAACATTCATCTTTGCATGCTTCTTTCACATTTTGTGGTTCAGTAGAGGAGAGTAATGCCAAATAGCTTGAGGCTTCTGCAACTGTTCTTCTTGTTTGTACACCTGCTTCTTTCTGCCCCACAATCTGAGATTCTGGATGATTCTTCTGAACATATCTGGATGGAGTTTTCTCTTCTATTCTTGTCTGCTCCTCTGGTTCTTCTTGAGGTTCTTCTTGAGGTTCTCCTTGGGGTTCTTCTTCTTCATTATTCTGTCTTTGAGGGTAGCCTTCATCTTCTTCTATATCTTCATGATGTACTTGCCTAGGAATATATCCCTTCTCATCAACCACTACATCAATGCTGTCAACAATTCTGCCAAGTCTTTTATTGTAGCATTTGTATGCTTTGCTATGTGGAGAATAGCCAAGAAGAATGCCTTCATCTGCTCTAGGTTCAAGTTTGCCAAGCTGCTCATCAGTATTCTTGATATAGCATTTGCTCCCAAAGATTTTGAAGTGCTTTACCGAAGGAGTCCTGCCACTCCAAAGCTCATGAGGAGTTTGAGTGCTGTTCACCCGGACATTTGTTTTGTTGAGAATAACAACCGCAGCATGTGCAGCTTCACCCCAGAAAGTTGCGGGAGTTCCTGATTCATCAAGCATAGCACGAGCCATTTGTTGGATTGTTCTGTTCATTCTTTCAACAACTCCATTTTGCTGAGGAGTTCTAGCTGTAGAGAATTCTCTCCTTATCCCATGTTCATCACAGAAATCGAAAAATTCATTTGAAGTAAATTCCCCACCTCTGTCGGATCTGAGACACTTAATTTTGTGACCTGATTCATTTTCAACCAAGGCTTTGAAGGATTTGAATTTTTCGAATGCTTCATCTTTGTGCTTCATAAGTCCTAACCAGACGAACCTGGAGAAATCGTCAATAAATAATATCAAGTATTCCTCTCCTCTAGGTGTTCTTTTCCTGAATGGACCACATGTATCTGTATGTACTAGCTCAAGAGGCATGCTAGCTGATCCTTCTTTCTCTGGAAAGTTAGTCCTGGTTTGTTTTCCAAACTGACATGATCTGCATATGGTGTTGTCAGGAATTTTGATATCTGGAAGATCGCGAACTGCCTGATATTTGCATGCTTTCCTTATTTGTGAGAAGCTTAGATGTCCCAACCTTCGATGCCATAACCAGTGCTCTTCATCCTTGCTTAGATAGCATTGTTGTTGTCCTTCTTCAAATATGTACAGATTATTTGGAGTTCTTTTGCCTTTGAGTACTGTTTTACCTGTATCAAGATCACGAACAAGACATCCATTCGATCTGAAAATAACCTCGGTTCTTTGATCACACATCTGGCTGACACTTAGAAGATTATGCTTCAATCCATCAACATACAAAACATTTCCAGCTTTGACCTTTCCTTTTAACTGAGCAATGCCTTTTCCTTTTATAGTTGCAGGAGTATCGTTTCCAAAAGAGACTTTCTTTCCTTTTTCTAAAACAGAATAAGATTCAAGTTTTTCTTTATCACCTGTCATATGCTTCGAACATCCACTGTCAATGTACCATAGATTTTCCTGTCCCTCTGCATAAAATGCTATTCCACATCTTTCTGTTTGAGGTTCCTTTATTCTCCATGTTTTGGTGCTTGAGGCTTGCTCCTTTTTCTGCTGAAACCTGCTCCTGCATTCAGATTCTTCATGACCAAAGTTATTGCAAATAGAACATTCGACTTCATTTTCAAGAACCGAAAAGTTGTTATAGGTCCTTTTTGTCATCCCTGTCATACTTCTTTGTTTTTGAGCTTCCCTAGTCATGATTGTTTTATATGCAACACATTGAGCTGCTTTGTGACCAAAATTATGGCAAGAAAAGCATTGTCCATTGAAGAAGCTTCTGCGGTTATTGAATCTACCTGCCAACTGATTGTAATTTCTATTTTCATCTATTCTTGAACCAAACTGAGAAGATTTTACCTGTGGCTGGTTGTAGCTTTTGTTCACCCTTAAGATGGATTGCCCCTGATAGTTTCTGTTTGTATTTTGTCCCTGCTTTACCTGATTATCTTCATTGTTCTTCTGCTCATTTCTTCTTGCCGCATCAAGATAACTTTTTGAGGTGGATGCTTGAGAGGTTTCTCCATTGTAACCCAAACCTGTCTTGTTTAGAGGAGACCGCTGCACATTGATAATCTCATCCAAAGTTTCAGATCCTTTGACAAACTTAAGATTAATAGCTTTTGTTTTCTCAATTTCTTTTCTGAGACCAACAATTTCACCTTCTAGTTTTTCAAGATGTTTTTCTTTTTCATCAATTTGAAATTGTAGAGTATCAATGATCACATTCTTTTCTTCTATACATCTCTTGAGTCTAGTAATTTCATCATAGAGGTTATTCACATCTACAGCATCCTCATAATCATCATCTTCAAATGCCATTAACAACTTATATTTATTACCTTGTTCATCTTCATCACTGTTTGATAAACCATCACTATCTTCATGGGTGTAGTAGCTTTTCTTATTTGCACTTTGTTTCTTGTTCCATCTAGCAGGTTCCTTTCCTTTATCCTTATAAGGACATTTTGCAGCATAATGACCTACTCTTCCACAAGCAAAGCATTTGAAAGGTAGCTTACCTCTGAACCTTCCAGAACCCCTTTGAAGATTTCTGACAAAATTTGATTCTTCTTCCTCTTCTTCTGGAACATGGCTTGTTTCATAGTAATCTTCTTTGCCTGATGCCTTAAAAGCAGCTTCCCTTCTGTCTGATGGACCTCCCTTTCTCATTTCATAAGCAGTTAGAATTCCATGTAGCTGAGACATAGTGAGAACACGGAGATTTTCCTTTTCTTCTATTGCAGATACTTTAGATTCAAACTTGGGGGATAATGATCTTAGAATCTTTTGAACTACTATAGCCTCTTTTATTTCTTCACCCAAATTTTTCATACAATTAACAATCTCATCTACCCGAAGAAAATAATTAGCCACACTTTCATCATTATACATCTTGAGAGTCTCATATTGAATCCTGAGAGTTTGAAGTTTAGCTTGTTTTACCTGTTCATCTCCTTCATAGCTCGTGACCATTTTGTCCCATATCTCTTTTGCTGATTTGAAGTGCATTACCTTCATGAATTCTGTTTGGGATATACTTCCTAATAGAGTACTGACTGCTTTTGCATTTGTTTCATACTTCTTTTTCTCAGCTGGATCTGTAGGAGTAGCTGAAGGAAAAGCATAGCCTGTTTCTACAATGTCCCAAACTTCTGTACCAAGAGATTGAAGATATGCAGTAACTCTTACCTTCCAATAATTGAAGTTTGTCCCATCAAAAATCGGTGGCCTGATTGATGCTTCTCTCTCGTAGTTGCTCATGATGAACGATCTACCTTCAAGCGATCAAGCTTCTCTGAAGGACCTGCTCTGATACCAATTGTTGGAAATAATACTGAGAGGGGGGGTGAATCAGTATTATCTAGCAATTTAATAAATCTTCCTTATTTGATCTTTGAATTATTTTAGCATGTCAGTACCATAAAATAATGAGCATGAAAAACAGATAGTCACACCAAAGAACACAAGATGTAAGGTGGAAACCCAATGTGGGTGAAAACCACCTGCTGCAATATGTCTCTATCTTCTTTCAATTTAGAAACTTCTTTTACAATGATTTTGTACTGGTGCAGTCCTTTACCAGTACGCAGGCTGCAACCTGCAGAGAGCTACAACTCTCTCTCTCTCTCGTTTTCCAGTCTACTCCTGGAAGGGAGCTACAACCCCCTACTTCTTTTCATAAAGCATCAGATGATCAACAAGTACATAACAGATATAGATCACTACAGATATCAGATCAGCAACAACAGAACTAACCCAGAACACCTTATCAATAGAGAAATTCAATCAACAGAACATCTTAAAACAGAGACGCAGTTTTTCTTTCTGTGGCCTGCGACCAGACGCCGTTAACCTTCTGCTACTCTGCGTCCACACGCAGATATCCTTCTGCTCCGCTGCGTGCCCACGCACTGTTCCTTTGACTGCTCTGCGTTCTGTTGCTTCAGGGACGCACCCAAAGATACTATCGCGCCGCGTCTTTCGCTACAGAGACGCACCTGAAAACACTATCGCGCCGCGTCCTTCTGCTTCAGAGACGCACCTGAACCTTGATCGCCCTGCGTCCCCACGCAGGTCTCTCTCTACTGTGCTGCGTCTCGGCGCACTTTCCCTTTATAGTACCTGCGTCCCGGCGCACTTTCCCTTCACTGAACCTGCGACCCTTTAGATATAAATGATATGAAGGCTTCAGGACAAACCCAAACAGTCAGATCTACAGATCTGATCATGCGCCATAGAGATCACAGTCCATTAGAAGATTCGCCCTCTTAGATCTGGACTAGATCTCACCAAATAAGATATTCAACCCAAGACCATTGCACAATCCAAATGAACTCCTTTGCTTTATATAGGCAAGCTCCTCCTCAAAACATGGAACAATACCACGAGCCGACACCATAGAAACATAAAACCGTCGGCTAGATACCACACAAGAAACCCCCACGTGCTTTTCTCTGCCTTGAAATGTGTGCACTGGGTAGACGCACCCCCTGAACGGCTGGCCGGCGTCCCTGGACGCGGGTTCTGCATGGTATACCTGCGGGGACGCACTTTCTGAACCGATTGCCTGCGTCCTTCTTAATTTTTCAACAAACTGAGAGCCTTACCACTGGAGTTGCCATCAAGTACAACATCTGTAACATACAGTCATACCAGATAACATAATGCCAACAATCTCCCCCTTTGGACTTGATGGCAACCTCAACCTTACAAGCTTCAGCTTCATTCTCCCCCTTTGACATCAAGGGCAAAGGGTATGCTCCCCCTTAGCTCATGCTCCTCCAGATCTGCAACAAATAACCAGAAATCCACCATGAAAGAGATAGAGACATATTGCAGCTATTTCCAAGATCTCCTTCTCCATAATGCCAACAATGCATTATGTGCTCCCCCTGAGCCTTGTACCACCAATAAGAAGATGTTCAACAATAAGATGATGCATCAACAACCCCCAGCTTTTGCCTGAGGTATTCAAATGTGTCCCTGGGCAATGGTTTGGTGAGAATATCAGCAACTTGTTCCTTGGAAGGAACATACTCCAACTTGACTTTCTGTTCAAGCACTTGTTCCCGGAGAAAATGGTACTTGATTGGTATGTGCTTGGTTTTTGAATGCATAACAGGGTTCTTTGAGATGCTGATTGCACTTGTATTATCACATAAGATGGGGATTGGTGGAGTACAAGTGATTTGAAAATCCTGCAAAGTCTGCATCATCCAAAGGAGTTGGGTGCAACAAGATGCAGCAGCAACATATTCTGCTTCAGCTGTAGATAAGGCAATGGAACTCTGTTTCTTGCTGAACCAAGATACCAGTCTGGAACCCATAAAGAACGCACCACCACTTGTGCTTTTCCTGTCATCCACGCTTCCGGCCCAATCTGCATCTGTATAAGCATGAAGAGTAAGATCTGTATCTCTAGGATACCATAAGCCATAATTTTGAGTCCCTTGAAGATATTTGAAAATTCTCTTTACTGCCTGAAGATGAGTCTCCTTCGGATTTGCCTGAAATCTTCCAACTATTCCAACTGCATGCATGATGTCCGGTCGGGTACCTGTCAAATATAGTAAACTTCCAATCATAGATCTGTAGGTTGGTTGATGTACTGCTGCAGATTCATCATTTGCACTGAGACTACATCCTGTGACCATGGGTGTACATACTGGTTTTGCATCTTCCATGCCATATTTCTTCAAAATCTGCTTGAGATACTTGGTTTGAGATAAAAAGATTCCTCCTTCCTTTTGTTGGATTTGCAAACCAAGGAAATATGTCAGTTCTCCTAGCAAGGACATTTCAAATTCTTTTTGCATGACCGAGGCAAAGCTTTGACTCATAGCTTCTTCATTGCTGCCAAAAATAATGTCATCTACATACACAACAAGTATTAGTAATTTGTCATTTTCAACTTTTATATACAGATTGCTATCTGCTGAACCTTTTGAGAAACCTTGTTGATGAAGATATTTGTCCAACCGGTAGTACCAAGCCCTTGGAGCTTGTTTGAGACCATAGAGAGCCTTTTTCAATCGGCATACAAGATTTGGATCATTTCCAAGAATGAACCCATCTGGTTGTTCAATGTACACTTCTTCTTCCAAGTCTCCATTCAGAAAGGCTGATTTCACGTCCATTTGAAATACTTTGAAGTTTTGAAAACTTGAGAGAGCAAGGAACATTCGGATGGCCTCAAGTCTTGCAACAGGAGCAAAGGTTTCTTCAAAGTCTATTCCTTCTTGCTGCGCATACCCTTTACAAACAAGTCTGGCTTTGTTTCTAATTACTTCTCCATTTTCATTCAATTTATTTTTGAAGACCCATTTTGTTCCGATAACATTCTTGTCCTTTGGTCTAGGAACCAGCTCCCAAGTGTTGTTCTTTTCGATTTGCTCAAGTTCTTCATCCATTGCTTTCACCCAACATTCATCTTTGCATGCTTCTTTCACATTTTGTGGTTCAGTAGAGGAGAGTAATGCCAAATAGCTTGAGGCTTCTGCAACTGTTCTTCTTGTTTGTACACCTGCTTCTTTCTGCCCCACAATCTGAGATTCTGGATGATTCTTCTGAACATATCTGGATGGAGTTTTCTCTTCTATTCTTGTCTGCTCCTCTGGTTCTTCTTGAGGTTCTTCTTGAGGTTCTCCTTGGGGTTCTTCTTCTTCATTATTCTGTCTTTGAGGGTAGCCTTCATCTTCTTCTATATCTTCATGATGTACTTGCCTAGGAATATATCCCTTCTCATCAACCACTACATCAATGCTGTCAACAATTCTGCCAAGTCTTTTATTGTAGCATTTGTATGCTTTGCTATGTGGAGAATAGCCAAGAAGAATGCCTTCATCTGCTCTAGGTTCAAGTTTGCCAAGCTGCTCATCAGTATTCTTGATATAGCATTTGCTCCCAAAGATTTTGAAGTGCTTTACCGAAGGAGTCCTGCCACTCCAAAGCTCATGAGGAGTTTGAGTGCTGTTCACCCGGACATTTGTTTTGTTGAGAATAACAACCGCAGCATGTGCAGCTTCACCCCAGAAAGTTGCGGGAGTTCCTGATTCATCAAGCATAGCACGAGCCATTTGTTGGATTGTTCTGTTCATTCTTTCAACAACTCCATTTTGCTGAGGAGTTCTAGCTGTAGAGAATTCTCTCCTTATCCCATGTTCATCACAGAAATCGAAAAATTCATTTGAAGTAAATTCCCCACCTCTGTCGGATCTGAGACACTTAATTTTGTGACCTGATTCATTTTCAACCAAGGCTTTGAAGGATTTGAATTTTTCGAATGCTTCATCTTTGTGCTTCATAAGTCCTAACCAGACAAACCTGGAGAAATCGTCAATAAATAATATCAAGTATTCCTCTCCTCTAGGTGTTCTTTTCCTGAATGGACCACATGTATCTGTATGTACTAGCTCAAGAGGCATGCTAGCTGATCCTTCTTTCTCTGGAAAGTTAGTCCTGGTTTGTTTTCCAAACTGACATGATCTGCATATGGTGTTGTCAGGAATTTTGATATCTGGAAGATCGCGAACTGCCTGATATTTGCATGCTTTCCTTATTTGTGAGAAGCTTAGATGTCCCAACCTTCGATGCCATAACCAGTGCTCTTCATCCTTGCTTAGATAGCATTGTTGTTGTCCTTCTTCAAATATGTACAGATTATTTGGAGTTCTTTTGCCTTTGAGTACTGTTTTACCTGTATCAAGATCACGAACAAGACATCCATTCGATCTGAAAATAACCTCGGTTCTTTGATCACACATCTGGCTGACACTTAGAAGATTATGCTTCAATCCATCAACATACAAAACATTTCCAGCTTTGACCTTTCCTTTTAACTGAGCAATGCCTTTTCCTTTTATAGTTGCAGGAGTATCGTTTCCAAAAGAGACTTTCTTTCCTTTTTCTAAAACAGAATAAGATTCAAGTTTTTCTTTATCACCTGTCATATGCTTCGAACATCCACTGTCAATGTACCATAGATTTTCCTGTCCCTCTGCATAAAATGCTATTCCACATCTTTCTGTTTGAGGTTCCTTTATTCTCCATGTTTTGGTGCTTGAGGCTTGATCCTTTTTCTGCTGAAACCTGCTCCTGCATTCAGATTCTTCATGACCAAAGTTATTGCAAATAGAACATTCGACTTCATTTTCAAGAACCGAAAAGTTGTTATAGGTCCTTTTTGTCATCCCTGTCATACTTCTTTGTTTTTGAGCTTCCCTAGTCATGATTGTTTTATATGCAACACATTGAGCTGCTTTGTGACCAAAATTATGGCAAGAAAAGCATTGTCCATTGAAGAAGCTTCTGCGGTTATTGAATCTACCTGCCAACTGATTGTAATTTCTATTTTCATCTATTCTTGAACCAAACTGAGAAGATTTTACCTGTGGCTGGTTGTAGCTTTTGTTCACCCTTAAGATGGATTGCCCCTGATAGTTTCTGTTTGTATTTTGTCCCTGCTTTACCTGATTATCTTCATTGTTCTTCTGCTCATTTCTTCTTGCCGCATCAAGATAACTTTTTGAGGTGGATGCTTGAGAGGTTTCTCCATTGTAACCCAAACCTGTCTTGTTTAGAGGAGACCGCTGCACATTGATAATCTCATCCAAAGTTTCAGATCCTTTGACAAACTTAAGATTAATAGCTTTTGTTTTCTCAATTTCTTTTCTGAGACCAACAATTTCACCTTCTAGTTTTTCAAGATGTTTTTCTTTTTCATCAATTTGAAATTGTAGAGTATCAATGATCACATTCTTTTCTTCTATACATCTCTTGAGTCTAGTAATTTCATCATAGAGGTTATTCACATCTACAGCATCCTCATAATCATCATCTTCAAATGCCATTAACAACTTATATTTATTACCTTGTTCATCTTCATCACTGTTTGATAAACCATCACTATCTTCATGGGTGTAGTAGCTTTTCTTATTTGCACTTTGTTTCTTGTTCCATCTAGCAGGTTCCTTTCCTTTATCCTTATAAGGACATTTTGCAGCATAATGACCTACTCTTCCACAAGCAAAGCATTTGAAAGGTAGCTTACCTCTGAACCTTCCAGAACCCCTTTGAAGATTTCTGACAAAATTTGATTCTTCTTCCTCTTCTTCTGGAACATGGCTTGTTTCATAGTAATCTTCTTTGCCTGATGCCTTAAAAGCAGCTTCCCTTCTGTCTGATGGACCTCCCTTTCTCATTTCATAAGCAGTTAGAATTCCATGTAGCTGAGACATAGTGAGAACACGGAGATTTTCCTTTTCTTCTATTGCAGATACTTTAGATTCAAACTTGGGGGATAATGATCTTAGAATCTTTTGAACTACTATAGCCTCTTTTATTTCTTCACCCAAATTTTTCATACAATTAACAATCTCATCTACCCGAAGAAAATAATTAGCCACACTTTCATCATTATACATCTTGAGAGTCTCATATTGAATCCTGAGAGTTTGAAGTTTAGCTTGTTTTACCTGTTCATCTCCTTCATAGCTCGTGACCATTTTGTCCCATATCTCTTTTGCTGATTTGAAGTGCATTACCTTCATGAATTCTGTTTGGGATATACTTCCTAATAGAGTACTGACTGCTTTTGCATTTGTTTCATACTTCTTTTTCTCAGCTGGATCTGTAGGAGTAGCTGAAGGAAAAGCATAGCCTGTTTCTACAATGTCCCAAACTTCTGTACCAAGAGATTGAAGATATGCAGTAACTCTTACCTTCCAATAATTGAAGTTTGTCCCATCAAAAATCGGTGGCCTGATTGATGCTTCTCTCTCGTAGTTGCTCATGATGAACGATCTACCTTCAAGCGATCAAGCTTCTCTGAAGGACCTGCTCCGATACCAATTGTTGGAAATAATACTGAGAGGGGGGGTGAATCAGTATTATCTAGCAATTTAATAAATCTTCCTTATTTGATCTTTGAATTGTTTTAGCATGTCAGTACCATAAAATAATGAGCATGAAAAACAGATAGTCACACCAAAGAACACAAGATGTAAGGTGGAAACCCAATGTGGGTGAAAACCACCTGCTGCAATATGTCTCTATCTTCTTTCAATTTAGAAACTTCTTTTACAATGATTTTGTACTGGTGCAGTCCTTTACCAGTACGCAGGCTGCAACCTGCAGAGAGCTACAACTCTCTCTCTCTCTCGTTTTCCAGTCTACTCCTGGAAGGGAGCTACAACCCCCTACTTCTTTTCATAAAGCATCAGATGATCAACAAGTACATAACAGATATAGATCACTACAGATATCAGATCAGCAACAACAGAACTAACCCAGAATACCTTATCAATAGAGAAATTCAATCAACAGAACATCTTAAAACAGAGACGCAGTTTTTCTTTCTGTGGCCTGCGACCAGACGCCGTTAACCTTCTGCTACTCTGCGTCCACACGCAGATATCCTTCTGCTCCGCTGCGTGCCCACGCACTGTTCCTTTGACTGCTCTGCGTTCTGTTGCTTCAGGGATGCACCCAAAGATACTATCGCGCCGCGTCTTTCGCTACAGAGACGCACCTGAAAACACTATCGCGCCGCGTCCTTCTGCTTCAGAGACGCACCTGAACCTTGATCGCCCTGCGTCCCCACGCAGGTCTCTCTCTACTGTGCTGCGTCTCGGCGCACTTTCCCTCTATAGTACCTGCGTCCCGGCGCACTTTCCCTTCACTGAACCTGCGACCCTTTAGATATAAATGATATGAAGGCTTCAGGACAAACCCAAACAGTCAGATCTACAGATCTGATCATGCGCCATAGAGATCACAGTCCATTAGAAGATTCGCCCTCTTAGATCTGGACTAGATCTCACCAAATAAGATATTCAACCCAAGACAATTGCTCAATCCAAATGAACTCCTTTGCTTTATATAGGCAAGCTCCTCCTCAAAACATGGAACAATACCACGAGCCGACACCATAGAAACATAAAACCGTCGGCTAGATACCACACAAGAAACCCCCACGTGCTTTTCTCTGCCTTGAAATGTGTGCACTGGGTAGACGCACCCCCTGAACGGCTGGCCGGCGTCCCTGGACGCGGGTTCTGCATGGTATACCTGCGGGGACGCACTTTCTGAACCGATTGCCTGCGTCCTTCTTAATTTTTCAACAAACTGAGAGCCCTACCACGCACTGGGTAGACGCACCCCCTGAACGGCTGGCCGGCATCCCTGGACGCGGGTTCTGCATGGTATACCTGCGGGGACGCACTTTCTGAACCGATTGCCTGCGTCCTTCTTAATTTTTCAACAAACTGAGAGCCTTACCACTGGAGTTGCCATCAAGTACAACATCTGTAACATACAGTCATACCAGATAACATAATGCCAACAACCTTCATTACTCTAGGATTTTCTTCCTCGAGTATACTGTGCATGCCTTCCCAAGTAGTAATGCCGACATCTCTGTTACAGGTGGTGTCTGTGTATAAGGGTGTCATTTCTTTGTCTTCAGAACTCAGAGCCTTTCCCTTTCTTTCCCATAATATTCTGAACACTGCTATGTATACCTCTCTGCTTTTCGCTCCTGCAATTTGCAAATGAGGAAAGAGTAATGATAAGAAAAAATGTGACGTGAAAGCTTCAAATGATGAAATCATATAAAATATATCACCTTATGTGAAATGGCTCTTCGACCAGATCAAAACCAAATTTCATTAATGATTGCCAACTAACTCATTAAATTAACATTAACGTGCATAACTGGGCATCGGTTTATGGAAAAGCATTTTTTGAACGACGATCCCTACAGATCTGCGATAAGGCGATTCTGTGATTTGCTTCGCAATATCACAGATCACAATATTGTTGATCCGTTAGGTGTGGCAATGATTCATTACCATATGTTTTTTGCGAAATGTGATTTGCGATATGCGCCATCACATATCGCGGTTTGAGGTATTTCACTTTAAGTGATACTTGAAGCACATGAAAACTGTGATACAATAAATTTCTTTAGTATGTAATCTCGCATCGTGATTTTGCAATCTTAGGATTCTGTTTGTAGGAAAGCATCTATTACCTTTTTGCGATGTGACGCTTTTTATTAAGGGAACGGTTTTGTTCGAACTTATCATAAAACTTAAGTCTTTTTAAATTTTCGGGTATTCTCCTAAGTTTTTGATAGTAAGATTTATTCAAAAAGGGAATGCAAGTCGTAATTTATTTTTTTAAATTTTATGGATAAGGGTCCCCACTTATTTATTATTAGTGGGAAAACTAAATAAGAAGGGGGGTTGTTGTTGGCCACAACAATTGGCGATTCACTTGGAAGAACCAGTTATCTCTGCTTTTCTTTTGAATTTTCTAAACTTCCAAAACATAAGGTTTTTTAGAGAATCAAACTTTATTATAGAAAGATAAAGTACACCATGCTTTTAGCTGTTGAGGATAGTTTGTTTCTTCTATGCTAACTTTGTTTATTTACTTCCTAGAGCTAGTCATTGTATTTACATCAGCCACTACTTGGTTTGTAAAGATAAAAACAAAGTATTCTTTGTAAATCAGTTTTAAATATGCTCATTTGTCGCAGGTAGAGCCTCTGTTGCCAGTAGGCGTTTATAGCCTCAACAGGGTTACCTGTTACCCAGCAATGATCCTATATCCTACTTGGAGAAATATATGATTTTCAAAGGGAAATCCATATCCACACTTATTGCTTTTATTTTCTTTTAATCCTTAAAGAACAATGCCTTGGTTTGGTAGCCAAATTATGACAGTGCCACTCACTTGATTTATAACTTTGTTGAACAAGTTGTCTCATGATGAGACCCCTTGTCTTTTGATTACAATAATCTCGAGTCATTTCCCTGTTATGATATGCAGTTTTGGCAAAGTCAGCAAGCTATAATATCTATGATCATGATAAGTCGGCTCGTGATGAGACCTCTTATTCTTTAAGTTAAAGTGTATCGTTGGATTATTCCTTGAAGCTCGTAATTCCCTAGGTGGGGAGGAAGTCATTGTTTCCTTAAGAATAGCTCTGGATGACAATGATAGAGTTTTTGGAAAGAGCTTTTCTACAGAGAATCTTCATTTTTGTTATTGATACTTTTCATTTGACTGATATAAAACAAATTCCCACTAAAGGTCATTTTTTATCAAAATTTACAAGGTTGAAACTAGTATCATTTTCAAGCTTATAGCGTTTGACTGGATCGTTCAATAATAATGTCCAATTTTATAAATAAGTCCTATTTATACAAGCGGAAAAAAACAAAATTTAAAAGAAATTCTAGTCTTTTTCATGAATTCCAAATGTAACCATTTACAACTGGTTTTATTATCAAAATAAAGGAAAAGCTAATTTACAAAAATAGAAGAATGATCTCCTATGGAAAGTATTTTTTGAGGATCTGACCGTTAATAGGTAAAGATTCTCTTTTTCTTGTTAAATCCTATAACATAAAAGTAGATGGACCTATTATTTCTATGATTTGGAAAGGGCCAAGCCACATTCGTTGAAATTTCATATGTTTTCCCTTTTCCTCATGAGCCTTATCCCATTTTAAAACTACATCTCCAATCTGAAAGTCCTTTCTGGATATCATGTTTGAATCAAAATAAGCTTTTACTAATGCTTTGTGATGCACATGAGTTATTTTAGCCTATTCTCGTTGCTCTTTTAGCTTAAGGATTTGCAACTGCCTTAGTTGTAAGGAAGAAGTTGGTGTTTCGTCAATAAATTGAACTAAGGCCAATGAGGGAATCGCTAGATGAGTTGGAAGGACCACTTCTTTCCCATAAACCAAATTAAATGGAGAAGTTCCAATGGAGGCTTTCTGCATTATTTGGTCGGCCCATAGAGCATATGTTAAGGATTTGTTCCAATTCTTATGAGTTTGATCAATGGTTCGCTTAATGATTCTGATTAAGTTTTTATTTGTTGATTCAGCTAAACAGTTCCCCTGTGGGTAATAATTGGCAGAGTATTTAAGTTTAAAACCTCTTTTGAGCGCAAATTCAGTCATAGCATTGCCAGAAAAATACGATGCATTATCAAACATTAAAGCGGAGGGTAAACCAAACCTGGTGATTATGAACTGATCTATAAAATCAATGAGTTGTTCGGCATTAGCTGTCTTGAGAGGAACTGCTTCTACCCATTTAGTAAAATAATCTATAGCTGTAAGGATATACCTATGCTGTTTAGAAGAATGAGGAACGATCTCACCTCTTATATCTAATCCCCATTGATCGAAAGGTTGATCAATATTGACTGGTTGCAAAGGAAATGATGGTTTCTTTTGTCTCCCAGTAGCAGTTTGACAAACTTGACATTTCCTTATGTAGCTATGGGCATCTTTGAATAGTGTAAGCCAATAGTACCCTGTGCGCAATAATTTTTGTGCTGTAGTATCTCCAGCATAATTTCCACCCGCTGGTCCATCATGGAGTTCCTGCAACACCTTTTCAGCTTCATATTTCTCAAGACATCAAGGGAGAACAGAATCACAATTCATCCTAAAAAGTACATCGTTTACGAGTTGATATCACTTAGCCTTCAACCTTAGGGCTCTTTTCTTTGTATAATCTAGGTTTGAAGGAGAATACCCATTCTTTAGATAAAATATGATATCAACATATAATGATTCAATATCGTTTAGGCTTACCTCATACATTTGTACTTCTGAAGGCGGTATTTCAGAAATAAGCGATGCTCCAGCCAACATTTTACAAAAGCCTTGACCTTTTACAATATTTGCTGGTTTAATTTCAGCATCGTATTCTTGTAAAGCAGTAACCCAATTTTCTCTATTTTCACCCACATCTTTCTATACTAAGAGATTTCTTACCACTGGAAACGACACAATGATTTTTGTATGGGTTTTAAGTAGGAAGGGTCTAAAATGTTTGATCACTTTGTTACCTAAATCAATCTGTGCAAAGTTGAACGTTCAACCTCAAAAATATGCAGTACGCATAGTTCAACTGGACTGGTCGCAGGTTGAAGTGATTGGTGAACTAAATCAGGTTACCATATGGCTATCATCTAATCCAAAGGTATGTCAAATTATTGATATTTTAGTTGCAGACATTCCAGAATTTTATGGCTTAATTCTTAGCAGGGATTGGTCTGAAAAGCTTCATGGATATTTTGCAATCAACTGGTCGCATATGTGGCTACCTTACAATGGTAAACCAAATCAAATAAAAGTTGAGCGAGAAAGGCATAAAAAATACATAGTAACAGAATTGGAAGGAGAAAATGAACCTGTAGCATACAACAACAATATAATTGGCAACTATTCTGTTGACTCTTTCTTAGGAAATTTCAATACTCATACTTCACCTTACTTAGAACATTCTATTTTATCTCAAGTAGAAAACTTTTCTCAAACAGATAGTTCTAAATGCGTTAATTTCATAGATAGTCTTGTAAATAAATCTTTATTTTGGAAGTTATTTTTTGACGGTTCTAAGTCTAACGATGGAGTAGGAGCAGGATGCATATTAGTTAGCCTAGAGGGAAACAAAACTATGTTAACTTGTAGACTCGAGTTCTATTGCACCAATAATACTGCACAATATGAGGCTTTAATCCAAGGATTATACAAAGCAATCGGAATAGATATCAAGTATCTACAAGTTTTTGGAGATTCTGAAATTGTAATTAGACAGGTACGAAATACTATACATTGTCTATTAGGTCATTTAAAGCATTATCAATCTTTAGTACAAGATCTGACTGAACATTTTATAGCATTCAATATTTCATCAATTCCTAGACTCCAAAATGCTAGTGTTGACCTCTTGGCAAATGTAGCTTCTAAGCTCATTTCCTCAGAAGACTATAGCCCGGATAGATTCTCAATTGAATTGATCTTTAGACCCTCGATTCCTGATAACATTACCAATTGGAGAATTTTCAACGATGATCCTGATATTGTAAGCTTCCTCACATCAGAGGGATCTTACACTAATCAGATTATAGATGAAGACCAACATGACAAATAGTTGCAACAAGATAGCACTAATAATGTTATGCCAAAATCAGTAGTCAAATTGGAATACCTATATGATTTGAAAGACCGATTCAAAAGATCTACCAATTCAAAACTTCAAAATTCAACTCTGAACTATGAATTAGTAAATCTAGGAACTGATACCAAGCCACATAATATCAATCTAGGTCTTGGCCTAGCCCCTGAAGAAAGATTAGCGTACATTTGTATCTTGAAACAATACAAAAGTGTCTTTCCTGGAACTATGATGAACTTAAGACTTATGACACTTCTATCATTCAGCATACTATCCCAATGATAGACGATGAAAAACCTGTCCCGCAAAAGCTGAGAAAAATTCATCCTAATTTGGAAAATCAGATTAAGTCTGAGCTCACTAAATTATTGAAAGCCAAAATCGTTTTTCCCGTTCGACATTCTAAATGGGTTTCCAATATGGTTCCTGCTAGAAAGAAAAATGGAGACATTAGAATTTGCATTGACTTTCGAAATCTTAACAAAGCCTGCCAAAAAAATAATTTTCCTTTGCCTCCCATGGAGCAAATATTACAAGCAGTTGCAGGGTCAGAATTAATGTCCTTTTTGGATGGTTTCTCCGGCTACAACCAAGTTTTGGTCCACCCTGTTGATCAATTAAAGACCACGTTCAGAACCAAATGGGGTACTTATGCATATCAAAAGATGCCTTTTGGTCTGATCAACGTTGGTGCCACATTTCAAAGGGCCATGGACATCGCATTTAAGGGATTAGTAAACAAATCAGTAGTAATATACTTGGATGATATAACTGTATATTCCAAGAAACGACGTAATCATCTCACAGATTTAAAACAGATCTTCCAACATTGCCAAAGGTATGGAATTTCACTTAATCCAAAAAAGTCCTTTTTTGCATTAAGTGAAGGAAAACTTCTTGGATTTATAGTGTCAAAATTTGGAATCCATATTGATCCCAATAGAATCAAGGAGATTTCCGAAATACCCTTGCCTCACAACAAGAAAGCTATGTAATCCTTCCTTGGCCAGATTAATTTTGTAAAGAGATTTTTTCCAAACTTTTCAAGGATCGTATCTCCATTACAAGAAATGATTAAAAAGAATTAAATCTTTAAATGGGACCAAGAATAATATGAAGCATTCAATCTGATTAAATAAGCAATTGTAAACGCCCCATCTTTAGTCACTCCAAATTTCTGCGATCCTTTCATTTTGTATACATTTGCCTCTGATAGATCATATGCTACGATACTCACTCAAGAAAATCAAGATAAGGCAGAAGCCCCAATTTCCTTTTTCAGTTCAAATCTACAAGGGGCTGAATTAAATTATTCTGATGTCGAGAAGCAAGCTTTATAAGAAAAAACTTGTCAAAGGCCGAGTTAAACTATACAGTGACCGAGAAGGAACTCCTAGCTTGTCTACATTCCTTAAACAAATTTAGACATTATCTCATAGGCTATCAAACCTTTGTGCACACTGATCATGCAACAATTAGATATTTAATGAACAAACTGGATGTGAATGCTCGCATTATTAGATGGTTGCTTTTACTGTAGCAGTTTGATTTGACCATTATTGATAAGCCTCGTAAAGAAATTGTTGTTGTCGACTTTTTGTCTAGAGTAAATTTGCCTGTAGGTGAAGAAGGAATGGTGGATGACCAAATTCTAGATGAACATCTGTTTTCTATCTCAGTACTCTCTCCATGGTTTGCTGATATAGCAACCTACTTGGTTTTAGCACAGTTACCACCACACTTGTCCTCAAAAGAGAAGAGCAAGATAGTAAGGAAAAGCACCCCTTTCACCTGGATTGGGGGAAATCTCTTCAAACTTGGCCCAGATCAGATCTTGAGAAGATGTGTCAGGGAGGAGGAAGTCTTTGACATCCTCTTGACCTATCATGACAGGACTTGTGAAGGTCATTTCAGAGCAAAAAGAATTGCCTTCAAGATACTGCAAGCAGGCTACTACTGGCCCACTCTTCATCAGGATGTGAGGAGATATACCAGCCAGTGTGATTGGTGTCAGAGGATGGGGAAACCTACTCCAAAGTATGAGATGCCAATGCAACCTCAAGTGACCTTTGAACCATTTGAGAAGTGGGGCATGGACTTTGTGGGGCCTATCAGCCCTCCTTCAAAGCAGAAGCAATATACCATTACGTGCATCGATTACTTGACAAAGTGGGTAGAGACAAAAGCAATCAAAGCAACGATAGAGGAAAAAGTAGCTGAATTTTTGAGAGAAAGCATATTCTACAAGTTTGGGTATCCAAGAGAGTTGGTCATAGATCAAGGTAGTCAGTTCACTTCCAATTTGATTGAAGACCTTCTTGGACATCATAGAATCAAGCATAGGACTTCGACCCCTTACCATCCACAAGCCAATGGGCAGGTGGAGGTCACTAACAGAGCATTGGAAGGGATCCTGACAAAGGTAGTGAGTAGCAGTAGAAAAGACTGAGTGGACAGATTAGTTGAGGCCACTTGGGCCTACAACACAACATGGAAGACCACTATAGGGTTCACACCCTATGAACTGGTCTATGGGAAGAAGGCTTTGCTGTCAATAGAATTTGAATTCAATACCCTAAGGATGGTAGCTCAGTTGGACCTAGACCTCAACCATACATAGAAAGAAAGGTTACTCCAGCTCAATGGATTGGATGAACACAGAATGTAGACCCTTCTCCATATAGAGGTAGTTCAGCTTCAGAGAAAGATATGGCATGACAAAAATATCAAGGAGAAGCAATTCCAAGAGGGATATTGGGCACTACTCTATGATTCAATATGCAAATATTTCAAGGGCAAGCTAAGGACAAGATGGCTGGGACCCTACACTATGGAGAAATGTAATGACAATGGTTCAGTTCTGATTAGAACCATTGATGATGAAGCCATCCTCATGCTTTTCAATGGACACCGGTTGAAAGGCTAAAATAAACCCCTCTCCAAGCAAGAGTTCATTGAAAATTTGAATAAGACAATAATGGTAGTGGAGCATGTCTTAGCCTCCACTTCACCCACTCACTGAAGAAAAAGGAAAAATAAAAAAATAAGGACTCAAGTGAAAACCTCCATGAGGCGCTTGAGTCCCATCATTGGGTTGAAAACCTCTTCTGGGGTGGCCCAGTGATGTCAAAGAAAGAGAGAAAAATAAGATCCCTGGGTGAAAACCTCCCTTGGAGGAACCCAGGGCAGGCAATTAGGGTGAAAACCTCCCTGAGGCACCCTAGTTATTTAAAAAAAAAAAAGATAAAAAGAAAAATGAATTTTCAGTTACATTGCAGGTTTGGAGGAGGACTACAGGAAGCAACAGAAGGTGCCAAGGGAGCCCTGAAAATAACACCAACACCTATCCTACCTTCCCACACCTTTCCCCATCATTCTTGGCATTTCTTTCACCTCACTGTGCTTCTTTTTCAAAAACTATGTTTTCTACAGAAGGCTTTGTGTTTTCTACAAAAGGCTCTTGTAGAAATTACAGAGAGCCAGAAATGGATATAAAAGGCAATTTGAGGGACATGGAAGCTTCATAAAAAATCTATAAATCCTCCTGTAGTCTTCAAACCTCCTTACCATCATTTCCAAGCCTACATCACATCCCAAGCATCATTCTTCTTCCTGTACAAGAAAAACACAGAAAAACAGTTTTTGAGGAAAAGAAAAAAATAAAAAATAGGAAAGGAAATAGCACCATCCACCGCACGTGAAGCCTACCTATTACCTCTCCATCTCTATCTACATTTTTGGCATCATCTTCACAGCTCCAAGCATAGGAAGAAGCTGAAATTTCAAGGGGAGAAGTAACTACAGGAGCTTCTTTAGGAATTCCTGTAGCAGCTGATCCCATTAAAATCCAGCATCAATTGCAAGAGGGTGCAAATATGGAAGTTGAAGAAGACACCTGAAGCTTAGATCTAGCTGGAGAAGAACCTGCACAAGGCACAAACACACATCAGCAAGCAGACAACATGCAACAAAAGAAACAAAGGCATGTAGCAGAGAGAGAGAGAGAGAGCCACAACACCTCATGGCAAATGCATTCAGATCTCAGGTAAGTAACTAACCCACTCCTCTGTTTGCATTTGTGTAATTAGAAGGCATGCAACAACAACGAGATGGTTGAGGTTGAATGAGGGAAAGGTGGCCAGTTAACTTGGCCACCTTCATGTAGTTGACTCCACTCATCCGAAGATGTCACCCACACGTGTGCACAGTCAAATCAAGAAAGATGTCAAGGACAAGTAGTGGACGAAGTGTGAACTCCGATGCAATCATGATGGATGATTACGAGGAAAGGGACATGATGACAAGGCAGGTGGGGACCTATGGTTTGAATATGGATAACGTACACTTTGCCAGCTCACCCTCCATCACCAGAAATATCGATAAAAAGTAATAAGTACTCCTCCACGAGAACTTTCACCACCTTTTCCTTCATTCTCTCCTTGAAACTCTGCTCTTGCAATCTCCTCGTGCCCCCACAGCCTCGTAACCATCATTATCCATTGATCTTTCCCATATTCCTACTCTCAGCATTTTCTGTAGGAGCACTTACAGGTTCTACAAGAGCACCTACAGGGATTCTACAGGAGGGACAACAGTCTTCTACAGGACGACCAGTGAGTTGTTTTGAAGGGAGAAAACACGGGTTTTAGCACGATTCTCAAGCTGAGGAGGTAGGTTCCATGCATACCCCCATTGAATATCAAAATATGCAAGCAATGGTTTAAATTCGAGGGTGAAATCAAGTCTTTAGGTGGAAGAAATACATAAAATATTTTTCTGCTTATTTCTTAAAAAACACAATGTCTCTGTTTCTCTGTTTTTCTTCAAAAATTGTTGTCTCCTTCTCCACATTTGGTTTCCCAAAGAAGCATAAAAAAATGATAGGATGTTTTATGAGGAAGGAGCCCACCAACTCCTCCAGGCTCGTTGCACAACCCCAAGTAGTGGAGATATTCACAAGAGAAAATTGGATGAACTATTTTGAGAAATTCTGAGGGTTTGATGAGGAAATTGCTCAAGAATTTTCCCACTCTTTGGTCCCTCACACCAAAACACATGCCACTATCACCTTTAGAGGTCTTTCCATGGAGATAACCCCTGAATTTATCAGTAGGGTCACTACCCTTCCTCTTGGGTTGCCTTGGAGTAAGGATGAGAAACCAATTGGCCAGACTGCTAAGAAAAACTTTTTCCAAGACAATGAAACCCCTGTAGAGGATAAAAATGGCATTAGAAGGGCTAGCATACCATATCCTTGGGATTATGTTAGCTACCAAATAATCAACTATATTTCCTGTGAGGGGAGGTATAGCATTGTCTATGGTTACCACTTTAGAATCCTTCATGAATTAAGGTATGGCATGGACACTCCAGCCCATCAGAAGCTCAGCATCCCCTACTTCCTCCTACAGTATCTCATTGACTCCAGCACTAAAGTTCAAGTAGCAAATTTAGAGCAGCTAGCTCACCATGGGTTAATCAAAATTTTAGTGGAAGAAGCCCTCCATACATTTACACTCCATGTAGCATGGGAAATCTTCCGAAACATGACAATTGAGGATGACATAAAGACCCTAACCTATGATATCAGTCCTATTGGCAGTGAGGAGGAAGAGAAGCAAGGGGGAGAAGGTGAAGCAACTGGTGACTTAGTAGAACAAGAAGGGAAGAAGGAAGAAAATAAGATAGAGGAGGAGAAAGCTAAAGAAACAGAGCATGAAGAGATAGAGCAAACAGAGAAAGAAAAAGAGACATAAGGAGGAGAAAAAGGGGTAGAAAAGATAGAACAAGGAGAATTGTCCCCTGAGACTCTGGAAAGAGAGGTAGCAGCTGCTCTCATTACCTTCAGTACACCCATCAAGCCAAAATAGAAGGGGAAAAGGCAGGCCTCCATGTATTTCAGGGCTAGGAAGAGCACAAGAATCAAAACAGGGAAACCCCAGCCTTCTTCAAAAGTGCCAATTATAATTGAAGATTCACCCTCCACCCAAGGAAAGGAATCCCCTTCTAAGGAACCTATCACGTATGAAAGGGGGACTCCTAGATCTCCCACATGGAAAGAAAAGGTAGAACTACAGGACTAAAAAACAGTCCTACAGGAGGCACAAATAGTTCTACAGGAGACTGTAAAAACTACAGGAGACCCAAAAGCTTGAGAAAAGGATAGAAGGACAGCCATAGGGAAAGGAGGAAGAAATAGAGCTATAAGAACCTGATCCCTAACCCAGTATTGGCTCCTACTACAATCTTCTTGAGGGGGGAAGAATAATTCCACAAAAATTTGCAATTCCACTATTATTTGAATTAGAGAAAGAGAGAATAAGAACACACAGGTAGATGCAAAAAGCCAAATCCAAAGGAGTTGAGGATATCGGCCATATGGAGAACAAAGACAGAGAAATGGGCAGAGAGTTGAGTGCTATCAGACACAGAGAAGCAATTACAAGAAGCCACCTTGAAATTGAAAATGAATTGCTAAGAAGGCAGCTGCAAGAGAAAGAGACCCAACTGGCATGCATGGCCAGCTGGTCCATGGAGGCATTGCAATGTAGAACACCAGCAAAATCCTATGGCCTATATCTCAAGGACCAATGGTTGCAATTTCAAATAAAGACTTTGGCACAAAGAGGCACAATGCCTTTCGAAGACTACAGGTAGTTTATGGACCTATGTGACCAAATCACATTAGAAGATAAGGCAAAGATGACAGAATTCTACCTACATAAAATGGCCCTCACAGGCATGAATGTGTGGGACCCCAAAACTAGGCTAGGGGACTTGCAACTAATGGCCATGGCCTCATGGATGAACCATGAAGAGTTAAGGGCAACATAAATAAAAAGGTTGATGATATAGGAGTAGAATGAGCCATTAATGATCAGAGCTGAGCCGTCAGACCCCATGGCACTCATCAAAACACGTAACCTTCTTTCCAATAATCCTTAGATTGACCCTAGATATATAAGTGATCAGGCACAAGCCATTGCACACTTTGAGGATATGAAAAGGCTACTTGGGGATAATTGTGTTCATGCATGTATGAGGAGATGGAACACCTTACCACACAGGCTATAGATCATGGAATATCATTCCCCAATGAGGATGAAGGAGGCATTAAGGAAAGTGCCAATGTATAAGCACTCCATGCAGAGGCTAAAGGTCAATTGGATTGGCCTCAAATTGAGTCCCCCACTGCTGCTAGGCATGCTGGAAGGTAGAAGAGAAGAAGAAGAGTAGGAGCAGTGGGAAGAGATAGACAAGAAGGCAAGATTCTATGACAAGGAAGAGGAGAACACATCAGAATGATGGGATGCAAGGGAGGCCACCAGGGCCATAAAAGATGAGGAGATGCACTAAAGTTGCTCAGAGGATGGGCAACACTTTCAGTAGGGGGTGATGATGAGCCTCATAAATGGGTAATTATATGGGCTCATTTTACCTCCTAACCTAGTCAAATCAACCATTCCCTTAGCTTATTGTATGATTTTTTGATTATATTTATGCTTATAGAGTGAGTTGAGTTAGCTATGATTCCATGTGGTCTGATATGTGTTTAATGCAACTTATTGATGAATTTTGAGGTCAAAGTCAAGGATCCAGTGGAAAAATGGTAGCAATAACTTGAAGTGGACAAAGGAGAGGAATTATAGGAGGGAATCCCCCTCATTTATTACTCCTCACTTCGAATTCCCCTTCATTCAGCTCAGAGTACAAGCAGCCAAGTCATGCACTGGAAGGCAACCGAGCAAGTGGAGGATGACCAATGATTATCTTGAGTTTTGGGAGCCAAGCCTCCCTGATTTTAAGGAAGCTATTGGTAGCTTCATTTGTATAAGTAGAGAGGCCTAGGGCCTCACTAGGGTTAGATTTTTGTTGTACTTTTTCTTATGTAAACTTTGATCAACATCAAGCTTATTAATTTGACAGTTCCATGTAATATTGTTATTGTTTTGGAAATAAAGATGGAATCCTTTTTGAGCTAGCACTGAGTTATCTCAGAGGGTTGAAGCTCTTGGGTTAGGGCCCAATACAAGTAGCTAAGTTCCTCTTTGCTTTTATTTGTATGTGTTATTTCAGTTTGTAGATTAGGTTGCTGTTAGATGTATTTCTTTTATGGCTAAGAATAGGCTGCTTTTGATGATTCAGTAGTTTGCTTCCATTTATGCTTCCTATAGTAGGTTAAGTAGTGATAAAGAGAAGATTAAAAAGGCTATAGATAGTGCCTTGGCATCTCTTCCTCCCTTTGGGACCATGATTTGAGGCAAAGCCCCTCTTGCTGCCCCAAAAACAAAGATTTCCTCATTCATAGGACTTCTAGTGTTTGCAGTTTTTTAGTGGTTAATAGTCTAGTTTTTCTTTGCTTCAGAAGTTACCCATCATGATCATTTCTTTATTTACAATAGTATTCTTTCATGCTTTCCTTTCTTGCAATAGTTATCAACATTTCCTTTCATAGATCACAGTTTAGACTAGTTTGTTGCAAAACTCTATTTTTTCTAGATGCACTTATTTCATTGCTTGCATAATCTCATTGGTTGACTGTCAGTTGTTTATGCAGCAGATATATTATAGCAGTAGGCCAGCCTATCATCCATCCCATCCTCCATCTGATCCATGCCCTACAGATCGCCCAAGTCTCCCCTCAATTTTGCCTTAGTTTCCTGCATTTTCCATAGAATTGTTTCCTCTCTCCTTGAGAAAATCCAATCATATTTCTCTTTCCTAATGATTCTTGGTAGACCCTAGGTGCCATAAAAATTCATTCCAACCTTCATCCACCTTTTCCACCCACTCTCTCACCTTCAAAACAGTGAAAACTGCTCTCGACCTCCTCTTGTAGGTCTCCTGTAGAACGTTGTTTTTCCTCCTGTAGATTTCCTATGTCCTCCTATAGATTTTCTTGTAGGATTTCTTTTGAAGGAAGAGTGTGGGAAAAGCCTCCAGAAGGCCACCTGAGACCTCCTAGGACCCAACCACACCATCCTACATCCTCTCAAGTCCCAAAACCACCCTCCAACGCCACCTATTCATTGTGACATTCACAAACAATAAATTACATACATGTCAAATTCACATAAAAATACATAAAACCCAAAAATATGTTTTTTGCTCATTTGCTTCCAGAAAGAGCTTAGTTAGATGTTGTTTACTTCTTTGAATAGATAATGGAAGTCCTTTCATGGTTTTCATAATGCTTTCTGCAAAAGTAGGATTAGTTGGTTAATTAGGATTTACTTGGTTTGCTTTACATTTCAGTCTTTCTCCTTTCTGCAGTTAGAGTAGTATCTGTAGAGTAGTCTTTCTCTCCTTTCATCACATATAGAGCTTCTTCTAGCATCCATAGAATTTGGCTTCAGCTCCTAGTGATCTTGCACTAGCTAACCAAGTGACAACCTGCAGTAAGAACTAGTACTTGTGCATACAACACCGTCGCTTCCAAGTTTGTTACGAACTACCGGGTTGATAAGAGTAAAGCAGGCAGCCCAGGAGTTGCAACATTATTGCTGCAATACTGGTGCTCACCACCTTCTAATGTAGGTTTTGAAAAAATGTTCTAATAGGAAGACAAACTTTTGGGAGAAAATAAAGATTTTTAGCAACTTGCTTTGAATGAAAGGTTAAAGTTTTGTAGCAAAACTAGAACCAAGGGCAGACAGTGTAGGGTTTAGATTTACTGGGGATTTTTCTTCCAAACTCTTCGAGAAATTAATTTCTATGGATCAGGGAAAACATGAGCTTTTTGCTACGAGGTATCGTAGTGTGGGGTCTTTTTGGAGCCACGACCGTTTTCTTCATGACAGACTCAACCTAAGGACTTCATTTTCTCACCAAACCAATGACTACAACGATAAAAACCAGGGAAATATAGCTTCGTATCTTTGTTCCCTGGCAACGATGCCAAAACAAATATTGTACCTTAGAAGACAACCTTCGGCTGAAGAGAGGTCAATGCCCAAGACATTTGTTTAAAACTATGAAAAGATGTGTTTTTTGTCCCGTTGTTTAAACCCTAGAGATTATTATTAAAACACAATGCTTCCTGATCTTCAATGGAAAGAAACAATTATCTAAAGTAGCCTTCTGATGTTGAATACAATTTTAATGAAAGAATAGACAAAAAAGATAGTGGAAATGTTTCAACACAGGCTGCTTAATGTATAGTCTTTGTTTTGAACCTTAAAAGAAATATGGAATTAGCAAGGAATGATATATATAAAAGAGGAGCGCATGATTAAGGAACTTTTAACTTTCACTTATAGGAACAAATTTTTCAGAACTATAAAATTAAAGACCAACAACTTCAGTAATCATTTTTATAGAGAAAAGCATAGAATAGAGATAACATGAAACAAATTTTTTACTCAACAAGTGTCTTGAATCACTTCAAATACTTTATGCAAATCCACATGAGGATTGAAAGTTACAAGTAGTTTCTTCTTTTGAGGTCCAAAAATTAGAACCCCCATTTCTCTTTCTGAATTCACTTTATACAAAATTTCAAAGAACAGTTAAGTAATTGTAGACTACCAAAAACTCATAACTTCCTAAACTAATTTAGAATTAATAATTCTTTCAAACTTTACATCTTGAAAAGAAAAACATAAACACATCATTCAAAAATATTTGACAAAACTTTTGTATGACAGGTGGCACTACTTCATTTAGTAATTTGAGACTGAGGTGCGAATGAAGGTCCTACTTCTGCATTTTCTATTGTTGGTGACATCCACTCCCTTCTCTACTAAAAGCCAAGGAGGTATTCTTTAAATCACTGTAAATCAATTGACGAGTATGCCTATGCAAATTTATTTTGTCACATAGAGGGATTTCCCTAGAATCTATTGTCATGTTGATAGTCTTAAAATCTAATGAAGAAGTGACAGTCAAAGAAGAAGGGTGAGAAAAAGCTATTTTAAGTTGATTCCTCTCCAAATCCATAGCAGAAAGCAGTTTGGTCTAATAATATAAAATAAACTATGCCTCCACCTGGGATTCCGTGTTTTCTCTAACCTTCTTGTTTCTTTGTTCAATATGGGAATACATCGGTTTTATCATTGATATAGAACTCTGACTGATCTCTTCTAGAACAGGAGAAGATGGTGTACGAATAACTTCTCCTAATTGTAACAGAAAACCTAAAACAGATGATGAACTGCCACCCTCATAAAGTTTAGGTCTTTTATTACTTCTATCTATTTCTTCTTCTAATTCAATAACATCCCCACTGCTTCTTTTTAAATTTTTCTCACTTTGATGAGGAGTTTCAATTTCCACCCCTCCTAAATAACTAGTTTTTCCTCCATTTGCTAATTTCTACATCTTTGGTAAAGCTTCATGTATAAAGGGACAATAGGCATTTTCTACCCTCCTATTTGAGATAATGTGACGTGGGTCGTATGCCCACTTCACCCAGATGCAAATTCATTTCTTCAAGTGCTTTTTGTACTTCTCCTACAACTTGCCTCTTATTTACAATGAAAGGTCCCACTGTCTTTGGCAATTTAAATAAATACCCCTTCTTTGCTAGTAAAAAAGTACTTGGTCTACATTTAAAATTTGTCTGATGAACTCCAATGAAAATAGTCTCATAGGCACAAACGTTTGGAGTCGGTAAGGGGAAATTTCTACTCCATATAATCGAATCTCTGAATAGTATTCAAATTGAAACCAATCACCTAATTTAACATATTAAATAAGTTAAAGTAAATAATGAGCCTTTAGTAGAAGGCAAGGTGGAGAAGAATTGTTCAATATCGAGTAAATAATTGATAGAAAAGAAGTAGAAACCTACATGAACCCTTGGTTACTTTCAGTGTTTCTTACCACATCAGTCCAAAATATCACTAATTGCTTGTTTTTATGAGGGTCCATGATGTTCAACCCTAAGTGCATGAATATTCAACCTGTGTGTACAAAAAGAGATAAGTAATAAGAGATGGAAATCTAAAGCAACTAGTCAGGGGAATATCTGTTAATTGAGAATTAACCATTTTCTCCTAGGAAATAGGTATGTCAAAAACTGTTTCTGTGTTCATCATCAAACTAAACATTCCTAAAATGGCCTTGTCCACAGTATTTGTATCCTCCCTTCCTAAATTTTGGCTACAATTTTAATAGCATGTCTAACTTCTTCAGCAAAAGTGTCCATAGGAAATGAGGAGGCTCCAGAGGCAAATGCTTCCTAGCAGGCATAAAAAAGAAGGTCAATTGAGGATAATTAGAAGTAGACAAATCTTGAAAAGTGGAAAACAAAGCTTCTTTTGGGAAAGGGGTGTAAGAACTTGCAGATGGAAAGCATAAGGCTTGTTGAATTAATAGGGAATACACTTGAAAAACATTTTCCCCTAATTTATTCATGACAAAACACTTTTGAGGGTAGAGGGCAAAAACAAACCAATATATAAACTCTGGCAAAATGTAAGTTTGAGGAATCCTAATTGCTAGGACACCTGACCTAACAGTAGCAACATATACAAAAGACTCACATTGGTTAAGTAAAATCTAATGATAATATTTTATATAATTAATTGAGCAAACTGGGTCAAAACTGTCTCTTTCAGTATCCATCAATGGAATAGGAAAAGTGGAACCTGTTATAGCAGCTTTCTTTGAAATTTTGGCAATTTTGAAAGCCAAGAATTTTCACAGATATCTAAACAATGGCAGGTCATGATGACTGTATTTGCAACCTGTACTATTGAATTCTTTGAAAGTAGGAGACGAGGACAACAGTGAGCTGAATGAATAATAAAACGATATTTTATAGCGAAAAAGGAGGAACGGGTGGGAAAACGAAATTAATGAGACTTGTGGGAAATTAAAAAAAAATGACTTGACAACGAGAAGGATGAGGTGATGGCTGACGTGGACGATGAGGTGGTGGAAAGTTATGATGAGAAGTGATGATAGTGAAATGACAAAATAGATAAGCCAAAATCGTGCTCACCTATTGACGTAACACGCTTTCTTTCCAACATAATACGGGGGAAAACTCCAGTAAGGAAGAAACCCAATGGAATCCCCCCACAACCATTGTCAACCATTGATAGGTGGGAAAATGAGATGTTGAAAATTCTTTACGAGGGGACTGGGAGAGATAACCGTCGAGCATGTAGTGTCATTAGATTTGCTCCATCCCACGAGGCTCACTGCCATTCCTCATCATGATCAAAGGCATGCTTGACATTTAAGCTTTGATTATTAATAGCGACTAGGGACCCACCTGCCTTTACATTTTATGTAGCATTAAGATTTTTAATTCACCATCATACATTAATTGTATAACATCAAAATTCTTAGTTTTTCTTTCCTTTTTCTTTTGAATTTTTTTAATTGTTTTTTTATAGCTACATATATACATTGCTTCTAAACATAGATCAATGTAAAATGAGCTACAACAGAATGCACAATAATGGGAAGCATATGGTATCTTGAAAACGGTGCCTCATTCCAGATGGCAGAGAATGGGGATCTATCATGTGACTTGTAAGAGAAAGACCTCAAGAAGAACATTGAGTTTAGAGATGACGAGAGGTATAGTGCGACTGATATTGGTACATTTACTTTTTAGAGGGAGTCTGGCTCCCTTCTAAGAATCAAGGATGTGATGTTTGTTCCAAGTCCAAAGAAGAATCTTGTTTCTACTGCGGTATTGGAAGACTATGGCTACGTTGTGATATTTAGCAAAGGAAAGGTTTCCCTTAGACACATCGCCAAAGGATAGGTGAAGCAGATCAATGTCCGAGTCAAGAACCTGCATGCACTTGAGATCAAAGATGCATGCAAATCCTTGAAGAGAAAGGAAAAGGTTAGGACTTGGTGGTTGAGAGGGAGCATAATTTACCTCTCAAAATGGAGCCTCAAAAGCAGCCTCAATAAGTTGTGGAGCAACCACAATTGGAGAAGAAGAGAGGAGACGGAGTGGAAACATCCACTCAAGAAGAGACCTCTAGTAGGGGGGGATTTCTATCTATGTGGGAAGATGGAGCACATGCATTAATACCTCCAGGTGTGAGGTGGGGTGATGTGAAGAAATAGTCCCAGGGGTTGCAGAAATTTGGGCAGGGTCCTTTGAGGTGTTTTTCTCTCATGGATCATTACCTTGCTATGGGAGCCCTTGTAGTAGTTAACTAAGTTAGTTTCACTTAGTTGGCTCCATTAATTCAATTTTAGGGCCTAAGTTGAGTCATGTAGAGTGGTTCATAAATTTTAGGAGCATAGGTTGAGTTTAATTTGGGTTGTAATAATTTAATTTAGTTAAACTGAGTTAAAGTCAGTTAAACTAGGTCCAACTGTTGGAAGAACTAGTTGGAGGTCTAGTAGTGGGGTGCAACTTCAGTGTTCAACTGTTTAACTGATATATCAGCCATGATTAACTCATGCATGCATGAAATACGAGTTACCCAACTGAGATTGGAGTTCAAGGGAAGTGTACTATCAGTTGTATAATTTTTTGATTTGTACAAGTGGTACATGAAGTCATAGAAGGGCCTAAAAGGATTGTGAAAAACTAATTGGGAATTTCCCTAATTAATAAGGGGCTAATTCCCAATGAAACAACTCAAGGAAATAAGATCTTAGAAGGAAACATAATTGGTTAAGTATTGGCCATAATCAATTTGTGAGGCAGTGAGATAAATTATACTTGTGCAGAGATTGTTCAGGCTTGGACAAGCATTGTATTTCTTCTCTATTTTCATAATAATGTAATACAAATAGGAAGGGGATTTTGAGTAGCTTACTTCCCTTTAGATAAATATCTAATAATATGTGATTGAATCTTGTCTCATGTTTATGTTGTGATTTCTCGAAGATTAACTATTTTCGCTAATGAGTAGAGTAGATTCAAGTCTTTTGTTCTAGCATATTACATAACAAATTTGAATCTCAAAGGAATTTCTAAAAGAATTTTGACTATAAACATGATCTACTTCTAAAAGGCTCATTGTTGTCTCAAAATTTGTTCCCAATAATTAATGAGGAAGGCGACGTTATACCATGACCCCTGAAATTCGTTGTCTAGATGCAAAAACTTATTGCACCATTTCCATCATTGAGAAATTCTAGTTAAAATGAATATAAAGTCAGCCACATTCCACCACCGACAAATTTGGCCCCTTAGGGAATTATTTACATTCCTAATAGCACTAAAGAATATTCTTTGGAGCTATGTTTTCATGGTTTTGTGCATCAAGGTTCCATCCCCATTGGGTTATGCCTACTTGTGGTTCCACTCCACCTCATTCCACCCAAATTGTTGGTTCTTGTCACCTCTAAGTTTCGTTCCAAGTTCCACAATCCCCGTGGCTTTCCCTCATGGCTCATGGTTCCACTCTAGAACTCATTCTTGCCTTCCTAGCTCATTGTTCCATTCATGTCGGCCTATCTCATTGTTTGACGGGCTTATTCCCATCAATCTGGTTTGATGTTTCATGGCCATGTACCATTAGCTACCACATGCACACCACAGTCTCTCATCCCTACCATTCATTAGTTATCTCATGCCCGGGTTCTAGGCTCACACATTGTTCGTTAGCCACCTGTTGTCCCACTATACCATGTAGGCTCTAACACACTCCTTCGTACCACGCTCAACGACTTCCTCCATCTTCCCTTCACTGCTAGTTTGCAATGGTTTAAGTATTTATGAGTGGAAAAGACTACAATGGCTAGGTTTTTGGCCCAATGACACCGTGCCATGTAAAGAAGTTGACCCCTGGTGGGGGTTGCAGATTCAAAACTTGTCGGCTTGTTTTCTATAGTATAAAAACAAAGATTAAACTATTAATAGTTGGGAACCTTTAAAACCGCAATAAAATTTGTTTAAACTTGTTAAATATAATGTCAACCACTTCTTTATATGTGGTTACAAACGATGCATGATTTTAATGTAGTCATCATTGAATAATCATTGGCTACCATTGATAGAAAAACATTGACCATCATATATTTTTAACACTTGTATTTTTCAATTATAACCACTTCATTGGAAATGAAACCACCCGACACATGGCATAGTCATCGGATAGTTCACGGCATTTGGTTTGTTGACTGTTGGCATATCCATTGGCCCTTTGTTTAGTTATAAATGTTAAACCAAAATATTAAAACATTTTCCAAACCATCGTCTGTTATTTTACATTGTTGTGTAATATATGTAACCATTGAGACTTGTGGGTATTACTGTTTTGCTAAACACACTGCCCATAAAACATTGGAACCACCTATTGATTCTCGAGTACAATAAACATTGACTATTGTTTGGGTATCAACCATGGATTTAAACCATCCACCAAAACTCTATTGCAAAATTTTACGGTTTGGTTCGGTCAGGCCCAACTAGGTACCACATGGTACCATCTGATTGGGCCATGTGGCCCCTTCCTATTGGGCCACTTGTTGGGATGGGGTCCCTAGGTTAAAATTTTGTATTTCCTTTTTGTAAAAATGTAAAGTCTTTTTGATTTGTGGAAGCAGAGCATGAAGATAGTAAGAGTCAAAGGGGCTTTAGTCCCTTAGGTTGTTAGGTGTTTATAAGGTTTTGAGACCCACCCATGGTTTGCAGACCATGGTATTGTAAAAGGAAAAGCTATAAATATAAGAGTCATAGCGAGTCTAAGGAATGATAATAAGATAGAATATTATTGTTTTGGGCAAGAAAGCAAAGGCAAGAAAGTATGTTTCCTATACTTAGGTGAAGGGGAAGGCTCCTGCAACTGAGTGAGATGAGACCTTGGTAACTCTACAAGATGAGTGCGTGGGCCCCCCTGCAGCTGAGTGCACAGTGAAGGGAAGTCTATACTTTGAATATCACATCTAATAAAGATAAGTTTTCATCCATACTTTGCAGATTTGCTTCTCTGTATTTACTTCTACAATTTATGTGATTTCATTCTATATCTGAAAGTATATGAATAACTATATATCTAATGCACGAAAGTGGTAGATCGGTATAAAGCATGCATGTTATGACTAGTTAATGACCTCATGAAGATATAACTATTGTCTATAAGAATTATTTCTATTAACTGTTCTAGAAGGGTTAGGGTTCGCAATGACAGAACTAAGCCCTAGAAGCCACAGGAACCCTTCACAGAGACCTCTGCACGTAGAAACCTGGTTCTGTCATCCACCAATATTGCTTCAGGTGAGATTGCAGCCTGCGCTACGTGGGTTGCTTCCGAAAGGGCCAGCAGTGTAAGGTTTCGTTGGTTGGTGCAACTAACGTTGAACCTGGGTGAGGCGCCATCAAGCCAATAAATGGTTCTATTTCCAAGACCAGGATCTATCTGAGGTATGCTTGATAAGTGGTTCCCCTCTAAGAAAGAGATCGAAAAGTGGATCGATCAAAAGATTCCCACAGTTGTAGCTCAGGAGAACAGAAGCCCACGCTTATTGAAGGAAGAGTGGCTGAATAAATACCTATTCATAGATGAACATGAAATATTCTTATGTTCTTTCTGTTGCAGATTGCATGAGTGGTTGTCCAAATTGGCAGATAGTGAGGGTACATGGAAGCTTAACGGCCCTATTTTGTGGACCCCAGAACTAGTGAAGCGCTTGGAGGTTTCAGAAAATAACATCGTGCGGGTCGTCGACCACTGGATCGATCGTATTCTGGGAGGATTCACCACTCAGTTCGTAATCAATATGTCCACAAGCTACAATGAAGCAGAGTGTAGGTTCTTCAAGGTACCTAGAGGTAAGTACCTGAAATATCTAAAGACGTAGATTAAGATGCTATTGTGTGAAAAGCAGGTTCTGCCTTTAAATTGATGTTTGGGACTACGTGAAGTTGGAGAGCATTCAGAAGGAACGAAGAATCAGAATCTGATATAGTCCACTGTTAGGATCACCTGATAGTGATGAAAAAGGTAATATTATGAGAACACCGTGAAGTTCACTATAGATTGCAAGTCAAGAGATCACAAGGATACCTAATCTAGCCACTCCACCTCCACCTTCACCTCCGCCTCACACAACTACACCTCCGCCTCCACCTCCATCATTTAATACAATGAAGATACTTGTGTTTAAGGGTGTGGGAACTGAAGACCCTAAACAATTTTGGTTTGTCACAGATGTTGTATGGAAGGCACAACAGATCACTGATGACAATATGAAGAAAGCACAGTTAGTCATAGCACTGTAGGACAGAGTGCTAAGTTGGTACATTGAGTTTTGCATAGATAAACCCAGCGCAACTATGCCAGGAACCTAGAAAGTGTTGAATAGTGAGTTCAAGAAGCCCAAATATTAGGCCCAGTCTATTACATAGCTCAAGGAGATCCAACAGAGGGTAAACTAGTCTACGTGGGACTTCGATTAGAGATTAAAGTGTGAGATTCGGCAAGCTAATATGAGCATTATAAATAATCAACATAGAGACTCGTACATTGCTTCACTCCTACCTCATCTGAGATTACAATTATCGTAGTAGAAAATAGGAATGCAAGTAGAAGTAGTGGAGATCGCCATGAGATTAGAAGCTTCACCAGTGCAGGATAGGAATATAAGGGTACAATAGATTCAGTTGCAGCTGGCAAACTTGCACATGGAGTTGCAAAGCCTTAAGAAGGGTAAGGAAGTGCAGCCTGAGGTGCGTGAAAAAGCTTAGTGCCTGAAAGGTAAAGTCCATGGTCATGATAAGGACCAATGTCCAGTCTATCAGAACTACCTCATTGGGGGAAGTCCTATTTCACTAAAGCCAGAAAATATTGCTGGACCAAATGCAGGGGTAGCTTATGGTGCGATATTTGTTAGATAGCTGGGAAGCACACAACTAACAATTGTCATCTCCTACAAAAGTTTGTACAAACTTCACAACAGTTATTTGTACTTTCTGTAAACCAATTGGGCATGATGAGCACAACTGCTAAAGCTATGAACTGATGATGGAGTGGAATCCCACCTATAGAATGTAGGCGAAAAATCGACCTCAAGATCAGGGCACAGGTGCAGCATGTGGAGGATTCCATGGCCAAGGAAGAGGTTGTTGAGGAGGGGCTGGAAGAGGTCATAGACAAGTTATTTGTTATAATTTTGGAGAGGCAGGCCATTTTACGTGCGACTATTAGAACCCGATGCATCCCTCTTGCCAATATTTCCGATAATTTGATCATGTTATAGAGGATTTCCCAGTACTAATGGCCAAGATGTAGGAGAAAAATGCTCAAGCACCTACGCAAACTATTCATATGATGAGGGTGGAGCCTCACGAAGAAGAGCCTACCATTAATATAGTGACACGGAGTGGTATTGCCACTGGAGAAGATAAAGGAAAGAAACTGGAAACCAAAGGATGGGTACACAAGGCTGCTAAGAAGGAAGTGGGATTCTATCTAACCAGGCTAAGGAAACCTTTATGGAAGCTAAAAAGAGATTCACTAAGGTGTCCACCTCAGGAAGTTAGGAGAAGTCTGGCAGAAACAATGAAGCATAGGACGTAGATCCTTCGCTATTAGCTACCTTTTGAAAACGAAGGTGTTATGGGATAGAAAGGAGGTAGAAGGGATCCAAGAGTTGATTGATACAAGTAAGGTTAATACTCCTCTGAAACAACATGCAGTGTGAAAGGTGGGCAAAATCTAGAGGTGAACAAGTCGTGAAATGAGGTTAATTGTGTAGATCGGAGAGTACGAAATGGATCAGGTAATTCTCAATCTAGGAAAAGATGCGAATGTGCTACTGAAAAAACTTGGGAATGAATGGGAAGACTTTTGCTATATTGGTCTCCTATCTAGCTACGCATGGTAATCAACAAAGGATCATTCCTATGGGGCACATGTACGAGTTTACGGTGGATATTGAAGGAGCAAGTGCCTTGAACGACTTTGAAGTGATCGAGATAGTGGATGATAGTAACCCTTACCCAACACTATTAGGCATTGATTGGTCCTTCAACATGGATGCAGTCATCAACCTTAAGAAATGCAGGATGACATTTGAGAGGAAGACGCTCCGAGTTATTGTTACATTGGATCCAACTGAAGGTGTGCGATACACAAAACTGGCCTATGATTATGAAGAAGAGGACAATATGGATTAGATATATAATATCACTATGCATGATGAGGACTGGATCAATCCTATAGTAGAAGGACTAATTACATGGGATAGAGATAGCTCTTGCACCTCAGATTCTAACAAAGAACTTGAGCATTGGAAAAATAGATTACACGAAGTCTCCTCATTGCGTTGCCACATGTTGACAAAATCACTTCGCTGCATATCCACGGAGGTACGAAATATACCTCATTATGATGGTTTAGATGATGTTAACTTTTTTTTGGATAATTTTGAAAGAGAGGTGCTAGAAGACCATCGGTTGCAGGCATTAGAGCTAGCGCTGCACACTACACGACCCATTGGTGGGGTACACATAAAGACAACTTCACTAACTGGAAAGAATATAGGCGAATGATGAAGCTAAGGTTTGGGTATGCCAATACCCATATGACGGAGAGATACACAAGAAAATACGATATGCACGAGCATTTGGCACAATGGACTAAAGCTTGGGGAGAGGAACCTCAACCTGAATGGTTGCACACCTTTTGTCGCACTTTGGATACCATTCCAATGAAATGGTACTTGGAAACTGATCTGCGCCATGGGACGACTGAGTGGGCTATCCTGAGGGAAAGCTTCCTGTTGACCTTCAACTTTGAGGATGGTTTTGAATTCATTAATGAGGTGCTCTAAAAAATTAAAGCTGCAATATTTAGGATGCCTAAGGAACTGGTAGAATGTGTTTAACTAGACTGGAATACATAGTTGCGCCATGTGCTGGAATGCTATAACGTGACTACAGAGGAAGAAGAAGATTACCCTAGAAATGTTGAAATTCTGGAGTCTGAGGGACAACGTCAAGTTGAAGGACACAAAGCAACAATCCCTGACATAGCAGAGCCTTTGAAGACGAGACATGTAAACCTTGGATCACACGCACAGCCAAAGTTTGAAAACATAGGTGACTATTGGGATGAGGATACAATTTATAAGGTTGCGGAACTACTACGCGAATACCAGGACTTGTTTCCCACCAAGTTCTCAGATCTGAAGGGGCTATTTGGGGACTTGGGCATAATGAAGATTACTTTGAAGCTAGACACGAAGCCTGTGAAACAACGATCCTACCATTTGAATCCCAAATACAAGGAAAAGGTGCGCAAAGAGTTGGACAAAATTCTAGAGGCTGGGATCATTGAGCTTGTGGAGGAATCAGACTGGGTAAGTCCTATGGTAGTCCAAAAAAAGAAGCAATAGGATGAAATTCGGATATGCATAGATCTGAGGAAGCTCAATGATGTGTGCATCCATGACCCATTCCCAACGTTGTTTACAGATGAAGTCCTGGATGATGTTGGAGGGCAGTAATCCTACCCATTCACTGTGGATTCTCGGGTACCATCAAATCAAGATCACACTAAAGGATCACTATAAGACCACCTTCATGATGAAATGAGGGTGTTTTCAATACACAGGAATTCCATTTGGACTGAAGAATGCACCTGCAATCTTCTCAAGGGTAGTAATTGTAACTTTTAAGGAATTTATTCATAAGTTCCTAGAAGTCTACTTTAATGATTGGACTATATTTGGTTTGGTAAAGTGCCAAGTTGCAAGTTTTCGTCTTATGTTGGATACCTATCGCAGACATCATATTGCCCTAAATCTAAAAAAAGGCATCTTCTATGTTCCTTGTGGGATATTGTTGGGTCATGTGGATTGGAAGTAGGGATTGATGGTAGATCTTATAAAGATAGTTGTTATTGTCAATTTTGAGGCCACGAAGAATGTAAAATGGTTGCATGTGACACTACGCCATAGGGGGTATTATAGAAAGTTTGTCAAGGCATATGAGCAAATCACTGTGCCAATGGAGAAACTGTTGAAGAAGGACACGACATTTTCTTGGGATGAAGAGTGTTAGAACAATTTAGATGTTTTGAAGGAGAAAATGGTCATTGTGTCCATTCTCATGTTCTCAAATTGGAAAAAGGAGTTTCATGTTCATGTGGACACTTCTTGTATTGCACTAGGTGTGGTTCTAACCCAACTAGGTGAAGGAGATATTAATCATCCTATAGCGTTTACGAGTAGGAAATTGTCAAAGGCAGAGAAGAACTACTCGAATATAGAGTGTGAAGGATTGGTTATGGTGTACACACTACAAAAATTCCAGCACTATCTATTAGGCACGCACTTCAAAATGTACACAAACCATTCTGCTCTAAAATACCTGGTCAATAAGCCTGTGTTGGGGGGAAGATCTGTAGATGGCTATTGCTCTTTCAGGAGTACGATTTTGAGGTGATTGTGAAGCCCAAATGCTTGAATGTTGGTCCTGATCATCTATCCTGGATTGAGACTGGTGATGAGCCTACTAGTTTGGAAGAAGGGTTGCTTGATGCACATCTCTTTGCTGTTCGTGTCGCAGATGATCACTTTGCTGATATAATCTAGTTTTTAACAACTAGCACAGCCCCAAAAGGATATTCTACACAACAGAAGAAGGAGTTGGTAGTTCGCACGACTGATTTTTCTGTGATCATTAGACACCTATTTAAAATGGGCTCCAATTAAATATTGCACTTATATGTCCTAGAGTTTGAATGACCAAGCATCCTTGTAGAAGCACATTGAGGAGTAGTGGGAGGCCACTATGCAGGAAGAGCAATCGCACACAAGATCCTCCGTGCAGGACTTTGGTGGCCAAGGGTGCATAAGGATTCAAAAGAGTATTTTAGGTCATGCGATGCTTTCCAAAGGATGGGGAAACCATCACGGAGGGACAAATTTTACTTAAGTCCACAGATAACCTTGCAAGTGTTTGATAAGTGGACGATTCATTTTGTGGGTCTGATCTAGTCACCAGGGAAAAAGACTGGAGCACGATATATTATTACAACAACTGAATATTTTACATGATGGGAAGAGGCTCAAACATTTAAAGACTGTAGCACATCTACCACTGCGAAGTTTATTTTTGAGTTTATCTTGTCTCGATTTGGCTGCCCTAAGATATTAATGAGTGACAGGGGCATGCACTTCTTAAACGAAACAATTGTCACAATGCTTAAATAATTCTAGGTCTATCATCAGAAAAGTATACCCTATCACCCTCAAGCTAATGGTATAGTAGAAGCGTTCAATAAAATCATGGAGAATGCTTTAACGAAGTTTTGCAACATGAAACAAAATTACTAGGATGTGCACATACCCTCTGTCCTATGGGTGTATAGAACCACCTGTAAAAATTTGACAGGCCAAACCCCTTTTTAGGTTGGTTTATGGGTAAGAGGATATGATGCCCATGGAATATATTGTGTCAAGTCTGTGGATTGCAGCACTAATTGGTATGGTTTATCGTGATACTATGGAGGATCATCTCGTGTAGCTGATGGAATTGTAGGAGGATCAGTTCTTAGTAGGATTCCACCAACAGGTGCAAAAGGAGCACAAAAAGGCATGGCATGATCGACATATAAAGAAACACACCTTCTAGGTTAATGATTTGGTATTATTATATGATAGTAAATTTATGAAATTTCCTGGAAAGTTTCAAATGCATTGGATGGGACCCTATGTGGTGAAAGAAATGACAGATGGTGGTGCAGTTCAGCTTGCAAAGTTGAATGGAGAATTATTTCCAAGCAAAGTCAATGGCAATCGATTGAAGTTGTATATGGGTGATCCCACCCCTACACAATGACTATATGATGGTGGGATAGTCTTAGTACTCCAGACAGCCGAAAAACTACACTACCAGTGATGGGGAAGATGAAGTAAGAGGGTCGCGTGAAGGGAGAAAGTAGGGCACCGAGGGGAGTTGCCCCAAGATGCATGTGCCACAAAGGATGGTGTCGTGCATCCCAGTCAACAAGTAGCCATTGGAAGCTCTGTAAATGATTGGATGGGAAACTTTCCATTAAAAGGAGAGGGGATGGCATTTATGGGTAAAATATTTGGAAATCTACCGCCAACGATGCATTAATGATCAAAATTTGGAGGGAACGGTTGGATCAAAATTTGAATTCACCTATAAATCTGGTGTGACACCCGACATTCAAACACTTTGCTTCCAACAAGTTTGCGTTAAACTTTGCTGCCATAACGAGGGATGTATGTCTAAGAAGAGTTGGGAGGAAATTCTAGCACAATCAAAGTTCGCTAGCTTGCCTCATTGGAACCATAAGATCATCTTTGAGAGAATGAATGCAACCCCAACCCCCCAGAAAAGCAGCATCCTCTGAAGAAGCACCCTCAGTTGAAGAAACACCCTCTGAAGAAGCACCCTCAGTTGAAGCAACACCCTCTATTCCTACAGGATTTCTGACTATGGTGCCTAGGTCTCCTAGGCCTAATCCCTTTGTAGATGACAAGAAGAAAAAGAAACCATAGCAGGTGTTAGCCTCCTGTTGCAGCAGGTTAATCATCTTTCATGATCGACATTTTTACATGCCAAATATGTCACACTTTGCTTGCTGCAATGCTCCATATTTGCTACAGATGGCCAGAGAAGTATCCATGAGAGTGTGCTAGTCTAAATGCCACTGTTGTGTTCCATTTTTGATGAGTTTTCAGCTAAGGGAGGTCCAAACAGCTTAATCTTTGCCTCCCTAGGTTTCAATTTCCTGTTGTAGAATATAGAGAATGAACATCTGTCCAAACAGCTTAATCTTGGCAGATTTGTAGATAGGTAGAGAAACAAGGGTGCTCAACAGCTTAATCTGAGCCCCTGGATGCAATAAGTGTAGTTGTAGATAGGAGCACAAGCAAGAAGAAAAGAATGAAAAGCTGGGTATGCTAGTTCAAGTGCACTCAAACCAAAAAGAAGAGAAAATGCTAGGCAAGTAGGTCTGGTAGGTAGCTTTGTGGTTGCAGAATCATGGCTTGTGATCCATTTCATATTGTCAAGTGTTATATCTATCATATCACAAGTTTGAGGTAGTTTTCCATTTGAAGGACTTCAAGCGAGGCATGACTAACTTCCCCTTCTTCCCCTTTCCCCAAAACACTCACTAACTTTCCCTAAAGAGGTCAAGATCTACTTGCTACCTCTTAATTTCATCATTTTTCATATCATTTGCCTTGGTGAAGATCTGCATCACTCAAGGAATGTTAACACTTCTTCTATCAGTCATTTCCCCATTAATAGCCTAAGACATCATACCTAGCACCTTTCTCATCATTGTCATATTAACTACTAACACTACTATGTAACTCCCTATCTATTTCCCCTTCCCCTAATAAAACTATGTATATAACTCCCCGATATATTTATCCCTCCCCCTCGTTGAAAATAACCATATACATCCTTGGAAATTGCTAAGTTTATCTGAAACTCAGCAAGAATCCTCACTTCACCCCCCTAACTATCTTCCAAATGCATTAGGACTCATTCCTAAGCATAAAATCCCCCTCCAAATGTATAAAATCCATCTTTTGACCTTGTTTTACCTTTTCCAAGGCATAAACCCCTTTCTGGCCTTAAACCCTTCTCAAAGTATATAAAATTCCTGTTAAATACTTTTGGACTCCTTCCAAGCATTAAAACCCATCTTTTAAAGCTATCGGACCCCTTCTGATGCCTTAGAATCCCTTCAAAATATTAAAAGGGCCCCTCCGATTCCACAAAAGCCTCCCTTTAGTGTTAAAACCCTCCTCCAAATTCATTTGCTCCCCTCTGACGCGATATCGCTGTCGGAGGTCGCAATGATCATTATAGGCCCCCTTTTTTATACCTCTGATCCATCCCTCGCTGATGCGATTTCGCAATCAGCGTATCGCAACTCATATGTGCACATATATATGCCCCTGACCCCTCCGCCGATGCGATATCGCTATCGGGAGCTCTCCGCATCGCAATTTCACGTTTTACCACATATATCACATTTTACCGCATAAACCTAAGTTTTTCATAAAACTTAAGTTTATCACAAAAACCCACATTTTCACCTATCGCAAGCCTTATCGCGATATTGCCGATGGTAAAGCAGTGACCAAATCATAACCATCCATCGTCCCGCCCAGATCAATGGTCCACATCATTTCGGCGATCGCCCATTTCGGCGATCGCACATATGTGTATACCTGCTACCCTGCCAATTGCCGAACTACCGATTTAATCTCAGCTACCCATTCGGGCCCGCTGATCAATGGCTCATATTGATTCGCAGAAACCCCATATATGGCTCCGACCAGCGGAGCCGAAAAGTAATATAGGCGCGGCGCATAAGGATTTCGGGTCCGAAAGGAGCCCGTCACACAGCGAAGAGGGATTGCTCCGATATGGCGGAGCCGAAATAACAAATGCAACAGAGTTTAAAGGATTTCGGGTCCGCGGACCCATTCCATTGTAAATCCGCCGATTTGGGTTCGCTAATGGGCCGGACCCGAAATGCAATAAAGAAGGGCCTATAATCAGATCGGGTCCGCCAGCTATTTCGCTCATCGAGGGTTTTACATGTTGGGACCAATGGTCTGCCCCGATGCGAGTTAGCGCTAGCTGTCCGATCGCCCTCCCAGATCAACGGTCATGATCTGTTCGCGGCTCTCCACATGTCCTACTGGCGGAGTCGAAATAAATTATAGCGTGGCACAATAAGGATTTCGGGTCCGTAAGGATCCTTTGTACAGCGAAAAGGGAAGGCTCCGATATGGCGGAGCCGAAAAGTTATAAAGGGCAGCCTCAAAGCATTTCGGGTCCGCGACAGTTTGGGGGTTTTACATGTTGGGACTAATGGTCCGCCCCGATGCGAGTTAGCGCCAGCCGTTGGATCGGCCCGTGCCGGATCCAACGGCTATGATTTAATCTAATGAACAGTGATCGCTCCCACCCTAGTTTTGGTAAAATTTCATGTTTTAAGGCATTTTTGCCTTATAAAAGGAAAACGGCCATTTTTCACAGGGTTTCTTCTAGCGCCCGCGCCCGGCTCCAGTTAAAGAATTTCATGCATCCTTAAGCCATTATGGATTGCTCCAAATCCCTGTTTAGCTCCAGAAGCCAGTCTCGGCCTTAGCACGATCAGCAGCATATAATTCCTCCTTTTTGCGGCATTTCTTCAGAGTTTAATGCTATTTTTGATCGGCCAAGCGCCGATTGCACTCAAAGGCCACAAAGGACATTAGCAGCAATTAATTTTGCATTAAAAGGCAGAAAAGGGGCGATGGGACAGTTTAAAGAGTATCAGCGGTGAGAAAAGGCCCAGATTCAATGCCAAAGTGTATTAGGATGCGGCAAAGAGTATCATTCCAGTTTTTCAAAGCAGGTGAAAGCACAGCAAGCCCAGCAAAGTCAACAAAGCATCGTTCAGCCATTAAGGCTCACCAACACTTCTTTTGTTGCTTTAAAGCCACCTAAAGGCATAGATGAAGGCTTTCAAGGCAGGGTTATTGCAGAGACATTATTCCCAGTCATATTTTTGGAGCAGCGCTGCTTCCTTAATTGCGCAGTTATCACACAGAGGATAGCACGTGGCTCAAGGCACTCTTTCAGTCCATTTTTGAAGCTGCAGGACCCTGTGCAGCCCTAAAGAGCCATTTTGATGAGGCTGCTCCCTCATGTGCAGCTGTTTTAGATATTTTATTACATTCATTTCCAGCAACTTACCATTAGAAGCAGTTATTGCACAAATCCCTTTGGATCTGTTTTGATAGATATTTTGAGATATTTTCTCCCTTGATACCTGTTCAAGGGTTGTTTGTAAATATTTTCTATTTAAACCACCCTCTACACTGTTTTAAGGGTTGGTTGGTCAATAACTTCCTCTAGGCTTGCACTGTATTTTCTGAGAGTCTCTATAATCAAAGATCGCTGGAATGTTTGGGAGATGAACTGGCTGTTGTGTTTTAATGACTAAAGAGTGACTATGGAATCCTAATGCTTCTACATAGCCCAATAAGTGTTTCTTATCTCTGTTTACAGTTTATATTTTTTATGCCATCATTGTTTCACTATCTAAATAACAGAAAGAAAGAATAGTTCAGAGCTCACTTAGTTGTATTCTGTTCTCAATTTCTGCGATTTATCTATGTTTTCCTCTGAATTAGTCCTGAATATGAATACTGATTGGCTCATATTTACACTAGTTCCTTCATATATGAATGTTGTTTAGGAATCCTTGATTACTCCTATATAAATGTTCATTCACCTTCCCTCTGTTAGCATAATGAGAGCTACTTAGTTGCCTTTCATTCACTGACCTTCATTCCATCCTTATTCTAGCTTGATATTGTTTTATTTGTAGCTATCCTACTTTGTATTCCTCTTGTGACCAAGAAAACGCAACAGCAAGCCTAATCCACGACTCCATGCCCAATGGTTTGAACTTCTCACACTATGCATCCCAACTCTGTTTGAAAGAATCCCCCATCCCATCAAACATAATCAAAACCCCCTTGAACTCATTAGCTAGCCTAATATCATCTTCAACAAAGCTAAATTATAAAGAGAGAGCCCTCTCTGATTGCAGGTAGGCTAGGACCTGCAGTCCAAAGATTGGTTTGTGGTTACCTCGACCATATCCTTTAAGGAGCTTTAAGGACAACCTGAGTGATAACATAATGGCGACTCCGCTGGGGACCATCCTCAGTTAATTTCACAAATCAAGTTGGAAAGCTCCACTGGGAAGGAACCAGACCTTCAAAAGTTTCTTTCTAACCCTTATATTCTTAGAAAAATCCCCAAGAAACAAGCTAGAAGCTGGCTCCCAAAAAGAATTCACATTATACAAGGTCAAATCCAGACCCAAATCCCCCAACAGCTTTTGAAAATCCCAATATAATCCCAAGGAACCTCAGGAAGCTAGAGCGAAGAGAGGATTTTGCTGATAATAGTCCTGAAGCAGTTCACCCACACTGTGGCCCAACCCCTGTCAAAGTTTTATTTAGTTCAACCCCTAGTTCCCCTTGTTCTTCATCCACCTCTCAAAGCACTCCTTCCACACCTCCATTCACTGCACATACTACCACTACTACTCCTATTATCCCAGTTGTTCCTATTGTCCCTCTTATCCCTGTGAATATGGCTAATAGATATGAACCTTTGCAATTACCTGCTAATCCTGGAGCTATGCCTCAGGATTACCAAACTAAAATCACATATTTTGATGGCAAAAGTGCCTGCACAGCCCTTCAGCATACAAAGAAAATGCGGGATTACTTTGAAAGCTATGAGATTGACGATGATGGTGTGAGAATGAAGATTTTTGTCCAAAGCTTGTCAGGTGATGTCAGGACTTGGTTTAGAGCACTTCCAGCCAATTCCATAGCAGACCCAAAAGCCTTATACCAGTCATTTATCAACAGATGGGAGAAAAAGAAAGATCATTTGCACATACTAGCTGAATATGATACAATCAAAAGAGGTCCACAAGAAACAGTCTTGGACTATTGTGCAAGGTTCAATATCATTTATAATGCTATCCCACAAAACTTAAGGCCCCCACCTGACCTTGCCTTATATAAATTCCCTGATGGATTCGACCCAGATATGGCCTACCAATTAAAAGAAAGAGACCCTAACAGCCTTGCAGACATGCAAAATGTGGCTGTCACTATGGAGGCAAATTTAATTGCCAAAAGGAACAGAGCTAGAACTGAGAGAAGAACCACCTTCAAGGAAGAGCCCTCAGCCTTGGATCAAAAGCTAGATGCTATTATCAATGGCATGCACAGGCTGGGAGATAGAGTAGAGAGTGTTGAGAGGAAATCATCATGGGAAGGACAACAGCCCAATACCATAAGGAACCCAAATTTCAGGAACACTCAGAACTCAAACGTTGGTAGATCTAGCCCAGACCATGATATAAGGCCTCCTTTCCAAGAAAATTATACAGAAGCATCCACATCTAGTGATGCCATAGAGCACACTCACATGAACTTGGTGGATTTGAAGGGTGAGCAACAAATTTTCCTAACTCAAGAAGACCAAGATGACCATGAGATAAGTCAATTTCAGACTAACTCTGGTGAGTCTTTTGACTTTAAACAAGGTTATGATTCAGCTATTTATGAAGTCCACAAACAGTATAAGCTAAGAACAAGAACCATAGATGTGCCCAAAAAAGTTAAACCAAAGGAGGGCAAACAGCCCAACCAGATTAGAGGCCAGGCTATTATAACAGAAACAGCTGATATAACTATCCCAAACCTGCACCAAGTGACTGTAGAGGACATAACAGACATACAACTTTCTGTTGATCAACCTCTGCCACCTTCTCCCTTGAAAGAGAACTTGAACAGCACTCCTAAAAGCCTTCCCAAAATAGAAATACCGCAAGGTATCACTCACCATAACACTGATAATCAAGAGGAAAACGAAGAAAATACAGTTGAAAAGGGGAAATCTGCTATTGCCAACACAAAGACTCCATTGGAGAAACCATTCAACTTAGAAGCAGAAATAAGCAAACTTAAGATTTCCATCCCCTTATCTGAACTTGCAAAGCATGATGTGTATAGGCAACAAATCCAAAGATCACTGCAAATGCCAGAGAATAGAGATGATGTGAATGTTTTAGATGATACACCTGAGTTGCTTTTTGGTCCAGAAGTTGATGGCAAATCAGCACATGGAGTTGTTCTACCCTTTTATGTCAGTCTGCACATACACGATAAAGTTTTACATAATGCAATGTTTGACTCAGGTGCCTCACACAACCTTATGCCCAAAGCTGTAATGGAGAAGCTAAACCATGATGTAACAAGACCCTACAAAGATCTATTCTCCTTTGACTCAAGTCAGGTCAAGTGTTTAGGCTTAATCAAAGACTTATGTGTCTCCTTAGTCCAATTTCCCAACAAGACAATCCTAATGGATGTGGTGGTTGCTGACATACCACCAAAGTATGGCATGCTGTTGTCAAGATCTTGGGTGGCAAAACTCCAAGGATCTCTCCAATTAGACCTCTCCTATGCCACTATTTCAGTCTTTGGGCAACCAAAGAGGCTGTATAGAGAAACACTGATGAAGTATGTGGTAAGTAGTGAGGAAAAGCCCCAGAATTTCCCTATCTATTCAATCCATTCTGATATGGATTCTTTTATTTTGTTTAATGATGAAACAAGTCCTCCAACTGATGATAAGCCTATGGCTTTAGTACAACAAGCACACATCAATGAAGAATCGGTTGCACATACCCATGAGACTATCACAACAGCCAATGCAACCAGTACACAAGAAAAACCTCCCAAAACACAAGACTCGGGTCTACCCAATCCTAAAATGACTGAAACTCTTAATACTAACCACAAGAAAGAAATCACATGGTATTTAGAGTTTGATGGCTCTGTTAACAAGTTAGGAGCAGGGGCAGGAATATGGATTCACAATACACATAACAACCATGCAAAGGGTCATGCTTATAGACTGAATTTCAGATGCACCAACAACATGGTAGAGTATGAAGCTCCCCTTTTAGGCCTTAAGCTGCTCAAAGCTTTAGGAGCTGCCAAAGTTTCCATTCTAGGTGACTCAGACCTAGTAATCCAACAAATGAAAGGCAACTTTGTTACCAATGATAGAAGGTTAAGAGCTTATAGGACTGCTGCCACTGCAATACTTGATACCTTCACTGAATCCAAACTTGCTAAGATTTCTAGAAGCAATAACATGCATGCTCACAGCCTAGCTACTTTTGCTAGCACTTGCAAGCTTCCTTTTGAGCCCAATCACCACTTTACTGCTGAGATAAAACACAAGCCTGCTGTCCCTAACAATGTTAAAGATTGGCAAGTGTTTGAGAATGATGCTCAAATCAACAATTTTCTTACCTTACAGCATGAGTTTTCAGGCCTAAACATTGATATGGATGCTATGGATGATCCACTGCAAGCAATAAACCAAATCTAGCAAACTGTAACAGCTGAAACAACTAGAAAATTGCTATAGCCAACCATCTTTGATGAAGAAAACATAGAAGAGCTGAAACAGATGCATTTGGAGGAAATAGCCAAAACAGAGGCCGAAATCATTGATCTAAAGGACAATTTTCTCCCGGTTGGCCTCACCCCGCTAGAAGACATGTTTGACACCAATGTCCCCAAAAAGCCAAAAATGCAGCCTATAAACACTGCCATAGAAGAATACAACATTGGAATAGCAGAGAAGCCCAAAATGATCAAACTGTCTAAATCTTTGCCTTCTGATCAAAAACCAAAGTATGTGGATTTGTTCAAAGAATTCCAAGATGTATTTGCTTGGAGTTATGAGGACTTGAAGTCCTATGACACCTCAATTATTCAACATACCATTCCCTTAAAGCCAAATCAAAAGCCCTTCAAACAGAAACTGAGGAGAATCAATCCTGTGCTTCTCCCTTTAATTGAGAAAGAAGTGAAAAGAATGTTTGAAGCAGGTATCATAGCACCCATTAGATTTTCTGAATGGGTATCCAATCTTGTTCCCACAAGAAAGAAAACAGGTGAGATTAGGCTTTGTGTAGATTTGAGAAACCTAAACCCAGTCTCCCTTAAAGACCACTACCCATTGCCCAAAATGGACCACATCCTACAAAGAGTAGTGGGGTCATCTAGAATCTCTTTTCTAGATGGATTTTCAAGTTTTAATCAGATACTGGTTCACCCAGATGATTAAGACAAGACAGCCTTTACAACACCATGGGGAACATTTAAATATGTGAAAATGCCTTTCAGCCTAAAGAAAACAGGTGCCACCTTTCAAAGGGCCATGGACATTGCATTTGCCAAGGAAATCCGTGATTTCTTGGTTGTCTATCTTGATGATCTTACCCCTTTCTCTAAATCTGATCAAGAGCACCTAAGACATTTGAGACAAGTGTTCCTGACATGTAGGAAATATGGCATTTCCTTGAACCCCAAGAAGTCTTTATTTGGCCTTGAAGAAGGCAAATTACTTGGACATATCATCTCAAAGGATGGTATTAGAATTGATCCGGAAAAGATCCAAGCCATTCTCCAAATCCCATATCCAAGAAACATAAAAGAGCTGCAAGCATTCCTAGGAAAGATCAATTTCCTAAGGACATTTATCCCAAATCTAGCCGAGCTGATAAGACTGTTGAGTAACATGTTAAAGAAGGATGCCAAGGTAAAATGGTCTCTTGAAACCAAGCAAGCATTTGAGAGTATCAAAGTTGACTTAACTCAAGCCCCAGTCCTCACAAGTCCTCAATTTGATAGGGACTTTATCATATTTTCATTTGCATCTGATAATACCATAGCTACTGTCCTATTGCAAAAGGATGACCAAGGAAATGAAAATCCAATTGCTTTTTTCAGCCGAGCCTTAAGAGATGCACCCCTGAAGTACCAAATCATGGAGAAGCAGGCCTATGCCCTTGTTAAAGCAATCAAAGACTTCATAATTTACATTTTATATTCACACGTGATTGCCTATGTTCCAAATGCTGTTGTAAAAGACATATTAACTCAAGAAGGGTTAGAAGGCAAAAGAGGCAAGTGGATTGCTAACATTCTTGAGTATGACATAGAAATAAAACCAACCAAGCTAATAAAGGGACAAGGTTTAGCCAAACTGATGTCCGAAACAAACTTTCAAGCCTTAGACATCAACCAACTGGACAATGAACAAGAGCTGGCGACTCCACAGATCAGTGACACCTTTTTGCAATCCCCATGGTATGCTGATATTTGCTTTGTATTTTTAAACCTGTTTGCTCCCCCAGGATTGTCCAGGACCAAGAAGAGATTTTTAAGAATGAAGGCTTTGAAATTTTGTGTCTTAGATGGTGCTTTATTTTGGAAGAATCATGAAGGCATATTGCTTAACTGTTTGACCATGAATGAAACTAATAAAGTCATGAAAGAATTCCATGCAGGGGATTGTGGAGGACATCTATATTAGAAGTCCACTGCTGATCAAATTTTAAGGGCTGGTTTCTATTGGCCCTCTTTGTTTGCAGATATAAAGAAGTTTGCCACCTCATGCCACAATTGCCAAATCTTTGAAGGCAAGAGAAAGCTGCTCCCCTTGCCTCTGAAACCCATCTCAACTGAAAAGCCTTTTCAACAATGGGGTCTTGACTTCATTGGAGAAATCCATCCCTCTTCCTCAGGCCAGCATAAGTGGATCTTAACAGCTACCGACTATTTCACTAAATGGATTGAAGCCATTCCATGTAGGCAAGCCAATGACTCCACCATTATCCAATTTCTTGAGTGCAATATCCTTTCTAGATTTGGCTGCCCTGAGAAGATCATCACTGACAATGCCGCTGCTTTCAAATCCAAAAAGATGATTAATTTTTGCCATAAATTTCACATTACTTTAGGCCATTCCACAGCCTATTGCCCTCAAGGTAATGGCTTAGCCGAGTCATCTAACAAGAGCCTGATCAGTATTATCAAGAAGATCTTAGAAGAAAACAAGAAGAACTGGCATAGAAAGCTCACAAATGCCCTATGGGCAGACAGATTGTCAACCAAGAAATCCATTAGGATGAGCCCTTATGAGCTAGTATATGGCATGGAGGCCAGATTTCCTTCATCACTGGGCATTCCTATTATCAAGCTGCTGCAAGAGATTCAAGCTGAGCCAAATGATATACAAAGGAGGATAAACCAAACAATTCATTTGTAGCAGACAAGAGAGCAGGTCTATGACAGAGCTCAAGTTATGCAAGAGAAGCTCAAAAGGATGTTTGATAAGAGGAATAAGGCTGAGAATTTCTGTGTTGGCAACAAAGTTCTAAGGTGGGACTCACGAAGAGAAGACAAGGGAAAACATGCAAAATTCGATTTCCTTTGGAGAGGGCAATTTGTTATTTCTGCTGTTCAGGGAAATAACACATATTTCCTCAAATCTGTAGAGGGCAGCACTGCTGAAGAAGGCCCTGTAAATGGCCGTATGCTGAAGCATTATCATGATCCCAGCTTTGTATATATCTCTTTGTATATTGATATTTGTATATATCAGCACTTTTGTTTTTATTTTTATAAACAGTCCGATTGTTAGAGGGGCAGCAACAAAGTTTGTGAAGACACAGCCAATGCAAGTCCTCTATTTTTTAAGCTCTGTCTCTGCAGTAATCTCAGCAAAACAGCAAGAGCAGCACTGTCATATTACAGTGATATATGTTAAAGAGAAGCTGTTTGCAGCTTGTAGTCTTCAAGCCAACAATATCAAAAAGAAAGGAGGTTTTTCAGTTTACTTCAGCACCCTTTCAAAGACAAGAAAAGAAGAGCTCCAATTTTATTCCCTTTTTGTGTTTATTTCACAAGGCAGTGCTCAAGCAAAAGTGTATGCAATATCAAGCACACAGAAGAAAGCAGGCGATGCTTTATTTTTCATAGTGTTTCAGATAAGGAGGAGTGCTGCATTCAGAAGTTAAAGTTCTAGTCATTCAGCAGTTAGCACAAAAGAAACTTTCAATTAACAGCAACTACAGAGGATCAAGGCATTCTGACATGCTGTTCTTGGCTTGTCACAAGGAAAAGCCATCCCCAAGTGGAGCCACTGTTAGCCTCCTGCTGCAGCAAGTTAATCATCTTTCATGATCGACATTTTTACATGCCAAATATGTCATACTTTGCTTGCTGCAATGCTCCATATTTGCTACAGATGGCCAGAGAAGTATCCATGAGAGTGTGCTAGTCTAAATGCCACTGTTGTGTTCCATTTTTGATGGGTTGATCCATTTTTGATGAGTTTTCAGCTAAGGGAGGTCCAAATAGCTTAATCTTGGCCTCCCTAGGTTTCAATTTCTTGTTGTAGAATACAGAGAATGAACATCTGTCCAAACAACTTAATCTTGGCAGATTTGTAGATAGGTAGAGAAACAAGGGTACTCAACAGCTTAATCTGAGCCCCTGGATGCAATAAATGTAGTTGTAGATAGGAGCACAAGCAAGAAGAAAAGAATGAAAAGTTGGGTATGCTAGTTCAAGTGCACCCAAACCAAAAAGAAGAGAAAATGCTAGGAAAGTAGGTCGTGTAGGTAGCTTTGTGGTTGCAGAATCATGGCTTGTGATCCATTTCATATTGTCAAGTGTTATATCTATCATATCACAAGTTTGAGGCAGTTTTCCATTTGAAGGACTTCAAGCGAGGCATGACTAACTTCCCCTTCTTCCCCTTTCCCCAAAACACTCACTAACTTTCCCTAAAGAGGTCAAGATCTACTTGCTACCTCTTAATTTCATCATTTTTCATATCATTTGCCTTGGTGAAGATCTTCTTCCCTCAAGGAATGTTCACACTTCTTCTATCAGTCATTTTCCCCCATTAATAGCCTAAGACATCATACCTAGCGCTTTTCTCATCATTGTCATATTAACTACTAACACTACTATGTAACTTCCTATCTATTTCCCCTTCCCCTACTAAAACTATGTATATAACTCCCCTATATATTTATCCCTCCCCCTCGTTGAAAATAACCATATACATCCTTGGAAATTGCTAAGTTTATCTGAAACTCAGCAAGAATCCTCACTTCACCCCCCTAACTATCTTCCAAATGCATTAGGACTCATTCCTAAGCATAAAATCCCCCTCCAAATGTATAAAATCCATCTTTTGGCCTTGTTTTACCTTTTTCAAGGCATAAACCCCTTTCTGGCCTTAAACCCTTCTCAAAGTATATAAAATTCCTCTTAAATGCTTTCGGACTCCTTCCAAGCATTAAAACCCATCTTTTAAAGCTATCGGACCCCTTCCAATGCCTTAGAATCCCTTCAATATATTAAAAGGGCCCCTCCGATTCCACAAAAGCCTCCCTTTAGTGTTAAAACCCTCCTCCGAATTCATTTGCTCCCCTCCGACGCGATATCGCTGTCGGAGGTCGCAGCGATCATTGTAGGCCCCCTTTTTTATACCTCCGATCCATCCCTCGCCGATGTGATTTCGCAGTCAGCGTATCGCAACTCATATGTGCACATATATATGCCCCCGACCCCTCTGCCGATGCGATATCGCTATCGGGAGCTCTCTGCATCGCAATTTCACGTTTTACCGCATATATCACATTTTACCGCATAAACCTAAGTTTTTCATAAAACTTAAGTTTATCGCAAAAAACCCACATTTTCACCTATCGCAAGCCTTATCGCGATATTGCCGACGGTAAAGCAGCGACCAAATCATAACCGTCCATCATCCCGCCCAGATCAACGGTCCACATCGTTTCGGCGATCACCCATTTCGGCGATCGCACATATGTGTATACCCGCTGCCCCGCCGATTGCCAAACTGCCGATTTAATCTCAGCCGCCCATTCGGGCCCGCTGATCAACGGCTCATATTGATTCGCAGCAACCCCATATATGGCTGCGACCAGCGGAGCCAAAAAGTAATATAGGCGCGGCGCATAAGGATTTCGTGTCCGAAAGGAGCCCGTCACACAGCGAAGAGGGATTGCTCCGATATGGCGGAGCCGAAATAAAAATGCAACAGAGTTTAAAGGATTTTGGGTCCGCGGACCTGTTCCATTGTAAATCCACCGATTTTGGTTCGCCGATGGGCCGGACCCGAAATGCAATAAAGAAGGGCCTATAATCAGATCGGGTCCGCCAGCTATTTCGCTCATCGGGGGTTTTACATGTTGGGACCAATGGTCCGCCCCAATGCGAGTTAGCGCTAGCTGTCCGATCGCCCTCCCAGATCAACGGTCATGATCTATTCGCAGCTCTCCCCATGTCCTACTAGCGGACCCGAAATAAATTATAGCGTGGCACAATAAGGATTTCGTGTCCGTAAGGATCCTTTGTACAGCGAAAAGGGAAGGCTCCGATATGGCAGAGCCGAAAAGTTATAAAGGGCAGCCTCAAAGCATTTCGGGCCCGCGGCAGTTCGGGGGTTTTACATGTTGGGACCAATGGTCCACCCCGATGCGAGTTAGCGCCAGCCGTTGGATCGGCCCGCGTCGGATCCAACAGCTATGATTTAATCTAATGAACAGTGATCGCTCCCGCCCTAGTTTTGGTAAAATTTCATGTTTTAAGGCATTTTTGCCTTATAAAAGGAAAACTGCCATTTTTCACAGGGTTTCTTCTAGCACCCGCGCCCGGCTCCAGTTAAATAAATTCATGCATCCTTAAGCCATTATGGATTGCTCCAAATCCCTGTTTAGCTCCAGAAGCCAGTCTCGGCCTCAGCACGATCAGCAGCATATAATTCCTCCTTTTTGCGGCATTTCTTCAGAGTTTAATGCTATTTTTGATCAGCCAAGCGTCGATTGTGTTAGCGTTTGAAATTTCACCTCAGGCTGAGAAGGCAAATCTCAAAGCTACATCAAACCATTCAGCCTCGTAGCTAGCCCTACGGGGCAGGAGAAGGCTCTCTCCGGTCAATCTCGGCAAATTTTCAAATGAAATGAGATGACCAATCAAAGGTAACACTGATATTAGGCTAGTAAACTGATAAGGAGGGTTGATTTAAAGTTTTTGGGGTTTTTGGTGGCAATTGGAGGGAGTGCAATTCAGGGTGCGGGGATTGAGCTCAGGTTTTGCAGGTGGGTCTTTGGGGCAAGGTAGGAGTTTGTGCTGATGCCTTTAGCTGAGATGGATGATCAAGGAAGAAAAAAGAGAAGCTAAAGAGGGCAAACAATGACTTTGAATCCTCTCTAGACAGTGGAAAACATAAACATTAAACAAATTTGAAAGCTGAGCATGGCAAGCATGAATTCAAACTTTATCACTTCATTTGTTTAATAAGCTGCAGTAAAGAAAGAGATGGAACACATAAACACACTTACAATTACAATAAGAGAATACACCATCAACACAAGAGTCCACAAGAATCCCAATGATGTCTGCAAAACCCTGGTCTTCCTTTTCCTCAAATTGCAGAGATACAAGTAAAATATGCAATAGGAGCTTCTCCCTCAAGAGTCCAACCATGAAAATGAGCAAGAGAAGGCATAATATAGATGATCTAACTCCTTTCCCACCTCTAGGGGTCGAGCTCAGCTTCCTAGGAGCTGTTTCAACTAATTCCAAACTAAGCACTAGATAATAGGCAGTCAAAACAACTTGCCTCTAAAACTTAGGAAACCTATCCATGCATTAAATTTTTACCATTTACATTCAAGAATATTCTAGAAGTGATCAAGGAGAGTAAAATCATCATAGAGCCATGAAAATTACACAAAAATCCATCATTTACATGCCCAAAACATTAAACCAAGTGAAAACAGTGTTTTTCTGGCCGAACTGGTCAAAACAGGCAAAATTCCCTGACGGGTCACGCACATGTGCCTGACGGGTCGCGCACATTGAGAGGCCTGTTTGGGGGCCTTCCGGGTGTCCAAATCAGGTGCAAGATATCTCGTTGGAAAAGTCTGCGAGTCTACTTTCCAACCCCATCGGAATTTTTGAATTTGGAGTTGATTTGACCCCTCAAAACTCAATTCGCCCAAGACAGCTTTCTGCAACTCAAAATAGGGGCAGAAAGTCAAAATTTGCATGTGTTTTGACCTTTTGGAGGCCCAAATCTCCATAAAAACTGAAGTCCATCCATAGGTAGGTGTAACTTTGCATGAAAATTCCAAAAATGCTGAGTTTTCCCCGTTCTGAGTTGCCCCCATGTAGGGTCGCGCGCGGGGTGAGACCCGTTAAAAGGCCAAAAACTGTCAATTTCCCAAAAATGCCAAAAATGCCTCAAAACTTTCAAAATTTCTTGTGCTAGCTGCTAGGAAGAGGCTAATGAGTATCATGGTGAGTGAGAGAAACCTCGGCCAAGATACGGAGTGGGTTGGTCTTCTTCTTCCTCTTGCGGGCCTCGGACAACCTTCTTTGGAATATTTTCATCTTCACCTTGCAAACATGCATCCTCGCCCAATAATGATTCTTCATGTTCCTTAGCAGCCTCTTGTCCTGGTTGGCCTTCTCCAACTGCCTCTCCAAGCGAGCATTCTCCTGAATGAGCAAAGACTCCCGGTCAGCAGGCAATGGGTCACCAGGCCTCCTACGGTTCAAAGTTCGATCACTGCGGATCCTCCATAGCTCATCAAGTTCTTTTTCCTCTTCTAATTGTTTGTTGCGCTGCTCCAAATAAGTGATGGTCCATTGAGCCATTTGGAGCTTTTGCTGCAACCCGAGGTTCTCCTCCTCTCTCTGTCTAATAATCTCATAAAAATCTGAAGAAGGAGAGCGGGCATCAAGGTCAATGAAATCATCATGTGTATCACCGACTCTCTCATCCTCAACCATGGGCTGCTTGCCCTCCCGCACTGCCTCTGCTGATGAAGAATGCGAGGCCCCTTCCACCTGGTGTGGAGATAACACTCGCTGCCCTGAAGATGATGACGAGACCCCTTCCACCTGCTGTGGAGAAAGTACTCGTCGAGCTACTGCAAACAAGGCCCTGTGGCCTCTCTGGTAGGTGACCTGAGGTGAGGAAGCAACATGTCTCAGAACAATGATCTCGGGCTGGTGAGATGGACCTCCCTCCTCATAAATGACCTCTGGCTCCGGCTGTGGCTGTGGTGGCACTGTGAAGAACTCATGGGAGATGAACTCTTCCCATGGAATGCCCTGCTGACTCAACTGATGGGAAACAATGAGCTGGATGAGACCATAGTGACATAAACTCCTAAACTACTGGGCTGGGGTCTTCCTCTGTAAGATAGGCACCATCCTCTGAATATTCTGGAAGAAGAAAACCGGGATGTTCATCATCCTCACTCGGGTAAAGTGCATGAACAGGCAGATGTGATAAGAGTACACCTGTGAAAACCTGCCCTCACATGTAAAGTAATGCATGATGAGTTTCAAGATCGGAGCATACTCCCTCCGGAGAAATCTGAAAGGAAAGACCCCCGACAAGTGTCTCATGAAGGCTGGCATGACATATGGCTCAAAATGAACAAAATCCAACACTTTGCACTTGGGCCACACCTCACCCACATTTGGTATCCCGGTAGCCTCTGAAATCACTTCCGGAGACAACACAAAGTTCACTCCTGCCAGAGTGACCTGCCCATCATGAAGGTGCAAAACAAATAAGCGGGCCAACTCCCTGTGGTGCTGAATCTGAGCAAGCTTCTCGCAAAACTGAAAACATGACATATATAGAAAGCAATTCACTGCCAAAGGACAGGCCTGCAATTCTGCCAATGAGGTGGGCTCCTCTCTCTTATGATGACCACCTTTGCCCCCCCTACGAGGCCTCCACTATACCTCAACCTCTGTAGAAGAAGACTGGTCATCACCTTGCTCATAGGTCTCGGTGGTTAACATGGTGCTTTTGAGCAAAGTGGAGAAAATAGACAAAGTAAACTGCTGCCCTTGCCTGTAAAAATGCTGAGTTGTATGCTGTTTTCAAGGGGAAAAAATCATGAAGGAAATGTTAGGGGAGGGGATTTTTTAATAAGGAAAGGGAAACATATGAAAACAGGGAATTTTCAAGGGACAATTCACAAACTGTCAAACATATAATCTCATCTTAATCAGTGGGAAATCATTTGCAAAGAAATGTTTTTATTAGGGAAACATGGATAATAATAACCAAGGGAAATGACATGTATGCTCAACAGGGGGATGGGACAACATAGATAACTTGCTCATTTGATTTCTGCCTTTCAATGTACATCATAAGGCACACTCTGTTTTTTCAAAGGGGTTCATGTACATTTGATGCTAGGGGAAAAGGGCTTCATTGACATTTTGTCAAAAGGGAAAAGGGGTTTCATTGACAAAGATATTAGGGGGTATAAGGGAAAACATGGTTTTTGCTTTTTAGGACCACAACAACATTACTTTTGATCAAATATACATAGCAATATTTCCTTTGCTTTTGTTTATATACACAGCCACATTTTCTTTATTTCTTGTTTTGGCATTTTATCATCATATTGCTTTCTTTTTTTGCATAATCATTTTGTTTTTCTTTCATAGCATTTTGTTCTTTTTGCTGTGTGTTTTTATATCACAATGGAGGGTATTAGGGTTTTGGGAATGTGTTTAGGGAGGGATAGGGTTTGATACTTGGAAGGAGGAAAATTTCATATTCTTTGCAAATAAGATAAGATAGAGACATATGATGACAATTGTGAAATCAATGGGGAAACATGGAGGGAACATAAATGGGAATTAAAACCTTGAAAAAAAACACCAAACCCTAGCATTATGCCTACATTGACAAGCAATCACCAAAATCTATTTTCTTTGCATTCTTAGTGATAAAAACATATAAATGAAAGCTCATCATTCACCATTCATCAATTCATCAAGTGTATAGACCCTACCTCGGTCGATTTTGCAACTTAGAGGGCGATTGGACAAAATTTGGGGCGGTTTTGGTGTCAACAGCTTGACGGGTCGTGCAGGGCACCCAACGGGTCGCACACAGCCCGACGGGTCGTGCCCGTTACAAATTAACACTGCTGGGAGGCGCCTGACGGGTCGCGCACCGCCCAACAGGTCGCGCACAACCTCTGACGGGTCGCGCACCTGAAACTGGTTCAATTTCTCTGCACTTTGCCTCCTTTCGCCTCTTCGCCCTATCACTTCTTCTTGCAAGCTCTTTGGATGCACAATGAGGGTATTGAGAGGGAATTTGACTCTTTATAAGCTCAATTTGAAAAAATTTACTTACCAAACCCACTTTCTAATGTTTTGCCTTGACACTTTCTTTCAACACTGTTTTGAGTTTTCTTTTGTTCTGAATTTGACGTTTTGGGTGCTTTAGCTCCATTCTTTTTGCAGGTAGACCATCTAATGGACTCTGGCGAGGAGACCAGGGTTATTGCCGGCATTTTGAAGAATTTTTGAAATTTCCTTATTGTTTTACAAAATTGACATGACCTTGGGTTTAAAAACAGGGTTTTTAAATCCAAGGTATAAATAAGCTGTACATGATGAAAAATATCAATGAAACATATTTACATACCTCCTTCTGGCTTGCTGGGGACTCATGGACCTCTGACTCATGATCTTGCAATGACATTTGACTGAAACCCTAGACCTAAGACTTTGGACTTCAAGACAAAACAAAACAAGTGTGACACAATCTCATTAGCTGATATGACCTGATCCAGCAAAGCCAAGAAGGGAACAAGGACCAGCTCCTCCATCAGTTTTATGGCATGCCTAATGGGATGCAAAACTGACATTGATGAGACACCTACTTATGCATATGCAAAGAGTTTTTTGATCACTGATGGAGGGCATCATGACCGACACTAACAGATTGCACTCAAAGGCCATGGAGGACATTAGCAGCAGTTAATTTTGCATTAAAAGGCAGAAAAGGGGCGATGGGACAGTTTAAAGAGTATCAGCGGTGAGAAAAGGCCCAGATTCAGTGCCAAAGTGTATCAGGATGCGGCAAAGAGTATCAGTCTAGTTTTTCAAAGAAGATGAAAGCAGAGCAAGCCCAACAAAGTCAACAAAGCATCATTCAGCCATTAAGGCTCACCAACACTTATTTTGTCGCTTTAAATCCACCTAAAGGCATAGATGAAGGCTTTCAAGGGAGGGTTATTGCAGATACATTGTTCCCAGTCATATTTTTGGAGCAGCACTGCTTCCTTAATTGCGCAGTTATCACACAGAGGACAGCGCATGGCTCAAGACACTCTTTCAGTCCATTTTTGAAGCTGCAGGACCCTGTGCAGCCCTAAAGAGCCATTTTGATGAGGCTGCTCCCTCATGTGCAGCTGTTTTAGATATTTTATTACATTTATTTCCAGCAACTTAGCATTAGAAGCAGTTATTGCACAGATCCTTTTGGATCTGTTTTGATAGATATTTTGAGATATTTTCTCCCTTGACACCTGTTCAAGGGATGTTTGTAAATATTTTCTATTTAAACCACCCTCTGCACTGTTTTAAGGGTTGGTTGCTTGATAACTTCCTCTATACTTGCACTGTATTTTCTGAGAGTCTCTATAATCAAAGATCGCTGGAATGTTTGGGAGATGAACTGGCTGTTGTGTTTTAATGACTAAAGAGTGACTATGGAATTAAACGCTTCTACATAGCCCAATAAGTGTTTCTTATCTATGTTTACAATTTATATGTTTTATGCCATCATTGTTTCACTATCTAAATAGCAGAAAGAAAGAATAGTTCAGAGCTCACTTAGTTGTATTCTGTTCTCAATTTCTGTGATTTATCTATGTTTTCCTTTGAATTAGTCCTGAATATGAATACTGATTGGCTCATATTTACACTAGTTCCTTCATATATGAATGTTGTTTAGGAATCCTTGATTGCTCCTATATAAATGTTCATTCACCTTCCCTCTGTTAGCATAATGAGAGCTACTTAGTTGCCTTTCATTCACTGACCTTCATTCCATCCTTATTCCAGCTTGATATTGTTTTATGTGTAGCTATCCTGCTCTGTATTCCTCTTGTGACCAAGAAAATGCAACAGCAAGCCTAATCCACGACTCCATGCCCAATGGTTTGAACTTCTCACACTATGCATCCCAACTCTGTTTGAAAGAATCCTCCATCCCACCAAACATAAACAAAACCCCCTTGAACTCATTAGCTAGCCTAATATCATCTTCAACAAAGCTAAATTATAAAGAGAGAACCCTCTCTGATTGCAGGTAGTCTAGGACCTGCAGTCCAAAGATTGGTTTGTGGTTACCTCGGCCGTATCCTTTAAGGAGCTTTAAGGACAACCTGAGTGATAACAGCAGGTTCCAGTGAGGTAGCCACCATGGAAAAACCCCACAGAGGTTCGTGAGAAAGGGAAGATGGATCGATCACAACAACCGACCGATCCAAGGGATTTAAGTGAAGAAGAGTTGTGCGAAGGCATCAAGGAGATGGATGTCGAGGAGGATGAGCCTATAACTCGGATGCCAAAGTGTATCCCACCATGCAAGGGCATAGCTAGGGTGTCGAAGGACTTGGAAAATGGCAAATTTATGGTCTCTACACCGCTGCTGCCAGAAAAGGTGGTGTTTGAGGGGATGATGTTGGGCAACATTCCAACAATCAAGCTAGAGGATTAGAATTTGGAAGATCATGAGAAGTTCCCTTAGCTAGCGCAGGACAAATACCTATCAAAAATCTATTATGAGGACACTGATGTTATGTGACTAGAACCTATGAAGTGGGTTGTGGGCGTTGAGAAAGAGGGCTTCCTAAACATGATATGGGTGTCGCACTTTAGATGCACCATCATTAAGATTGTGTGTGCCTAGAAGTTACTCACTTTAGTGCAAGTTGGGTGTCTCTGTCTAGGATAACCCATCCCAATTACAGATATGTTGATCCACCAGATCATCTTGCTACCTTATCAAGATGTGGATCTAGCAAAAGCATTTGGAAGAAAAACAAAGGAGAAGAAACTCGTAGATTATATGAAGAGTGAGTTTGAGTTGGTTAAAAATTCGCATAGATATTCCATCTGCTCCTTTACTGATCCCACGGTGCAGTTTGCCGCACAAATATTGGCATGCAAGATCATACGGAAATTCCAAACAGAAGAGGTTCTAGCGCTCGTGATTTCGTTGGCTACGCAATGTGCTAAAGGAGTCCAGTACAATAGGGCCCAATACCTATGCAAAGATTTCTTGGAGAACTGTCAGGAGGCCTGGGATGAGGGCAAGGAATTTCATTATGTCTGGTTACTACTATTTATTTCACTAGTAGCATGGATGACACTGGAGGATATCTAGTTTACTCCCCAAGAAGCTGACCTCTCGAAGGTAGCAAAGTTCACTTCGCTCTAGGCAACAAAGGACCCTGTGCGGGTCGCAGAGACTAAGATGTTTTGGGTGCTGGTGCATATGGATCTATGCACGGTGATCAACCAAAGGTCGAGGTTGTCACCTACCTTATACGATCAGTATGAGTCTTATGCCTACTTTAAGGCTAACTTTCATAATGTGTCTATTCACGCTAGAAGGGATCTGAAGAAGATCTGGCACAAGTTGCCTTATCTTGTTAGCAAAGTGGATGTCACTGAGATTGTAGGAAAATGGCTAGGAGAGTAGCTTTACCCATCAGATCTAGGCGCAAGAATGAGCAGGGTAGTAGAAGGTTCCTCTGCACAGACATCAACAACAGAGCAATAGAAGGAAGTCCAACAGACTGTAACTGAGGAGAAAGCTGCACAACGGAAAGAGGCTGTAGCTAAGGAAGTTGCTACTAATTAAGCTGTTGCCAACGAATCTGCTAACAAAGAGCGAGCTGCCTAGGAAACCACAATTGAGGTTGAGGATTCTACCTCTCAGCACATGAAGGACCAAGAAGGGTCATATGTAGAAGGGGGAAGGGGCATGGAGTAGGAAGCCTCCTTTGTGGTTAGGAAAAAAACAAGGAAGACAACCTCGGGGTTGCGGAAGAAACAAAAGTCAGAAAAATTCACCCAGGTGGATCTGTTAGTCCTCACTAAAGGGGGCTTGGAAAAAATTGGTGACAAGGTTCGGGACACTACAATAGAATTGTGGACCCAGTTTGAGTAGAAGTACCAGCAAGCACTGGGAAATGTGTAGAAGGATCTACGTGATCTATAGATCTAGACAGGTTGACTGCAAGCAAGCCTAGGTCAAGCGAGCAAGATTCAGATGAGCCTGCATCAAGTGAGACCGATAGTGTTGGACATGGATTGGACTTTGGATATCTGTGCGATTCAATTGCTGGACAGGACCATATGCACCAAATATGAAGAGACCAATGCCCAACTTTGACAAATCAAGAACCTAGGTATCAACCTCGTGGCACTCCCTATCCAAACCCTCCATTAGTTGCACCAAGGAGTATTGAATGCACTGAGGGTCAGGGAGCAGCGCACACTGCTAGTGATTAATGAAGTAAAAAAAAAATGCACAAATATTTGAAGAAAAGGCACAGGAATTGAAGGAAAAGGAAGAGATTGCTACGCGTAGGAAGAAATTAGAAGTAGTGATTACACAAACGTGTAATGACCTTCCTGAACTTAACATTGCAGTTGATGTGGTGTTAACATAAAAGATCCATAAATGGCAACGACATTCAAAGAGTCCAAAGGTGAAATCGGCCAAGTTGGATTCTAATTACAACTATAGATTTTGGAGCTGTAATTGAAGTTGTAGCTGATAACTCCACCAAAGGTTCGAGAGCAATGAAGAGCTACTCTAAAGAAAGGAATGGCTACACTAGATGCAGCAGTCAAGGATTACAAAAAGTTGTTCGAGCAAACCATGGACCTATGGACGTCTCTGCAGGAGGACCCCACTCTACAGAATATTCGCGTTGACCTTAGAGAAAAATAGTGGTAGTTCGATGAGATTAGATTGACTGTGTGAACTTTGGAGCCAATACAATGGTTCGCCAAGTTGCATGAAGGGAAGCAGATTTAGAATCAAATTGAAGAGATGCACTAGAAGGAGTCCATTTTATGGCAAGAACACAACCATATATAGAGGAGGCCAGCCAACTAACTCTTTTAGTGCAAAGGAAGCTTAAGGGCATGCAACAAACTCAAAGGGCCATGGGCCTCACGATGGAATGCCCCACTACAGAGAAATTGGTTGAGTAAGTACAATAGGAAGCTACGTAGGGCACAACTGATCTACAAGTTTTGAAGTTGAAGTTCCACAAAATCCAAGCAAAGATTGAAGTGCCAGCTGATTGACTCGAGGACGAGCCACCAAATTGTGTTGGGGGCCCGTTGGGATGGGGTCCCTGGGGTTAAAATTTTGTATTTCCTTTTTGTAAAAATGTAAAGTCTTTGTGATTTGTGGAAGTGGAGCATGAAGATAGTAAGATTCAAAGGGGATTTAGTCCCTTAGGTTGTTAGGTGTTTAGAAGGTTTTGAGACCCACCCATGGTCTGCAGACCATGGTATTGTAAAAGGAAAAGCTATAAATAAAAGAGTCATAGTGAGTCTAAGGGATGATAATAAGATAGAATATTATTGTTTTGGGAAAGAAAGATAAGGCATGAAAGTATGTTTCCTGTACTTAAGCAAATGGGAAGGCTCCTATAGCTGAGTGCACAGAGACCTTGGTAAGTCCACAAGCTGAGTGCACGTGCCTGTTGGAAATAATACTGAGAGGGGGGGTGAATCAGTATTATCTAGCAATAAATAAATCTTCCTTATTTGATCTTTGAATTATTTTCGCATGTCAGTACCATAAAATAATGAGCATGAACAAAGAAAACAGATAGTCACACCAAAGAACAAAAGATGTAAGGTGGAAACCCAATGTGGGTGAAAACCACCTGCTGCAATATGTCTCTATCTTCTTTCAAATTAGATACTCCTTTTACAATGATTTTGTACTGGTGCAGTCCTTTACCAGTACGCAGGCTGCAACCTGCAGAGAGCTACAACTCTCTCTCGTTTTCCAGTCTTCTCCTGGAAGGGAGCTACAACCCCCTACTTCTTTTCATAAAGCATCAAATGATCATCAAGTACATAACAGTTACAGTCCACTACAGTTATCAGATCAGTAATAACAGAATTAACCCAGAACACCTTATCAACAGAGAAATTCAATCAATAGAACATCTTAAGACAGAGACGCAGTTTTCCCTTCTGTGGCCTGCGACCAGACGCAGTTAACCTTCTGCTCCCCTGCGTCCACACGCAGCGATCCTTCTGCTGCGCTGCGTGCCCACGCACTGTTCCTTCAACTACACTGCGTCCTGTTGCTGCAGGGACGCACCCAAAAACACTATCGCGCTGCGTCCTGTTGCTGCAAGGACGCACCCGAAAACACTATCACGCCGCGTCCTGTTGCTTCAAAGACGCACCTGAACCTTGGTTGCCCTGCGTCCCCACGTAGATCTCCAGATACTGAACTACGTCCCAGACGCACCTGAACTTCGTCTACCCTGCGTCCCCACGCAGGTATCCTCCTACTGCACTGCGTCCCGGCGCACTTTCCTTTCACTGTACCTGCGTCCTTTCGGGTATGAATGATTTCAAGACTTTAAGTGTAACCCAAACAGTCAGATCTACAGATCTGATCTTGCGCCAAAGAGATCTCGGTCCTTCAGTAGATTCGCCTTTTAGATCTAGACCAGATCTCACCTCATAAGATATTCAACCAAAGACATACTAAATCCAAATGATCTCCTTTGCTTTATATAGGCAAGCTCCTCCTCAAAACATGGAACAATACCACGAGCCGACACCATAATAACACAATACCGTCGGCTAGATACCAAGAGTAAAACACAAGAAACCCCCACGTGAGCTTTTCTCTGCCTTGAAATGTGTGGACTGGGTGGACGCACCTCCTGAATGGCTAGCCTGCGTCTCTGGACGCGGCTCTCGCATGGTGTACCTGCGGGTACGCACCCTCTGAACTGATTTCCTGCGTCCTTCTTAATTTTTCAATAAATGGAGAGCCTTGTCATGGGAGTTGCCATCAAGTACAACATTTGTAACATATAGCCATACCAGAAACATAATGCCAACAGTGCCCCCACAGCTGAGTGCGTGGGGAAGGGAAGTTTTAAAGATCACATCTAATAAATACAAGTTTTGATCCATAATTTGTGGATTTTCTTCTCTGTATTTACTTCTACAATTTATGTGATTTCACTTTGTATCTGAAAGTATATGAATAACTATTTATCTAATGCATGAAAGTGGTAAATCGGTATAAAGTATGCATGGTATGACTAGTTAATGACCTTAGTGAAGATATAATTGTTGTCTATAATATTTATTGCTATTAACTGTTCCGGAAGGGTTAGGGTTCACGAAGATAGAACTAAGCCCTAGAAGCTGCAAAAACGCTTCACACAGACCTCTGGATGCAAAAACCTAGTTTTGTCATCCCCCAATATTGCTTCGAGTGAGTCTACAGCCTTCACTACATAGGTTGCTGCCGAAAGGGCTAGCAGTGTAGGGTTTTTTTGGTTGTTGCAGCTAACGTTGAACTTGGGTCAGGCCCCATCAAGCCAACACCACTTAGAACTGCTAATGTTTATGGGTTTTTCAATATTTTGTGGCTCCACCAAATGTAGTGACATTGCTAATATTATTTGGATGTTTTCTAACTTTAGGTACTTATGACTGGTTGACCAAATTTTTTATTGGAAATAACTTTCACATATGGAGTGAGATTGAGGAACATTTTTGCACCATTAGAATCATGGTGATGAGCTCTTCGATCTAGTCCGGGTTTCACTAAGATCTGAGAGATTTAAATTTATGGGCCATTAGGGATCCACCTGGATCACCTATAGGTTGGTTCGTACAAATACTATAGTAAACTAGATTGGTGTCTCTTGTAGGTTAGTACCTACAAACCTTGTAGCAAAGGGGATTTTTTTGAATAATGTGGTGCCATTGATGTCCAAGCTAGGGCAAGATCAAAGATGGATAAATGTAAATTTCAAAGGAGACCCAAAGTTGGGGAAATACCCTTTATATACATTGACCCCATCAATACTACTAGTATGTCTAGAAAAAATGAGGTAGGCATTAGTTAAGTCAACATAAGCCAAGATTTGCCTAAAATGTCTATAAATGAGAATATTTTTCCATGCATCATGGCATGGTAGTGATTTGTAGCAATGTGATTTGAGGTGCAAGGAGCATAGTAGAATGGAGGAGCAAGGTCAAGAATAAAACATATAAAGTAAGAAATAGAGGTATGAGTAAGTAGAGGCACGATTAGAGTGTTATAGGTGGTTCAAGGCATGAAATACACAAGCCACTTTCATCAATTAAAAAACATAAAATTGTTTTTTGTTGACATCCATCTAGGAGACCCTTGGTGTATCGGAATTTATACATATGGTAGAGCCTAAAAATTCATGTATAATCCAATATTTTTCAACTCTTGGTTGTAAATACTTCTTATAAAGGTGATAAAGTGTAGCACCTAAGGGCTACATGCCCTTAGAATATCTCCATATTAACATTTTAGCAAATAGTATTTTTTTTGGTTTTTTCCAATATCTTGGTACATGGAAGCCCATGGTCACAACCCAAGTCACAATGGTGATAAGGTTTAGCACCTAAGGGAAAATATTCCTCTACATATTGTCATATCAACATTTTGTTAAAGGCCTAGAATTCAATGATATCTAGTAAAGCACTTGGTTCCAATGCTTGGTTGTAGAGGAATTTGGTTTTAACATCTAGGGACTTAAAGTCATCAACATATTAGCTATTCGAATATTTTAAATATAGTATAACCTCTAATATATTGATATCCTATTACCTAGTACAATTAGTTAAAATAAAATCTATCAGGAAGAGACAAAACATTTTCCATTATATGACCCCCAAAAGTCCTTTTTTGTGACATTTTTCAGTGTTGAAGTTTTTTAGGTGATTTTCTAGTATCTTGATGTAAAGTGGAATTTGGGGTTCAAGACCCTAGTGCTCACTGTCACGAAATTTGGTAGAGAAATTTCCAATAGGTGTAAGACTATTTTCTCGAGGCTATTCATAGAGGGAATTTTAGGATGTGAATGACTTGCCAACCCTCCAATATCTAATATCCTAGTGGATCTTTCTACCAATTCTCAGAGAAATAGTAGGCAACTAATAGAAATAATTCTCCTCATGAGATTTGAAAGGAAGATGTTTTCTAGGTATTTTATTTTTTAACAATTTTGAGGATTTCTACTAATATATCAATATTATGTTATGTTTCAAGACATAGCTCTAGGTTATTGCATGTTGTTAATAAATATAAGTGCTAAGTATCATGACCACAAAATTCTAAAATGCGGGTTGAAGGAAGCACCAAATTATAAATGCCTCACATAAGTAAAGTGTAGTTCTAAAAAATATGGGTTGAAGGAAGTGCCAAATCAAAAATTTTTACTTTGGGAAATCATAGTTTTAAAATGAGAAGTTACGGAATAGAGACATATAATAGAGCATGTAGCTCCAAAAGTTGGAATTGAAGTAAGAACCGGTTCAAAGCAACAAAGTATGAGGTGATTGTACAAATTAAAAAATGTAGAGTCGAACATTGGATAACATATTGTAGAGTTCAGAGGGGATTTGTGTCTCTGATAGGTTGGTGCCAACAAAACAACAACGGGGATAGGTGTCTCCTATATTTTGTTACCTATAAATTAGTAGAGTGGATTAGTGTCTCCTATAAGTTGGAGCCTACAAATCAACATATAGGATTCGTGCATGTAGTAGGCTAGTGCTTACATTTTTTGTATAAGTAGTTTGAAGCCTACAAAGATTTACTAAACAAGTTTTGTGGTTATCTCCCCAAAATGTTTCCACATATATCTTGTGTTTCATGTCTTACTTATGTTATTGATGTTTTATGGTGCCTGAATATTAAAATAAGTAAGAATTTTATTCTATTGATTCATCCCCCCTCCTAATATAAGTGTAAACAAACAATTGGTATTAGAAAAAAAACATTTATAAACAAAATGACCACTAGAAGGAAGATCTCAGAGTAACCATGGTCATTTAGGATGATTCTTTTGCAAACATAATTTCATTATTTGGTGGAACAAATTATTCAGTTTGGAATATAAGGATGAGGACTTACCTATTATCTCTTATTTTTTATATTTGGTTATATATATTTGATGGTTATAAATATCCAATAACTCCTCCATTTGAAGAAGATGGTAAGAAGGCCTTTATGAATAATGAAAAATAAATGAATGCCATATTGTGTCACCTATAAAATATATATATTTTAAAGGTAATGCTTTGCGAGTTTCCAAAGGACATATGGGACAACCTTAAAAAATAATATGAAGGAGTTGAAAAGGTAAAGAGGGTTTTGATGGTGCTAGACCCACCAACATTCAAGGGGCCTCCCTGACATGAATTCATAATTAGACCTCACACCATTTGGAGTAGGATCCCGATACGAACTATGACTCGATTGCCAAAATAATGGGTTTTAGTGGTATGCCTTGGCTGTGATAACACATAGAATTATGTACTCATAACTTTGGTGAAACAAGTGTATATATTTGTGAAGTGTCGAGTGCAATTCATGGGAGGTTCTATCACCAAATGGGGAATAATTGATCCCCTTAGAAGCTTGTAATAGTACATAGCTTGAAAGGAACACACATGCCTAAAAGGAATCATGAGATAATATACAAAATAGTTCACAAGATAACCATGATTGAAATACATAATCACACACATTCAAAAATATTCGTATTAATGAAAACGAAATAGTTCATAAGTGTCAGTGTAAATGAAATAACATATATTGCAAACATAACAAGAATTGTCTTGATATATTCACAACATATGCATGGAAACATGCTAGCTCTGATCATTTATTAAAGTGAAAGTTCCAAACATCCATATACAATTGACAAATCACTAGTCCCAATAGTGGAACATGAAGCTAACACCTTTTCCTCAAAATAAAGATACTCCCTCTATCTAAGGAGAAGCTAAGGCTCTCAACAAAACTCCCTATATTTCGATCCTAGGCCAAAAGCTTAACCAAAATCCCCTTAAATGAATAATGAGGGTATATTTATACAAAAAGAGAGGACTATCCATCTCCCTATGTGACTCTTTGACTTCCCTCATAAGCTTTTGACTTCTTTTACATAATGACTCTTCATATTCCAAAATTAACACTTGGCCTTCCACTTACAAAAATATTTTAAATACAAAATTACATATACCTATTATAGGTCATTTTGTCACATATGGTCAATAGGCCTTCAACTGGATCAATCAACATCCCTTGACCTCCTTTTTGTCATCCTAAAATTAGCCCTAAGCATGACTCATTCTAAACCTTTAGTTTCTGCCTGAAAGCACCTTGTTTAAGTCATTTTAAGGACCAAGGCTCCCTAGCCTCCCACTGGACAACGTTGACTACCAGGTGTGGAGTACTAAAGAAGGTATGTTTTATTGATTATTTTGTCATCTTTTCTTTAAAGACTTATAATCCCTTTGCATCATGAACTAGGTAATTAATAAGAAAATATGGCAAAATCTATGAGAATTGTATGTAACGCAAGATAACTAATAATCACCATTTTCTTATGCAGAAAAAGGGAAAAACGAAAGATTTCCGTCCCAAGGAAAAAGACAGAGCAGAGTTAACTGCTGTCCCTATGGCAGGAAACCATATGCAGACACGGTAATCCAAACTGAAGCATATTAGCCAAGGAAAGGAAAAGGCGATATTGAATCGGCACAAGAAAACAAAGGGATAATTGGAATTAACAGTTTGGCGAATCCATCAATCTTAACTATTTTTGCATCATTGATATCTCCGCTCGGCTGTTATAAAAAGGGGCAGCATTGCTAGCCCAGGGGACGAGTTGTTGTTACCTTTATGTAATTTCTCGTTGTATTCAAAACTTTGATCATCGACTCTCCTTGAGAAGTGATCCGCTGTAACTCTATTTCAATGCTTTAATATAAATCTGGTTGTTGTTCCATCTTTGATCCTGGAATAATTTCAAGCGGTGTGTCCCTGGAGGCTAAGGGCCCAGCCCTGGTGGAACACTTGCTCCTATACCATTACCTTTAGTTCGTGTGTGGTTTCCATTATCAACTTTGATCGGTAATCTGGTGTGTTTTGTTATTTTATCACAGCTCTGTTATATTTACAATATCGTCTCTGTAACAGGAAGGTCGTATTGTTCATTCTGAATTTATAACATATTACTGTTCCTTTAAGTCATTAATGTAACAGTATTGTTCTTTACAGAATGTTATCATTGTTCGATTACAGAGTAACCGAGCTGTAATATTCTTAAGTTGGTATTACTGTATTCGTCTATGGTTTATACTTCATTACGATTGTTGTTCAATTAACATTGTTGTTCCATTATGAATTGTGATTGTTATCCTTTATAATTGAGATCAATATTTGTGGTATTAGAGTGTGTTGTGTGTGTTATTTATTTCGGTACTATATATTCACAATTGGCTCTAAGCGTTGTTCTATATTTCATTGTTAATTGGTTGTCGTTCCATTTCTATTTACTATTCGATTCATTGTTAAAGTAAGGATTGCTTTCTTATTCTTGTAGGGTATGATTACTGTCTTGATTTTCTTAGAATAAGGTTTCGTTGTGTATCAAGACTAGTCGCAGTTTCATTTCCTTGTTGTTGTTTCAATTATAGTTGTTGTTCCATTTCCTGTTATTTGCATTTTCATTGCATTGAATGATCTGAAACTGTAGCGAGCATTGAAATTCATTGTCTAGTTCCCAGATTGATGATCTGTTCCTTAATTGTCTTCAGTTACATCAGTTTACAGAGGGATGAGTTATTGTTACTGTACCCTTGACTGATAATTTACTTAGTCTTCTGAATGCATGATTTAGGCTTTAAAGTGCTTTGCTGTAAGTAGATTTTCTTCTAAGCATCCATTTACTCTTGTATTTTCTTGAGCACTATACTAATAGCATTACTCTGACAAATGACCGCCTCAAACTGAGTACACTCTTTGAGATAACAAATATTTCCTGGATTGATAAGTTAATTTGAGGTAATTAGAGGTGAAAAAGACCCTTTTTATGGCTCGAAAATTTGGCGCCGTTGTCGGGAAAGAGTGTAGCCATTTGTTTCTTTTTCAGAGTAGTGTAAGAACCTGTTAGGAAAGAACTGTGTTTTAAAAACAGAAGGTAAGAACCTACGTGTGGAGTATGTAATAGCCCTGCTACCTTGTCCGCTTTCCTGTAGATTTGTTGTTGTTTTGTTTGGGTAGAACCTAGCAGTTGATTTATGTGTGCATGACTAAGGAGAGAAAGCTAGAAAATAATCCAAAACCTCTACCCAAGCTTGATAAAGCTAAGGGGCCAGTGACCCTTGGCCAATCAACCTTTATTGACGAAATCCTTAAGAAAGCAGAATCTCAGCCTTTGGTAGGACCTAGAAAAGTTACTTCTAGACAACCTACTAGTTCCCTTCAGGCCATAGGATCATCATCTGTAGCCTTTGCTAAGGTGCATAGTCAAACTGAAGAGTAAGATTTTCAAGAAATCGAAAATTCTAGCCTAAAATAATTGCAGGAAGGGAACCTTAGCAATCTCTGTGAAGGAAGAGGAGAAACAGGAGAAGCTGAAGAACCAAAATGTCCTCTTAGGATAATTCAGCCATTAAGCAGCCCAGATAAGGGAAGTGTTGTAAAAATCATTTATAATGAAGTTGAAGTACCTGAATCCCCCCAGACCTTAGGCACTCTCATCATCCCAGATAAAGGAAGTACTGTCAAGGCCATTCCCATTAGAGCCATTCCCCCTTGACAACCTAGGAATAACCTCCTAGATATCCCAAAAGGCTATTGGCATATATTTGACCAAATGGTCCAGAACTAGCCAAACACCCAAACCTTTACACTGAAATACCCATTGTGGATACTGCAGCTAATGCACCTATGAAAGCAATTCCTCTTCAGCATATCCCCACATTCCATGGCCTTACATCAGAAGATCCAGATGCATTCCTGTTTGAATTCGATGTGTTGTGTAGAGGATATGATTATACCACCGATCCCCAAAAACTGAAATTATTTCCCTCTACATTAAAAGGGGCTGCTTTAAGATGGTTTATGGGATTAGGTGGTGGTGTTATAAATAATTGGGATCAAATGAAAGAGTCTTTTCTAAAAAAATATCAGGACTATTGTAGGTCTCAAGAGTTAAAAGACGAAATATTTCAGATGGTAGCTAAACCAAATGAAACATTAGAAGAGTATGTTGAAAGTTTCCAGTATAATCTTCAAATATCTCCTTATGCATCATTACCCTTACCTGATAATGTATTAAAAAAAACATTAATTAGGGGAATGAAGGAACAATGGATTGAGACATTAAACATTATGGGGAAAGGAGATATTTATCAGGAAAATTTTGCTGACATTATTGATTTATGTATTAGGAGCTCGAGAGGCAGCACAAGGCTACCAGCAGAACATGATCGGTTTGTAAGAGATAATAGAATTTCGGCAGAAGGAGTAAATTGTGCAGAAATTGGAAATTTATTAGAAAATTTTAAAACTGACATATTGGGGACACTGACAACACAACTTGATATTCTGCAGGCCAAACAAAAGCAAGCAGAAGCATAACATAATTTGGAAATCTTCTGTCCCAGATGCAGAAAGAAACACAGCCATAAGGAGTGTCCATTAGATGCAGTCCAAATTTGCGCCATTTGTACAAAAGATCACTGCACAGAGAGCTTCTCCTCACTTCCTGGATTGAAAGCAGTATACAAGGAAGCAGAAGAAGAGCCAGAATTGGTGTATCTACTTAATCAGTGCCATTAATGGCAGTCGCGACAAACATGTATGTTTTCAGACCCAGCTTCTTCTTTCCAGCCTCTGCAATATCATTCTCAACAATATAATTCAATGTGGAAAAATCAACCTCCCTTCCCAAATTGGTCACAACAATCATTCCCTTCATCATCTCCATGGCCGAATTAAGCAAGCCAACCCAATTGGCAAAATTTTCCCTATACCCCACCATATTGGCAAAACAATGTTTATCCACCACAATGGACCCCTCCTACTTCACAGAGTCAAAACTGGCAAAAAAACTGGAAAAGACCAATGAATAAACCAGCAGGAACCTTCCCGCTCCCTCAACCTACACTGCCAGCCCTACAACAAAACCCCCAATCTAACTTAAGGCTGCAACTCCCAACCCAACCCAACCCTAATTCAAATAACAGACTGGTCCAGTCCATTCAAATAATCGAAACACTAGAGATAGGAACCAATCTAAGGGAGTGTGATGACCTTCAATTAAGATCTGGGCGTATCATTGAAACAGAGGGAGATAAAACAGTTCAAGTTGAAAATCAGTTACCGGTAGAACAACCATTACAAGAAGAGGATGTGACCAGACAACAAATTCATGATCCAAAAATCACATCCTCTCCTCCATTCCCAGGACGCTTAATTATACCTCGACCTATACAATATTCTGATTTTGACATTCCGGGAGAATTACAAAACCTGTACATAAAAATTCCACTCCTCCAAGCCATTCAAGACATCTCGATATATGCAAAGACCATCAAAGAATTAAGTATAAAGAAACCAAGGAGGACAATAACAAATAACCCAAAAGCCCAAGTAGTTGGCACTTTATCTGACTTATTATCAGGAAAAGAAACACCCGTTAGATACGAAGACCCAGGAAATCCAATAGTAATCGTACAAATCTATGGTCAAACCTTCTCAAATGCCTTAGTTGATCTAGGAGCTGCAATTAACATCTTAACAACCACTACTTGCCCAAAACTGGGCATTACATCAGTAGAACCAACCTCCACTTTATTAGAACTGGTTGACCGATCTGCAGTTAGGCTAGAGGGCACACTACAAGATGTTATGGTATCCGTTGACTCCTAGAAGTATCCGGCCGATTTCCAGATAATAAACCCCAAAAACCGACTTGATGGACATCCATTGATCTTAGGCAGACCTTGGCTCGCAACTATCGATGCTTATATTGGCTGCCGACAAGGCAATATGACCATTACTAAGGGGGAAAATATTAAGAATCTAGCTTTATACCCCCCAGCGCAGCCAAGTGTCACAATAATAAAAACTAACAAGCATCCTGTATCATACCTCACTGAAAATATTAGATCTCCATTAACCATACAAGAGGTCCTTGATTTTAAATACCAAACAGAAGATGATGCCATTAATAATTTCATTAGCCAAGCTAAACCCAGATCCCACATACAATGTCACATGATAGAAGCAACATTTGATAATGAATTGGAAGAGGACCCTCTTAAACATACACACGATCAAACAATACCTACTACTTCTGTTTCAGATAGAAAAATTGTAGAAATTGAGCCAAGAAAGACTTTAAACATTAATGCCAACCTGACTTCCGGACAAGAAAAGAAGCTCATTCAACTGTTGAGGAAATATAAAGAAGCATTTGCATGGGACTACCCTAATATGAAAGGAATTGATCCCCAGTTATGTACACACCACATTTACATAGAAAAGAATGCAAGACCCGTTCGCCAACCACAAAGGAGACTTAATCCTCATCTAAAAGACATTGTAAAAGCTAAACTTCAAAACTTTTAGATGTTAACTTCATATACCCTATCTCCGATAGTAAATGGGTCTCTCCACTTGTTGTGGTACCAAAGGAGAATGGAAAGTGGAGGATTTGTGTAGACTATAGAGAGTTAAACAAAGTAACACAAAAAGACCACTTTCCCCTTCCATTCATCGATCAAGTATTAGACACTCTAGCATGAAAGAAATTCTTTTCTTTCTTAGATGGCTTCAGTGGATACAATCAGATTTAGATTTCCCCTGAAGACCAAGACAAAACCACTTTTACTTTTCCTTGGGGAACATTTGCCTATAGAGTTCTACCTTTTGGCTTATGCAATGCTCCTGCCACATTTCAAAGAGCTATTCTCAGCATTTTTTCAGATCTAATAAATGAGGGGCTCGAGGTCTACATGGATGATTTTACACCATATAAAGATGATTTTGACCCAGCATTGGACACACTGGAAAGAGTCCTGCAACGCTGCATTGCCACCAAGCTTTGCTTAAGCCATGAAAAATGCTATATGATGATGACTGAAGGACTTATTCTAGGCCATTATATCTCAGCAGCTGGCATACAAGTAGATCCAACCAAAATCCAAATAATTTTGCTAATTCCCTCTCCTACCACTCAAACAGAGGTACACAATTTTCTTGGATTCTTTGGTTATTATAGAAGGTTTATAGAACATTTTTCACATATTGTTGCACCTCTATATGCACTGAAAAGTAATGTTGACTTTCTTTGGACAGAAAAATGTGACCGTGCTTTTCAGGATCTAAAGAAGCTTGTGTCTACAGCTCCAGTCCTTCGAGGACCAAATTGGGACCTGCCATTTCAAATTTCATCAGATGCCTCAGATATAACTATTGGAGCAGTCCTTGGGCAAGAAGAAGATAAAAAACCATATGCAATTTATTATATTAGCAAGAATTTATCCCTTGCTGAATTGAATTATATTGTTACTGAAAAGGAATTTCTAGCTGGAATACATGTTGTCAATAAGTTCATGCATTACATTACAGGATATCCTGTTATCTTGTATATAGATCACTCTGCCATAAAATATTTAGAAAATAAACAAATCACAAATGGTGGAATAACTAGATGGCTGATTTTATTGCAGAAATTTGATATTACAATCAAGGATAGACCTGGAAAAGGAAATCCTGTAGCTGAATTTCTCTCGCGAATGCCAAAACCAGTGGACATAGCAACAGTTGAAGATCAATTTCCAGATGAGAATTTGTTTGTTGTCACTGTTAAAACACCCTGGTATGCTGATGTTGAGAATTACTTAGCAGTAGGTAAATTACCAAAACATCTGACCCCCAATGAACAAAAAAAGATTTTCCAGCAAAGTGCTCGATTTTCCTGGATTGGGGGTTACCTGTTCCATACAGGAGTAGATATGCACATCAGGAGATGTGTCCGGGAGGATGAAATTTTTTATATTTTGAAAGCTTGTCACGACGGACCATGTGGCAGACACTTTTTCGATCAAAGAATTGGACATAAGGAGCTGCAAACAGGGTATTATTGGCCTACTATCTTCAAAGATGCAAAGAAGTTCGTGCAAGCTTATGACAATTGTCAAAGAGCAGGATGCCCTAGTCAGTTTGAAGAAATTCCCCTGAAGCCACAACTGGTTATTGAACCATTCGAGCGATGGGAACTTGATTTTTTTGGTTCGATTAACCCATCCTCGAACCAGAAAACATATATTCTGGTGGCAACAGAATATGTCACCAAATGGGTTGAAGTAGAAGCATTGCCGAGAGCTACACAGGATTCTGTCATACAGTTTCGGTTTCATATATTTGTGTGATATGGGCTTCCAAGAGACATAATTACAAATGGTTGACCACAGTTTGCTGGTAACAAGATTGTTGCAACACTTAAAAACTATCACATCCAACATAAAATTACTACTCCATACCACCCACAGGCAAACGGTCAAGTAGAAAGCAACAACAAAATAATAGAAGCAATCTTGACAAAAACCATTGAGTCACATAGATGTGATTGGGCTGCAAGACTACCAGAAGCCATGTGGGCCTACAGAACAACATGGAGAAGCACTACCGGCTATTCACCATACCAATTGGTGTTTGGAAAGCAACCCATTTTTCCCATAGAATTCGAAATCCAAACACTGCGAAAAACACAAGAAGTCGGACTAGATTTAAACAAGGCACAGATTAATAGATTACAGTAGATCAATGAGCTAGATGAAATCAGGCTCTCTGCCCTTCAACACACTACATTAATCCAATAGTAGCGAGCTAAATGGAATGACGCTCTCATTAAAAAGAAATTCTTCCGCGAAGGAGATTGGGCGCTCTTATACGATTCCAGGTTTCAAGATTTTCCTGGTAAACTTCAGACTCACTGGCTGGGGCCATATGAAATCTAGGAGGTACATGATAATGGCACCCTTACTCTAGTCACTATTGATGGGTTTGGACATACCTTTAAAGTAAATGGCCACCGAGTTCGATTATACCGCAAACCACTTACTCGAGAATCCTTCTACCAGCAACTACGCGAAGACTTTGATATGCAAATTTTACAGGAGGAAGAGAAATCTTCCTCACCTGTGATTCATTAAGTGATTCAGCTGTTTTTACACTTTGTACATAATTTCTTTGTTTTTTTTAAAACAGTTTTTGAGTATATTTTTGTTTTTTTGTTTTTTGTCTTTTTTTTTTTTATGTTGTTCCTTTTTCAAAAGAAACAACACTGTCATTTTTGCTATTCCTTTTCTGAAGAGACAGCATTTGTGTGCACTTTTATTGTTATTGCTATTCCTTTTCCAAAGGGACAACATTTTTGGGTGTTGTTCCTTTTTCAAAAGAGCAACACCTTTTGTTTCAGCCATTCCTTTTTCATTTTCATTTTGTTGTTCCTTTTCCAAAGGAACGACATTTAAGTTTTCTATTGTTCCTTTTCCAAAGGAACAACACTTTTGATCTTTGCTGTTCCTTTTCCAAAGGAATGACATTTGAGTTTTCTGTTGTTCATTTTCCAAAGGAACAACACTTTTGATTTTTTTTGTTCCTTTTCCAAAGGAACATCACTTTTGATTTTTGTTGTTCCTTTTCCAAAAGAACGGCATTTGCGTTTCTACTGTTCCTTTTCCAAAGGAACGACACTTTTGATTTTTGCTGTTCTTTTTCCAAAGGAATGACATTTGAGTTTTCTACTGTTCCTTTTCCAAAGGAACAACACTTTTGATTTTTGTTGTTCCTTTTCCAAGGAACAACACTTTTGATTTTTGCTGTTCCTTTTCTAAAGGAACAACACTTTTGATTTTGTTGTTCCTTTTCCAAGGAACAACATTTGCGTTTTTGTTGTTCCTTTTTCCAAAGGAACAACACTTTCGGTTTTTGTTGTTCCTTTTTCAAAGGAACAACACTTGTATTCTTTTGCCCTTCCTTTTTCAAACGACAACATTCTCGTATTCCTTTTACTTATGCTTAAAGATACCTATTGTTCCTCTTGTTTCAGGTCTTTTGGAGCACATCTATACACTCATGCAATGGATACAAAGCTAGAGCATACTGAAATCAACAAATTATATAAAACCGCTACTTTTACAAGAAATTGCTGTGAATTGATAAAGAGGAAAGAAGAAAGGACACAATTATTCATCACTTTTGTTGTCATTATCCTACTAATACTAACATGATTGGTCATCTTTATCATGCTGGTTCTTTTAAAATTCCCATAATCTTCTTTGACCATTATTAAGGAATAAGAACAAAGGGTTTATATTTTTCTATTGAGATTTTAAGACTTCTTCCACCATTCCTACTCTTAAGGAGGGCTAAACCACCCTTTGTGTATAAATAGGAAAGCATTTTAAAAGAAGAAAAGAAAAGAGAAGAATGTTTTGTTTAGATGAATTGTCAAATGCAGGATAGGGGGTCTCATAAAGGGCTAGCCTACCATGATCATAAGGAAGAAAGTGAAGTGGAATTCCCACTATGGCCACCACACCAGGGATATGATCCAAGAGACATATCAGAAAAATAAAAGAGTCCTTGGAATAAGAGGTCTCATCACGAGCCGGCCTGCCCACTTTTCACTCCTTCCTGGTGAATGGCATTGTGATTTAACTGGTTACTAAGCCACCATAATGGCCTCCATTATGACATTGTATAGAACTTCCTAAGCATACACAAAGGATCATGGTTCCATGGGTGAAATAAACAACTCTACCAAGGTTATGGACACCTGTCGGCAGCAGAGCTTTGTTAATGGTATTGAAGTCACATTCTTTATACACCAATAGCAATCATTAACACCCTTCTCTATCTTATACCTTTGTAATCCGTCAAATAAGATTATGTATATCACTTTCCCGAACCATTAAACGCATGAAAAATCTATCATAACCAATCATGATGGAAAATTCGATAATGACTGCATTATACTGGTTTTCCACGTCAACTGTCCTATCCTCCCAGCCTCGCATCATATCACAACATTCTCTTATTTGTTAAGTGATCCTATTATACACCTCGATTTCGGTAACCTGCTCCTTTTATAAACATGGCATTTCTACATACGTTGTTCCTTTATGACTCTGTACCAAGCAAGTTCAGCATGCTCTTCCCTCATTTGACGGCCGAGGACGGCCTATCACATTGCGGGGGGAGGATGACCTCATAATTTGTCGACATACATGTCAGACTATTATTCGGCAAACTTTTACTTGGGAATAGCAAGGCTTAACGGTATCTCGTTTTTCAATTTGCATGCCTTGCTATCCCGAAGCTATTTCCGCATTATACTCTGCAGCAATTAGTAAGATTTGAATGAGCCTTGTTGTTTCGTTATTTTCTCTGTGTTTTTAACAGTTTGAACAGCTTCTTGTTCCATTATTGTCTCTGCATTTTTACAGTGAGCTAAAAGCATGGGAGGAAGGTCAATTCGAAGAGAACCACAAGTATTGACTATTTCTGACGTTGCACAGGAAATCCTGGCAAGGGTAGGATGGTTATTCTATCTTAATCATTTATAGGAATCCAACGAGACCATGACAATAGAATTCTTGCAGAACTTGCAAGAATATCACCCACAGTAAGGGGAAAACATATAGCGGTCACCGATGATGTAATTGCAGAGGTCTCGGGACTACCAGCCACTGGACCTGTGTGGACTCTAAAGAAGGAGAGACTACAAAAGATCATGAAGATCTTCTAGGATGAAGGCCAGAACCTGACAGTCACAGGAAAGGGAGTCCTACTAGTAGCATTAGGAGAGCCGTGGGCAGAATTGGCAAAGATCATCCAGAGCTACATCACCTGTGAAGGCAGGAAAGATGTGGTAAGACCATGACACTTTAAACTCTTAGCTATATTAAAAGAGAAATGCTCTGTGAACCTACCTGCATTTTTAAATTCATTACTTCATGATGTTGCCCGAAGCATGAAAAAGTCACAACATTTAGAATCGATAGTAAGTCATCATGGACTGATACGACTGATAGTTAGCCACAGTCTTTCTTAGCAGTAGAGAAGCTGGGAAGAACTAATCGCTATGATAGATGGGGCACCGACTCCGCCAGCACCAAAATGCAAACATATTGCTGGTACACTGAATAGACCATCAAAATGGAGAAAATCAGTTAGATTGGCACCGATTAGAGGGAGGTTGGAAAATCCCCAAGGGAATACCAGCCAACCTGTGGAGATAGACGACTCAAGGGACGAGCAACCCCCGCAATTGGAAGGAGAAGAGAATGAGAAAGAATTGGGAGGAAATGAGGAAGGAGAAACAGAGGAAGAGACCAAGCAGCCTAAGCAGGTGGAGGCAGAGATAGAGCAACGCGAAGAGAGTCCATTGCAAAATCCATTGCAAGAGAATGAATTGGCCAAAATTCTGGCCAATATGGGTGAATATGCCCAACCTCTTAGCCCGCTAGGCCTCCAGATTGAGGAAGAACCAAAAGAGCATTCTGCTTAGGACAAAAATGCACCTAAAGAATTGCGCGACGAGGAAGAAAACGAAGAGAATCATTATGCTCATGATGGAAGTATGATAGGTGAAGAAAATGATGAATATATAGAAGGGGAACAATCCACTCCCAGCCAGAATACACCAGAAGAATTACATGAAGAAGAAGGGGTGGACAAAGAAATTATCCAGGAAATAATAGAGCCAGCTAGGGTTTCTACTCCTGAGCAACCTGAACAAAACAGTGAAGGAACACCCCAAGAAGAAAACCAAGGAATTGGCCAAGATAACAGTCCAGGCCCGAGTAAACAGATAGCTATTCTTTCTAAGGAAATAGAAGAAATTAAAAAATTATGAAAAGAACAACAAAGATTACTAAATGTGATAGCTCGACTTCGACAGCAAATCAGGGTTTTGGGAATGAGAAAGAGAGCAAAAAGGACTTCATAGGTAAGACATGCAACCACTCCGGTGAGACCCCCAAAGAAAAAGGTTCGGAGGACCCATGTTCAGCCTGCTATTCAAAACCCTGTCGAAGAACAATCTACTGTTCAAACCGTTGTTGAGGAACAGTCTGCTATTCAAACTCTTGTTGAAGTGCAGACTATCATTCAAAATCAAAAGGAACAACATTCCACTGTTGCCCATGTTGAAGTGCAAACAAACAAGATATCAGCCTGTGACAAAGAAGTTCAGACAGAGGCACGGTCCTCTGAAGGAATGCAGACTATAAACACAAGGCGACGCAATAAGAAGATTCAAGTAAATATTCCACTGGCCACTGCTACATGGGACAGCGATCCGAGGACAGTAACCCTATGAGAGGGTTTTATGCAAGCTCAGCAAGTAGTAGAAAAACTCACAAAACAAACGGTTTCTCGAGAAAAGTATGAAGAATTACAACAACAGCTAAGGAATGTCAATTTATCCGAAAGCCAGGCCTTTGAAGAATGGCAAAAGGAACAAGAAAAAGTCGCAAAGATAACTCATAGATTAGATGTAGTTATCAAATAGATGGATATCTTATGCTCTTTGTACACTGACGTCCTAGCATTTAGAGCCCCTGCCAAGAATTATGCCTTGTTTTTAATGGAACGATATTTGCAATTGAAAATTAAGGTCGTCAAAGCAGGAGCCCCTATACAAATTAATACCATTGATGATTTTATAAATTTTTGTAAACACTAAGGAGTAAAGGTTCAAAGACTACTGTGTGAATTCTATCTGCATAACCTCATACTAGATTAGGAGACAGAGCAAAACCCTAGCCCTTTCGTTGGGGATATCCAACTGCAGGCATTTGTTTCATTTGGAGTTAATCAAATCAAATGGCTTAAAGCTTATAATGCCTTCCAAAGACAAGAAAACAGATTAGACTTATGGGTAAGAGCTGAGCCTAGAGATCCATTACAGTTATGGAATAAAAATAGGAGCCTCATGAGGACTCTGAGTGTAATTGATGCGTTAGGACCCATTCATAAAACAATCAATCGGCAAGGGATAGAATACTTCTTTATCATTAAGGACCTTGCCATTGTAGCTGCTAAATTTCGATATCAGAGCTCTAATCCGAACATTCAACTCAGGGAACCATTTAATTACGAGAACGTTAAGTTAGCCACTAATCGTTTGAGCCTCTATGGTGAACTTATTTTGAGGGCAGGGCCATCTTGGTTAGGATATAGGTTTCGGAGTTCGATTATTTGGCACCCTGCACCTGGATACCAAGCCTTGTATGAGATGCCTGAGGGCCAGAAAGACCATCTTTTTGAACAACTAGTTAGGCATCATGGCTGTAGGCCACCACATGAGATTCTGTCTCCAACTTACTCTCTTACTACCTTACATGTCAACTACAATGTTTTCATGAGGGCGTGAAAAAAAGTAAGCAGGCGGGTGTGTCGAGTACTGAAGAAGGTATGTTTTATTGATTATTTTGTCATCTTTTCTTTAAATACTTATAATCCATTTGCATCATGAACTAGGTAATTAATAAGAAAATATGGCAAAATCTATGAGAATTGTATGTAACGCAAGATAACTAATAATCGCCATTTTCTTATGCAGAAAAAGGGAAAAACAAAAGATTGATGTCCCAAGGAAAAAGACAGAGCAGAGTTAACTGTTGTCCCTATGGCAGGAAACCATATGCAGACATGGCAATCCAAACTGAAGCATATTAGCCAAGGAAAGGAAAAGGAGATATCGAATCGGCGCAAGAAAACAAAGGGATAACTGGAATTAACAGTTTGGCGAATCTTAACTATTTTCGCATCATTGATATCTCCGCCCGGCTGTTATAAAAAGGGGTAGCACTACTAGCCCAGGGGACAAGTTGTTGTTACCTTTATGTAATTTCTTGTTGTATTCAAAACTTTGATCATCGACTCTCGTTGAGAAGTGATCCACTGTAACTCTGTTTTAATGCTTTAATATAAATCTGGTTGCTATTCCATCTTTGATCCTGGAATAATTTCAAGCGGTGTGTCCCTGGAGGCTAAGGGCCCGACCCTGGTGGAACACTTGCTCCTGTACCATTATCTTTAGTTCATGTGTGGTTTCCATTATCAGCTTTGATCAGTAATCTGGTGTGTTTTGTTATTTTATCACAGCTCTGTTATATTTACAATATCATCTCTGTAACAGGAAGGTCGTATTGTTCATTCTGACTTTATAACGTATTGATGTTCCTTTACGTCATTAATGTAACAATACTGTTATTTACAGAATGTTATTGTTGTTCGATTACAGAGTAAGCGAGCTATAATGTTCTTAAGTTAGTATTACTGTATTTGTCTATGGTTTATACTTCATTATGATTGTTGTTCAATTGACATTGTTGTTCCATTATGAATTGCGATCATTATCCTTTATAACTGAGATCAATATTTGTGGTATCAGAGTGTGTTGTGTGTGTTATTTATTTTGGTAATGTATATTCACAATTGGCTCTAAGTGCTGTTCTATATTTCATTGCTAATTGGTTGCCGTTCCATTTCTATTTTCTGTCCAATTCATTCTTAAAGTAAGGATTGCTTTTTGATTCCTGTAGGGTATGATTACTGTCTTCATTTTCTTAGAATAAGGTTTCACTATGTATCAAGACTAGTCACAGTTTCATTTCCTAGTTGTTGTTTCAATTATAGTTGTTGTTCCATTTCCTGTTATTTGCATTGCCATTGCATTGAACGATCTAAAACTGTAGCGAGCATTGGCATTCATTGTCTAGTTCCCAGATTGATGATCTATTCCTTGATTGTCTTCGGTTACATCAGTTTACAGAGGGATGAGTTATTGTTACTGTACCCTTGACTGATAATTTACTTAGTCTTCTGAATGCATGATTTAGGCTTTAAAGTGCTTTGCTGTAAGTAGATTTTCTTCTAAGCATCCGTTTACTCTTGTATTTTCCTGAGCACTATACTACTTGCATTACTCTGACAAATGACTGCCTCAAATTGAGTACACTCTTTGAGATAACAAATCGTTCCTGGATTGATGATCCAGGTGGATATTGGTGGCCACCTGCCAAGTCCACCTGGACCCCCACCATTGTTCCTCTCAACATTTTCAGTTTCCTTAATTATAGCGCAGTTTACTATTGTTAGCAGTTTTTTAGGTCCTAAACTTCCGGAGCCGTTTTGAGGCCCTAAACAACGTTTTTTGGGAAATCTAGCATCGCGATATTTTAGGTAAAAAAACACCTTTTACGTTGTAGTCCTCAGAGAGATCTTTCCAACGGGCTATCATGTGCATAAAACGGAGATCGTATGCCAAAGTTACGACCCCGGGAAGTTGATGTACCATTTTACCCAAACGGGGCCCATAGTTTGGCGTTTCATCTTCTAGGGTTAGGTTTTGGAATGTTAAGGGTTTTCCATTGTTTCTCAACAATAAATAGGCCTTCGAGCCTCATTGTAAGATAGTTGAGAGGCATGTAGCCGACACATCTCTTCTCAGAGATAAGCTACCATCGCCCTAACTGGGTTATTTCTATTTCTATTTGTAAGCATATTTCAGTATTTTACAGTAATGAAATGAAGTATTATTTCCGCTGCATATCTGTCTTACTAATGATCCAGGTGGATATTGGTGGCCACCTGGACCCCCACCATTGTTCCTCTCAACATTTTCAGTTTCCTTAATTATAGTGCAGTGTACTATTTTTAACAGTTTTTCAGGTCCTAAACTTCCGGAGCCGTTTTGAGGCCCTAAACGACGTTTTTTGGGAAATCTAGCTTTGTCTTTTACGTTGTAGTCCTCAGAGAGATCTTTCCAACGGGCTATCATGTGCGTAAAATGGAGATCGTATGCCAAAGTTACGACCCTAGGAAGTTGATGTACCAATTTACCCAAACAGGGCCCATAGTTTGGCGTTTCATCTTCTAGGGTTAGGTTTTGGAATGTTAAGGGTTTTCCATTGTTTTTCAACAATAAATAGGCCTTCGAGCCTCATTGTAAGACAGTTGAGAGACATGTAGCCGACACATCTCTTCTCAGAGATAAGCTACCATCGCCCTAGTTGGGTTATTTTTATCTCTATTTGTAAGCATATTTCAATATTTTACAGTAATGAAATGAACTATTATTTCTGCTGCATATCTGTCTTACTAATGATCCAGGTGGATATTGGTGGCCACCTGCCAAGTCCACCTGGAACCCCACCATTGTTCCTCTCAACATTTTCAGTTTCCTTAATTATAGCGCAGTTTACTATTTTTAGCAGTTTTTCAGGTCCTAAACTTCCGGAGCCGTTTTGAGGCCCTAAACGACGTTTTTTGGGAAATCTAGCTCCGCAATTTTTCGGGTAAAAAACGTCTTTTACATTGTAGTCCTCAGAGAGATCTTTCCAACGGGCTATCATGTGCATAAAACGGAGATCGTATGCCAAAGTTACGACCCCGGGAAGTTGATGTACCAATTTACCCAAACGGGGCCCATAGTTTGGCGTTTCATCTTCTAGGGTTAGGTTTTGGAATGTTAAGGGTTTTCCATTGTTTCTCAACAATAAATAGGCCTTCGAGCCTCATTGTAAGACAGTTGAAAGGCATGTAGCCGACACATCTTTTCTCAGAGATAAGCTACCATCGCCCTAACTGGGTTATTTCTATTTCTATTTGTAAGCATATTTCAGTATTTTACAGTAATGAAATGAAGTATTATTTCCGCTGCATATCTGTCTTACTAATGATCCAGGTGGATATTGGTAGCCACCTGCCAAGTCCACCTGGACCCCCACCATTGTTCCTCTCAACATTTTCAGTTTCTTTAATTATAGCGCAGTTTACTATTTTTAGCAGTTTTTCAGGTCCCAAACTTCCGGAGCCGTTTTGAGGCCCTAAACGACGTTTTTTGGGAAATCTAGCTCCGTCTTTTAAGTTATAGTCCTCAGAGAGATCTTTCCAACGGGCTATCATGTGCGTAAAATGGAGATCGTATGCCAAAGTTACGACCCCGGGAAGTTGATGTACCAATTTACCGAAACAGGGACCATAGTTTGGCGTTTCATCTTCTAGGGTTAGGTTTTGGAATGTTAAGGGTTTTCCATTGTTTTTCAACAATAAATAGGCCTTCGAGCCTCATTGTAAGACAGTTGAGAGACATGTAGCCGACACATCTCTTCTCAGAGATAAGCTACCATCGCCCTAGTTTGGTTATTTCTATTTCTATTTGTAAGCATATTTCAATATTTTACAGTAATGAAATGAAGTATTATTTCCGCTGCATATCTGTCTTACTAATGATCCAGGTGGATATTGGTGGCCACCTGCCAAGTCCACCTGGACCCCCACCATTGTTGCTCTCAACATTTTCAGTTTCCTTAATTATAGCGCAGTTTACTATTTTTAGCAGTTTTTCAGGTCCTAAACTTCCAGAGCCGTTTTGAGGCCCTAAACGACGTTTTTTGGGAAATCTAGCTCCGCGATTTTTTGTGTAAAAAAAATCTTTTACGTTGTAGTCCTCAGAGAGATCTTTCCAACAGGCTATCATGTGCATAAAACGGAGATCGTATGCGAAAGTTACGACCCCGGGAAGTTGATGTACCAATTTACCCAAACGGGGCCCATAGTTTGGCGTTTCATCTTCTAGGGTTAGGTTTTGGAATGTTAAGGGTTTTCCATTGTTTCTCAACAATAAATAGGCCTTCGAGCCTCATTGTAAGACAGTTGAGAGGCATGTAGCCGACACATCTCTTCTCAGAGATAAGCTACCATCGCCCTAACTGGGTTATTTCTATTTCTATTTGTAAGCATATTTCAGTATTTTACAGTAATGAAATGAAGTATTATTTCCGCTGCATATCTGTCTTACTAATGATCCAGGTGGATATCGGTGGCCACCTGCCAAGTCCACCTGGACCCCCACCATTGTTCCTCTCAACATTTTCAGTTTCCTTAATTATAGCGCAGTTTACTATTTTTAGCAGTTTTTCAGGTCCTAAACTTCCGGAGCCGTTTTGAAGCCCTAAACGACGTTTTTTGGGAAATCTAGCTCCGTCTTTTACATTGTAGTCCTCAGAGAGATCTTTCCAACGGGCTATCATGTGCATAAAATAGAGATCGTATGCCAAAGTTACGACCCCGAAAGGTTGATGTACCAATTTACCCAAACGGGGCCCATAGTTTGGCGTTTCATCTTCTAGGGTTAGGTTTTGGAATGTTAAGGGTTTTCCATTATTTCTCAACAATAAATAGACCTTCGAGCCTCATTGTAAGACAGTTGAGAGGCATGTAGCCGACACATCTCTTCTCAGAGATAAGCTACCATCGCCCTAGTTGGGTTATTTCTATTTCTATTTGTAAGCATATTTCAATATTTTACAGTAATGAAATGAAGTATTATTTTCGCTGCATATCTGTTTTACTAATGATCTAGGTGGATATTGGTGGCCACCTGCCAAGTCAACCTGGACCCCCACCATTGTTCCTCTCAACATTTTCAGTTTCCTTAATTATAGCGCAGTTTACTATTTTTAGCAGTTTTTCAGGTCCTAAACTTCCGGAGCCGTTTTGAGGCCCTAAACGAAACGACGTTTTTTGGGAAATCTAGCACCGCGATTTTTTAGATAAAAAATCATCTTTTACGTTGTAGTCCTCAGAGAGATCTTTCTAATGGGCTATCATGTGCGTAAAACGGAGATCGTATGCCAAAGTTACGACCCCGGGAAGTTGATGTACCAATTTACCCAAACGGGGCCCATAGTTTGGCGTTTCATCTTCTAGGGTTAGGTTTTGGAATGTTAAGGGTTTTCCATTGTTTCTCAACAATAAATAGGCCTTCGAGCCTCATTGTAAGACAGTTGAGAGGCATGTAGCCGACACATCTCTTCTCAGAGATAAGCTACCATCGCCCTAGCTGGGTTATTTCTATTTCTATTTGTAAGCATATTTCAGTATTTTACTGTAATGAAATGAAGTATTATTTCCGCTGCATATCTGTCTTACTAATGATCCAGGTGGATATTGGTGGCCACCTGCCAAGTCCACCTGGACCCCCACCATTGTTCCTCTCAACATTTTCAGTTTCCTTAATTATAGCGCAGTTTACTATTTTTAGCAGTTTTTCAGGTCCTAAACTTCCGGAGCCGTTTTGAGGCCCTAAACGACGTTTTTTGGGAAATCTAGCACCGTCTTTTACGTTGTAGTCCTTAGAGAGATCTTTCCAACGGGCTATCATGTGCGTAAAATGGAGATCGTATGCCAAAGTTACGACCCCGGGAAGTTGATGTACCAATTTACCCAAACGGGGCCCATAGTTTGGCGTTTCATCTTCTAGGGTTAGGTTTTGGAATGTTAAGGGTTTTCCATTGTTTCTCAACAATAAATAGGCCTTCGAGCCTCATTGTAAGACAGTTGAGAGGCATGTAGCCGACACATCTCTTCTCAGAGATAAGCTACCATCGCCCTAGCTGGGTTATTTCTATTTCTATTTGTAAGCATATTTCAGTATTTTACAGTAATGAAATGAAGTATTATTTTCGTTGCATATCTGTCTTACTAATGATCCAGGTGGATATTGGTGGCCACCTGCCAAGTCCACCTGGACCCCCACCATTGTTCCTCTCAACATTTTCAGTTTCCTTAATTATAGCGCAGTTTACTAATTTTAGCAGTTTTTCAGGTCCTAAACTTCCGGAGCCGTTTTGAGGCCCTAAACGACTTTTTTTGGGAAATCTAGCTCCGTCTTTTACGTTGTAGTCCTCAGAGAGATCTTTCCAATGGGCTATCATGTGTGTAAAATGGAGATGGTATGCCAAAGTTACGACCCCGGGAAGTTGATGTACCAATTTACCCAAACGGGGCCCATAGTTTGGCGTTTCATCTTCTAGGGTTAGGTTTTGGAATGTTAAGGGTTTTCCATTGTTTCTCAACAATAAATAGGCCTTCGAGCCTCATTGTAAGACAGTTGAGAGGCATGTAGCCGACACATCTCTTCTCAGAGATAAGCTACCATCGCCCTAGTTGGGTTATTTCTATTTCTATTTGTAAGCATATTTCAATATTTTACAGTAATGAAATGAAGTATTATTTCCGCTGCATATCTGTCTTACTAATGATCCAGGTGGATATTGGTGGCCACCTGCCAAGTCCACCTGGACCCCCACCATTGTTCCTCTCAACATTTTCAGTTTCCTTAATTATAGCGCAGTTTACTATTGTTAGCAGTTTTTTAGGTCCTAAACTTCCGGAGCCGTTTTGAGGCCCTAAACAACGTTTTTTGGGAAATCTAGCATCGCGATATTTTAGATAAAAAAACACCTTTTACGTTGTAGTCCTCAGAGAGATCTTTCCAACGGGCTATCATGTGCATAAAACGGAGATCGTATGCCAAAGTTACGACCCCGGGAAGTTGATGTACCATTTTACCCAAACGGGGCCCATAGTTTGGCGTTTCATCTTCTAGGGTTAGGTTTTGGAATGTTAAGGGTTTTCCATTGTTTCTCAACAATAAATAGGCCTTCGAGCCGCATTGTAAGACAGTTGAGAGGCATGTAGCCGACACATCTCTTCTCAGAGATAAGCTACCATCGCCCTAACTGGGTTATTTCTATTTCTATTTGTAAGCATATTTCAGTATTTTACAGTAATGAAATGAAGTATTATTTCCGCTGCATATCTGTCTTACTAATGATCCAGGTGGATATTGGTGGCCACCTGCCAAGTCCACCTGGACCCCCACCATTGTTCCTCTCAACATTTTCAGTTTCCTTAATTATAGTGCAGTGTACTATTTTTAGCAGTTTTTCAGGTCCTAAACTTCCGGAGCCGTTTTGAGGCCCTAAACGACGTTTTTTGGGAAATCTAGCTTTGTCTTTTACGTTGTAGTCCTCAGAGAGATCTTTCCAACGGGCTATCATGTGCGTAAAATGGAGATCGTATGCCAAAGTTACGACCCTAGGAAGTTGATGTACCAATTTACCCAAACAGGGCCCATAGTTTGGCGTTTCATCTTCTAGGGTTAGGTTTTGGAATGTTAAGGGTTTTCCATTGTTTTTCAACAATAAATAGGCCTTCGAGCCTCATTGTAAGACAGTTGAGAGACATGTAGCCGACACATCTCTTCTCAGAGATAAGCTACCATCGCCCTAGTTGGGTTATTTTTATCTCTATTTGTAAGCATATTTCAATATTTTACAGTAATGAAATGAAGTATTATTTCTGCTGCATATCTGTCTTACTAATGATCCAGGTGGATATTGGTGGCCACCTGCCAAGTCCACCTGGACCCCCACCATTGTTCCTCTCAACATTTTCAGTTTCCTTAATTATAGCGCAGTTTACTATTTTTAGCAGTTTTTCAGGTCCTAAACTTCCGGAGCCGTTTTGAGGCCCTAAACGACGTTTTTTGGGAAATCTAGCTCCGCAATTTTTCAGTAAAAAACCGTCTTTTACATTGTAGTCCTCAGAGAGATCTTTCCAATGGGCTATCATGTGCATAAAACGGAGATCGTATGCCAAAGTTACGACCCCAGGAAGTTGATGTACCAATTTACCCAAACGGGGCCCATAGTTTGGCGTTTCATCAACTAGGGTTAGGTTTTGGAATGTTAAGGGTTTTCCATTGTTTCTCAACAATAAATAGGCCTTCGACCCTCATTGTAAGACAGTTGAAAGGCATGTAGCCGACACATCTCTTCTCAGAGATAAGCTACCATCGCCCTAACTGGGTTATTTCTATTTCTATTTGTAAGCATATTTCAGTATTTTACAGTAATGAAATGAAGTATTATTTCCGCTGCATATCTGTCTTACTAATGATCCAGGTGGATATTGGTAGCCACCTGCCAAGTCCACCTGGACCCCCACCATTGTTCCTCTCAACATTTTCAGTTTCTTTAATTATAGCGCAGTTTACTATTTTTAGCAGTTTTTCAGGTCCCAAACTTCCGGAGCCGTTTTGAGGCCCTAAACGACGTTTTTTGGGAAATCTAGCTCCGTCTTTTAAGTTGTAGTCCTCAGAGAGATCTTTCCAACGGGTTATCATGTGCGTAAAATGGAGATCGTATGCCAAAGTTACGACCCCGGGAAGTTGATGTACCAATTTACCGAAACAGGGCCCATAGTTTGGCGTTTCATCTTCTAGGGTTAGGTTTTGGAATGTTAAGGGTTTTCCATTGTTTTTCAACAATAAATAGGCCTTCGAGCCTCATTGTAAGACAGTTGAGAGACATGTAGCCGACACATCTCTTCTCAGAGATAAGCTACCATCGCCCTAGTTGGGTTATTTCTATTTCTATTTGTAAGCATATTTCAATATTTTACAGTAATGAAATGAAGTATTATTTCCGCTGCATATCTGTCTTACTAATGATCCAGGTGGATATTGGTGGCCACCTGCCAAGTCCACCTGCACCCCCACCATTGTTGCTCTCAACATTTTCAGTTTCCTTAATTATAGCGCAGTTTACTATTTTTAGCAGTTTTTCAGGTCCTAAACTTCCGGAGCCGTTTTGAGGCCCTAAACGACGTTTTTTGGGAAATCTAGCTCCGCGACTTTTTTGTAAAAATTGTCTTTTAAGTTGTAGTCCTCAGAGAGATCTTTCCAACGGGCTATCATGTGCATAAAACGGAGATCGTATGCCAAAGTTATGACCCCGGGAAGTTGATGTACCAATTTACCCAAACGGGGCCCATAGTTTGGCGTTTCATCTTCTAGGGTTAGGTTTTGGAATGTTAAGGGTTTTCCATTGTTTCTCAACAATAAATAGGCCTTCGAGCCTCATTGTAAGACAGTTGAGAGGCATGTAGCCGACACATCTCTTCTCAGAGATAAGCTACCATCGCCCTAACTGGGTTATTTCTATTTCTATTTGTAAGCATATTTCAGTATTTTACAGTAATGAAATGAAGTATTATTTCCGCTGCATATCTGTCTTACTAATGATCCAGGTGGATATTGGTGGCCACCTGCCAAGTCCACCTGGACCCCCACCATTGTTCCTCTCAACATTTTCAGTTTCCTTAATTATAGCGCAGTTTACTATTTTTAGCAGTTTTTCAGGTCCTAAACTTCCGGAGCCGTTTTGAGGCCCTAAATGACGTTTTTTGGGAAATCTAGCTCCGTCTTTTACATTGTAGTCCTCAGAGAGATCTTTCCAACGGGCTATCATGTGCGTAAAATGGAGATCGTATGCCAAAGTTACGACCCCGGAAAGTTGATGTACCAATTTACCCAAACGGGGCCCATAGTTTGGCGTTTCATCTTCTAGGGTTAGGTTTTGGAATGTTAAGGGTTTTCCATTATTTCTCAACAATAAATAGACCTTCGAGCCTCATTGTAAGACAGTTGAGAGGCATGTAGCCGACACATCTCTTCTCAGAGATAAGCTACCATCGCCCTAGTTGGGTTATTTCTATTTATATTTGTAAGCATATTTCAATATTTTACAGTAATGAAATGAAGTATTATTTTCGCTGCATATCTGTCTTACTAATGATCTAGGTGGATATTGGTGGCCACCTGCCAAGTCAACCTGGACCCCCACCATTGTTCCTCTCAACATTTTCAGTTTCCTTAATTATAGCGCAGTTTACTATTTTTAGCAGTTTCTCAGGTCCTAAACTTCCGTAGCCGTTTTGAGGCCCTAAACGAAACGACGTTTTTTGGGAAATCTAGCACCGCGATTTTTTAGATAAAAAATCATCTTTTACGTTGTAGTCCTCAGAGAGATCTTTCCAATGGGCTATCATGTGCGTAAAACGGAGATCGTATGCCAAAGTTACGACCTCGGGAAGTTGATGTACCAATTTACCCAAACGGGGTCCATAGTTTGGCGTTTCATCTTCTAGGGTTAGGTTTTGGAATGTTAAGGGTTTTCCATTGTTTCTCAACAATAAATAGGCCTTCGAGCCTCATTGTAAGACAGTTGAGAGGCATGTAGCCGACACATCTCTTCTCAGAGATAAGCTACCATCGCCCTAGCTGGGTTATTTCTATTTCTATTTGTAAGCATATTTCAGTATTTTACAATAATGAAATGAAGTATTATTTCCGCTGCATATCTGTCTTACTAATGATCCAGGTGGATATTGGTGGCCACCTGCCAAGTCCACCTGGACCCCCACCATTGTTCCTCTCAACATTTTCAGTTTCCTTAATTATAGCGCAGTTTACTATTTTTAGCAGTTTTTCAGGTCCTAAACTTCCGGAGCCGTTTTGAGGCCCTAAACGACGTTTTTTGGGAAATCTAGCTCCGTCTTTTACGTTGTAGTCCTCAGAGAGATCTTACCAACGGGCTATCATGTGCGTAAAATGGAGATCGTATGCCAAAGTTACGACCCCGGGAAGTTGATGTACCAATTTACCCAAACGGGGCCCATAGTTTGGCGTTTCATCTTCTAGGGTTAGGTTTTGGAATGTTAAGGGTTTTCCATTGTTTCTCAACAATAAATAGGCCTTCGAGCCTCATTGTAAGACAGTTGAGAGGCATGTAGCCGACACATCTCTTCTCAGAGATAAGCTACCATCGCCCTAGCTGGGTTATTTCTATTTCTATTTGTAAGCATATTTCAGTATTTTACAGTAATGAAATGAAGTATTATATCCGTTGCATATCTGTCTTACTAATGATCCAGGTGGATATTGGTGGCCACCTGCCAAGTCCACCTGGACCCCCACCATTGTTCCTCTCAACATTTTCAGTTTCCTTAATTATAGCGCAGTTTACTATTTTTAGCAGTTTTTCAGGTCCTAAACTTCCAGAGCCGTTTTGAGGCCCTAAACGACTTTTTTTGGGAAATCTAGCTCCGTCTTTTACGTTGTAGTCCTCAGAGAGATCTTTCCAACGGGCTATCATGTGTGTAAAAAGGAGATGGTATGCCAAAGTTACGACCCCGGGAAGTTGATGTACCAATTTACCCAAACGGGGCCCATAGTTTGGCGTTTCATCTTCTAGGGTTAGGTTTTGGAATGTTAAGGGTTTTCCATTGTTTCTCAACAACAAATAGGCCTTCGAGCCTCATTGTAAGACAGTTGAGAGGCATCTAGCCGACACATCTCTTCTCGGAGATAAGCTACCATCGCCCTAGTTGGGTTATTTCTATTTCTATTTGTAAGCATATTTCAATATTTTACAGTAATGAAATGAAGTATTATTTCCGCTGCATATCTGTCTTACTAATGATCCAGGTGGATATTGGTGGCCACCTGCCAAGTCCACCTGGACCCCCACCATTGTTCCTCTCAACATTTTCAGTTTCCTTAATTATAGCGCAGTTTACTATTGTTAGCAGTTTTTTAGGTCCTAAACTTCCGGAGCCGTTTTGAGGCCCTAAACAACGTTTTTTGGGAAATCTAGCACAGCGATTTTTTAGGTAAAAAAACACCTTTTACGTTGTAGTCCTAAGAGAGATCTTTCCAACGAGCTATCATGTGCATAAAACGGAGATCGTATGCCAAAGTTACGACCCCGGGAAGTTGATGTACCATTTTACCCAAACGGGGCCCATAGTTTGGCGTTTCATCTTCTAGGGTTAGGTTTTGGAATGTTAAGGGTTATCCATTGTTTCTCAACAATTAATAGGCCTTCGAGCCTCATTGTAAGACAGTTGAGAGGCATGTAGCCGACACATCTCTTCTCAGAGATAAGCTACCATCGCCCTAACTGGGTTATTTCTATTTCTATTTGTAAGCATATTTCAGTATTTTACAGTAATGAAATGAAGTATTATTTCCGCTGCATATCTGTCTTACTAATGATCCAGGTGGATATTGGTGGCCACCTGCCAAGTCCACCTGGACCCCCACCATTGTTCCTCTCAACATTTTCAGTTTCCTTAATTATAACGCAGTTTACTATTTTTAGCAGTTTTTCAGGTCCTAAACTTCCGGAGCCGTTTTGAGGCCCTAAACGACGTTTTTTGGGAAATCTAGCTGTGTCTTTTACGTTGTAGTCCTCAGAGAGATCTTTCCAACGGGCTATCATGTGCGTAAAATGGAGATCGTATGCCAAAGTTACGACCCTAGGAAGTTGATGTACCAATTTACCCAAACAGGGCCCATAGCTTGGCGTTTCATCTTCTAGGGTTAGGTTTTGGAATGTTAAGGGTTTTCCATTGTTTTTCAACAATAAATAGGCCTTCGAGCCTCATTGTAAGACAGTTGAAAGACATGTAGCCGACACATCTCTTCTCAGAGATAAGCTACCATCGCCCTAGTTGGGTTATTTTTATCTCTATTTGTAAGCATATTTCAATATTTTACAGTAATGAAATGAAGTATTATTTCTGCTGCATATCTGTCTTACTAATGATCCAGGTGGATATTGGTGGCCACCTGCCAAGTCCACCTGGACCCCCACCATTGTTCCTCTCAACATTTTCAGTTTCCTTAATTATAGCGCAGTTTACTATTTTTAGCAGTTTTTCAGGTCCTAAACTTCCGGAGCCGTTTTGAGGCCCTAAACGAAACGACGTTTTTTGGGAAATCTAGCTCCGCAATTTGTCGGGAAAAAAAACGTCTTTTACATTGTAGTCCTCAGAGAGATCTTTCCAACGGGCTATCATGTGCATAAAACGGAGATCGTATGCCAAAGTTACGACCCCGGGAAGTTGATGTACCAATTTACCCAAACGGGGCCCATAGTTTGGCGTTTCATCTTCTAGGGTTAGGTTTTGGAATGTTAAGGGTTTTCCATTGTTTCTCAACAATAAATAGGCCTTCGAGCCTCATTGTAAGACAGTTGAAAGGCATGTAGCCGACACATCTCTTCTCAGAGATAAGCTACCATCGCCCTAACTGGGTTATTTCTATTTCTATTTGTAAGCATATTTCAGTATTTTACAGTAATGAAATGAAGTATTATTTCCGCTGCATATCTGTCTTACTAATGATCCAGGTGGATATTGGTAGCCACCTGCCAAGTCCACCTGGACCCCCACCATTGTTCCTCTCAACATTTTCAGTTTCTTTAATTATAGCGCAGTTTACTATTTTTAGCAGTTTTTCAGGTCCCAAACTTCCGGAGCCGTTTTGAGGCCCTAAACGACGTTTTTTGGGAAATCTAGCTCCGTCTTTTAAGTTGTAGTCCTCAGAGAGATCTTTCCAACGGGCTATCATGTGCGTAAAATGGAGATCGTATGCCAAAGTTACGACCCCGGGAAGTTGATGTACCAATTTACCGAAACAGGGCCCATAGTTTGGCGTTTCATCTTCTAGGGTTAGGTTTTGGAATGTTAAGGGTTTTCCATTGTTTTTCAATAATAAATAGGCCTTCGAGCCGCATTGTAAGACAGTTGAGAGACATGTAGCCGACACATCTCTTCTCAGAGATAAGCTACCATCGCCCTAGTTGGGTTATTTCTATTTCTATTTGTAAGCATATTTCAATATTTTACAGTAATGAAATGAAGTATTATTTCCGCTGCATATCTGTCTTACTAATGATCCAGGTGGATATTGGTGGCCACCTGCCAAGTCCACCTGGACCCCCACCATTGTTGCTCTCAAAATTTTCAGTTTCCTTAATTATAGCGCAGTTTACTATTTTAAGCAGTTTTTCAGGTCCTAAACTTCCGGAGCCGTTTTGAGGCCCTAAACGACGTTTTTTGGGAAATCTAGCTCCGCGATTCTTTGGGTAAAAAACAACTTTTACGTTGTAGTCCTCAGAGAGATCTTTCCAACGGGCTATCATGTGCATAAAACGGAGATCGTATGCCAAAGTTACGACCCCGGGAAGTTGATGTACCAATTTACCCAAACGGGGCCCATAGTTTGGCGTTTCATCTTCTAGGGTTAGGTTTTGGAATGTTAAGGGTTTTCCATTGTTTCTCAACAATAAATAGGCCTTCGAGCCTCATTGTAAGACAGTTGAGAGGCATGTAGCCGACACATCTCTTCTCAGAGATAAGCTACCATCGCCCTAACTGAGTTATTTCTATTTCTATTTGTAAGCATATTTCAGTATTTTACAGTAATGAAATGAAGTATTATTTCCGCTGCATATCTGTCTTACTAATGATCCAGGTGGATATTGGTGGCCACCTGCCAAGTCCACCTGGACCCCCACCATTGTTCCTCTCAACATTTTCAGTTTCCTTAATTATAGCGCAGTTTACTATTTTTAGCAGTTTTTCAGGTCCTAAACTTCCGGAGCCGTTTTGAGGCCCTAAACGACGTTTTTTGGGAAATCTAGCTCCGTCTTTTACATTGTAGTCCTCAGAGAGATCTTTCCAACGGGCTATCATGTGCGTAAAATGGAGATCGTATGCCAAAGTTACGACCCCGAAAGTTGATGTACCAATTTACCCAAACGGGGCCCATAGTTTGGCGTTTCATCTTCTAGGGTTAGGTTTTGGAATGTTAAGGGTTTTCCATTATTTCTCAACAATAAATAGACCTTCGAGCCTCATTGTAAGACAGTTGAGAGGCATGTAGCCGACACATCTCTTCTCAGAGATAAGCTACCATCGCCCTAGTTGGGTTATTTCTATTTCTATTTGTAAGCATATTTCAATATTTTACAGTAATGAAATGAAGTATTATTTTCGCTGCATATCTGTCTTACTAATGATCTAGGTGGATATTGGTGGCCACCTGCCAAGTCAACCTGGACCCCCACCATTGTTCCTCTCAACATTTTCAGTTTCCTTAATTATAGCGCAGTTTACTATTTTTAGCAGTTTTTCAGGTCCTAAACTTCCGGAGCCGTTTTGAGGCCCTAAACGAAACGACGTTTTTTGGGAAATCTAGCACCGCGATTTTTTAGATAAAAAATCATCTTTTACGTTGTAGTCCTCAGAGAGATCTTTCCAATGGGCTATCATGTGCGTAAAACGGAGATCGTATGCCAAAGTTACGACCCCGGGAAGTTGATGTACCAATTTACCCAAACGGGGTCCATAGTTTGGCGTTTCATCTTCTAGGGTTAGGTTTTGGAATGTTAAGGGTTTTCCATTATTTCTCAACAATAAATAGGCCTTCGAGCCTCATTGTAAGACAGTTGAGAGGCATGTAGCCGACACATCTCTTCTCAGAGATAAGCTACCATCGCCCTAGATGGGTTATTTCTATTTCTATTTGTAAGCATATTTCAGTATTTTACAGTAATGAAATGAAGTATTATTTCCGCTGCATATCTGTCTTACTAATGATCCAGGTGGATATTGGTGGCCACCTACCAAGTCCACCTGGACCCCCACCATTGTTCCTCTCAACATTTTCAGTTTCCTTAATTATAGCGCAGTTTACCATTTTTAGCAGTTTTTCAGGTCCTAAACTTCCGGAGCCGTTTTGAGGCCCTAAAAGACGTTTTTTGGGAAATCTAGCTCCGTCTTTTACGTTGTAGTCCTGAGAGAGATCTTTCCAACGGGCTATCATGTGCGTAAAATGGAGATCGTATGCCAAAGTTACGACCCCGGGAAGTTGATGTACCAATTTACCCAAACGGGGCCCATAGTTTGGCGTTTCATCTTCTAGGGTTAGGTTTTGGAATGTTAAGGGTTTTCCATTGTTTCTCAACAATAAATAGGCCTTCGAGCCTCATTGTAAGACAGTTGAGAGGCATGTAGCCGCCACATGTCTTCTCAGAGATAAGCTACCATCGCCCTAGCTGGGTTATTTCTATTTCTATTTGTAAGCATATTTCAGTATTTTACAGTAATGAAATGAAGTATTATTTCCGTTGCATATCTGTCTTACTAATGATCCAGGTGGATATTGGTGGCCACCTGCCAAGTCCACCTGGACCCCCACCATTGTTCCTCTCAACATTTTCAGTTTCCTTAATTATAGCGCAGTTTACTATTTTTAGCAGTTTTTCAGGTCCTAAACTTTCGGAGCCGTTTTGAGGCCCTAAACGACTTTTTTTGGGAAATCTAGCTCCGTCTTTTACGTTGTAGTCCTCAGAGAGATCTTTCCAACGGGCTATCATGTGTGTAAAATGGAGATGGTATGCCAAAGTTACGACCCGGGAAGTTGATGTACCAATTTACCCAAACGGGGCCCATAGTTTGGCGTTTCATCTTCTAGGGTTAGGTTTTGGAATGTTAAGGGTTTTCCATTGTTTCTCAACAATAAATAGGCCTTCGAGCCTCATTGTAAGACAGTTGAGAGGCATGTAGCCGACACATCTCTTCTCAGAGATAAGCTACCATCGCCCTAGTTGGGTTATTTCTATTTCTATTTGTAAGCATATTTCAATATTTTACAGTAATGAAATGAAGTATTATTTCCGCTGCATATCTGTCTTACTAATGATCCAGGTGGATATTGGTGGCCACCTGCCAAGTCCACCTGGACCCCCACCATTGTTCCTCTCAACATTTTCAGTTTCCTTAATTATAGCGCAGTTTACTATTGTTAGCAGTTTTTTAGGTCCTAAACTTCCGGAGCCGTTTTGAGGCCCTAAACAACGTTTTTTTGGGAAATCTAGCACCGCGATACTTTTGGTAAAAAAAACCTTTTACGTTGTAGTCCTCAGAGAGATCTTTCCAACGGGCTATCATGTGCATAAAACGGAGATCGTATGCCAAAGTTACGACCCCGGGAAGTTGATGTACCATTTTACCCAAACGGGGCCCATAGTTTGGCGTTTCATCTTCTAGGGTTAGGTTTTGGAATGTTAAGGGTTTTCCATTGTTTCTCAACAATAAATAGGCCTTCGAGCCTCATTGTAAGACAGTTGAGAGGCATGTAGCCGACACATCTCTTCTCAGAGATAAGCTACCATCGCCCTAACTGGATTATTTCTATTTCTATTTGTAAGCATATTTCAGTATTTTACAGTAATGAAATGAAGTATTATTTCCGCTGCATATCTGTCTTACTAATGATCCAGGTGGATATTGGTGGCCACCTGCCAAGTCCACCTGGACCCCCACCATTGTTCCTCTCAACATTTTCAGTTTCCTTAATTATAGCGCAGTTTACTATTTTTAGCAGTTTTTCAGGTCCTAAACTTCCGGAGCCGTTTTGAGGCCCTAAACGACGTTTTTTGGGAAATCTAGCATTGTCTTTTACGTTGTAGTCCTCAGAGAGATCTTTCCAACGGGCTATCATGTGCGTAAAATGGAGATCGTATGCCAAAGTTACGACCCTAGGAAGTTGATGTACCAATTTACCCAAACAGGGCCCATAGTTTGGCGTTTCATCTTCTAGGGTTAGGTTTTGGAATGTTAAGGGTTTTCCATTGTTTTTCAACAATAAATAGGCCTTCGAGCCTCATTGTAAGACAGTTGAGAGACATGTAGCCGACACATCTCTTCTCAGAGATAAGCTACCATCGCCCTAGTTGGGTTATTTTTATCTCTATTTGTAAGCATATTTCAATATTTTACAGTAATGAAATGAAGTATTATTTCCGCTGCATATCTGTCTTACTAATGATCCAGGTGGATATTGGTGGCCACCTGCCAAGTCCACCTGGACCCCCACCATTGTTCCTCTCAACATTTTCAGTTTCCTTAATTATAGCGTAGTTTACTATTTTTAGCAGTTTTTCAGGTCCTAAACTTCCGGAGCCGTTTTGAGGCCCTAAACGACGTTTTTTGGGAAATCTAGCTCCGCAATTTTGCAGGTAAAAAACGTCTTTTACATTGTAGTCCTCAGAGAGATCTTTCCAACGGGCTATCATGTGCATAAAACGGAGATCGTATGCCAAAGTTACGACCCCGGGAAGTTGATGTACCAATTTACCCAAACGGGGCCCATAGTTTGGCGTTTCATCTTCTAGGGTTAGGTTTTGGAATGTTAAGGGTTTTCCATTGTTTCTCAACAATAAATAGGCCTTCGAGCCTCATTGTAAGACAGTTGAAAGGCATGTAGCCGACACATCTCTTCTCAGAGATAAGCTACCATCGCCCTAACTGGGTTATTTCTATTTCTATTTGTAAGCATATTTCAGTATTTTACAGTAATGAAATGAAGTATTATTTCCGCTGCATATCTGTCTTACTAATGATCCAGGTGGATATTGGTGGCCACCTGCCAAGTCCACCTGGACCCCCACCATTGTTCCTCTCAACATTTTCAGTTTCTTTAATTATAGCGCAGTTTACTATTTTTAGCAGTTTTTCAGGTCCTAAACTTCCGGAGCCGTTTTGAGGCCCTAAACGACGTTTTTTGGGAAATCTAGCTCCGTCTTTTAAGTTGTAGTCCTCAGAGAGATCTTTCCAACGGGCTATCATGTGCGTAAAATGGAGATCGTATGCCAAAGTTACGACCCCGGGAAGTTGATGTACCAATTTACCCAAACGGGGCCCATAGTTTGGCGTTTCATCTTCTAGGGTTAGGTTTTGGAATGTTAAGGGTTTTCCATTGTTTTTCAACAATAAATAGGCCTTCGAGCCTCATTGTAAGACAGTTGAGAGACATGTAGCCGACACATCTCTTCTCAGAGATAAGCTACCATCGCCCTAGTTGGGTTATTTCTATTTCTATTTGTAAGCATATTTCAATATTTTACAGTAATGAAATGAAGTATTATTTCCGCTGCATATCTGTCTTACTAATGATCCAGGTGGATATTGGTGGCCACCTGCCAAGTCCACCTGGACCCCCACCATTGTTGCTCTCAACATTTTCAGTTTCCTTAATTATAGCGCAGTTTACTATTTTTAGCAGTTTTTCAGGTCCTAAACTTCCGGAGCCGTTTTGAGGCCCTAAACGACGTTTTTTGGGAAATCTAGCTCCGCGATTTTTTAAAAAACGTCTTTTACGTTGTAGTCCTCAGAGAGATCTTTCCAACGGGCTATCATGTGCATAAAACGGAGATCGTATGCCAAAGTTACGACCCCGGGAAGTTGATGTACCAATTTACCCAAACGGGGCCCATAGTTTGGCGTTTCATCTTCTAGGGTTAGGTTTTGGAATGTTAAGGGTTTTCCATTGTTTCTCAACAATAAATAGGCCTTCGAGCCTCATTGTAAGACAGTTGAGAGGCATGTAGCCGACACATCTCTTCTCAGAGATAAGCTACCATCGCCCTAACTGGGTTATTTCTATTTCTATTTGTAAGCATATTTCAGTATTTTACAGTAATGAAATGAAGTATTATTTCCGCTGCATATCTGTCTTACTAATGATCCAGGTGGATATTGGTGGCCACCTGCCAAGTCCACCTGGACCCCCACCATTGTTCCTCTCAACATTTTCAGTTTCCTTAATTATAGCGCAGTTTACTATTTTTAGCAGTTTTTCAGGTCCTAAACTTCCGGAGCCGTTTTGAGGCCCTAAACGACGTTTTTTGGGAAATCTAGCTCCGTCTTTTACATTGTAGTCCTCAGAGAGATCTTTCCAACGGGCTATCATGTGCGTAAAATGGAGATCGTATGCCAAAGTTACGACCCCGGGAAGTTGATGTACCAATTTACCCAAACGGGGCCCATAGTTTGGCGTTTCATCTTCTAGGGTTAGGTTTTGGAATGTTAAGGGTTTTCCATTATTTCTCAACAATAAATAGGCCTTCGAGCCTCATTGTAAGACAGTTGAGAGGCATGTAGCCGACACATCTCTTCTCAGAGATAAGCTACCATCGCCCTAGTTGGGTTATTTCTATTTCTATTTGTAAGCATATTTCAGTATTTTACAGTAATGAAATGAAGTATTATTTCCGCTGCATATCTGTCTTACTAATGATCCAGGTGGATATTGGTGGCCACCTGCCAAGTCCACCTGGACCCCCACCATTGTTCCTCTCAACATTTTCAGTTTCCTTAATTATAGCGCAGTTTACTATTTTTAGCAGTTTTTCAGGTCCTAAACTTCCGGAGCCGTTTTGAGGCCCTAAACGACGACGTTTTTTGGGAAATCTAGCACCGCGATCATTTTTACGTTGTAGTCCTCAGAGAGATCTTTCCAACGGGCTATCATGTGCGTAAAACGGAGATCGTATGCCAAAGTTACGACCCCGGGAAGTTGATGTACCAATTTACCCAAACGGGGCCATAGTTTGGCGTTTCATCTTCTAGGGTTAGGTTTTGGAATGTTAAGGGTTTTCCATTGTTTCTCAACAATAAATAGGCCTTCGAGCCTCATTGTAAGACAGTTGAGAGGCATGTAGCCGACACATCTCTTCTCAGAGATAAGCTACCATCGCCCTAGCTGGGTTATTTCTATTTCTATTTGTAAGCATATTTCAGTATTTTACAGTAATGAAATGAAGTATTATTTCCGCTGCATATCTGTCTTACTAATGATCCAGGTGGATATTGGTGGCCACCTGCCAAGTCCACCTGGACCCCCACCATTGTTCCTCTCAACATTTTCAGTTTCCTTAATTATAGCGCAGTTTACTATTTTTAGCAGTTTTTCAGGTCCTAAACTTCCGGAGCCGTTTTGAGGCCCTAAACGACGTTTTTTGGGAAATCTAGCTCCGTCTTTTACGTTGTAGTCCTCAGAGAGATCTTTCCAACGGGCTATCATGTGCGTAAAATGGAGATCGTATGCCAAAGTTACGACCCCGGGAAGTTGATGTACCAATTTACCCAAACGGGGCCCATAGTTTGGCGTTTCATCTTCTAGGGTTAGGTTTTGGAATGTTAAGGGTTTTCCATTGTTTCTCAACAATAAATAGGCCTTCGAGCCTCATTGTAAGACAGTTGAGAGGCATGTAGCCGACACATCTCTTCTCAGAGATAAGCTACCATCGCCCTAGCTGGGTTATTTCTATTTCTATTTGTAAGCATATTTCAGTATTTTACAGTAATGAAATGAAGTATTATTTCCGTGCATATCTGTCTTACTAATGATCCAGGTGGATATTGGTGGCCACCTGCCAAGTCCACCTGGACCCCCACCATTGTTCCTCTCAACATTTTCAGTTTCCTTAATTATAGCGCAGTTTACTATTTTTAGCAGTTTTTCAGGTCCTAAACTTCCGGAGCCGTTTTGAGGCCCTAAACGACTTTTTTTGGGAAATCTAGCTCCGTCTTTTACGTTGTAGTCCTCAGAGAGATCTTTCCAACGGGCTATCATGTGTGTAAAATGGAGATCGTATGCCAAAGTTACGACCCCGGGAAGTTGATGTACCAATTTACCCAAACGGGGCCCATAGTTTGGCGTTTCATCTTCTAGGGTTAGGTTTTGGAATGTTAAGGGTTTTCCATTGTTTCTCAACAATAAATAGGCCTTCGAGCCTCATTGTAAGACAGTTGAGAGGCATGTAGCCGACACATCTCTTCTCAGAGATAAGCTACCATCGCCCTAGTTGGGTTATTTCTATTTCTATTTGTAAGCATATTTCAATATTTTACAGTAATGAAATGAAGTATTATTTCCGCTGCATATCTGTCTTACTAATGATCCAGGTGGATATTGGTGGCCACCTGCCAAGTCCACCTGGACCCCCACCATTGTTCCTCTCAACATTTTCAGTTTCCTTAATTATAGCGCAGTTTACTATTTTTAGCAGTTTTTTGGGTCCTAAACTTCCGGAGCCGTTTTGAGGCCCTAAACAACGTTTTTTGGGAAATCTAGCACCGCGATTTTTTAGGTAAAAAAACACTTTTACGTTGTAGTCCTCAGAGAGATCTTTCCAACGGGCTATCATGCGCATAAAACGGAGATCGTATGCCAAAGTTACGACCCCGGGAAGTTGATGTACCATTTACCCAAACGGGGCCCATAGTTTGGCGTTTCATCTTCTAGGGTTAGGTTTTGGAATGTTAAGGGTTTTCCATTGTTTCTCAACAATAAATAGGCCTTCGAGCCTCATTGTAAGACAGTTGAGAGGCATGTAGCCGACACATCTCTTCTCAGAGATAAGCTACCATCGCCCTAGTTGGGTTATTTCTATTTCTATTTGTAAGCATATTTCAATATTTTACAGTAATGAAATGAAGTATTATTTCCGCTGCATATCTGTCTTACTAATGATCCAGGTGGATATTGGTGGCCACCTGCCAAGTCCACCTGGACCCCCACCATTGTTCCTCTCAACATTTTCAGTTTCCTTAATTATAGCGCAGTTTACTATTTTTAGCAGTTTTTCAGGTCCTAAACTTCCGGAGCCGTTTTGAGGCCCTAAACGACGTTTTTTGGGAAATCTAGCTTTTTCTCTTTTACGTTGTAGTCCTCAGAGAGATCTTTCCAACGGGCTATCATGTGCATAAAACGGAGATCGTATGCCAAAGTTACGACCCCGGAAGTTGATGTACCAATTTACCCAAACGGGGCCCATAGTTTGGCGTTTCATCTTCTAGGGTTAGGTTTTGGAATGTTAAGGGTTTTCCATTGTTTTTCAACAATAAATAGGCCTTCGAGCCTCATTGTAAGACAGTTGAGAGGCATGTAGCCGACACATCTCTTCTCAGAGATAAGCTACCATCGCCCTAACTGGGTTATTTCTATTTCTATTTGTAAGCATATTTCAGTATTTTACAGTAATGAAATGAAGTATTATTTCCGCTGCATATCTGTCTTACTAATGATCCAGGTTGATATTGGTGGCCACCTGCCAAGTCCACCTGGACCCCCACCATTGTTCCTCTCAACATTTTCAGTTTCCTTAATTATAGCGCAGTTTACTATTTTTAGCAGTTTTTCAGGTCCTAAACTTCCGGAGCCGTTTTGAGGCCCTAAACGACGTTTTTTGGGAAATCTAGCTCCGTCTTTTAGTTGTAGTCCTCAGAGAGATCTTTCCAACGGGCTATCATGTGCGTAAAATGGAGATCGTATGCCAAAGTTACGACCCCGGGAAGTTGATGTACCAATTTACCCAAACGGGGCCCATAGTTTGGCGTTTCATCTTCTAGGGTTAGGTTTTGGAATGTTAAGGGTTTTCCATTGTTTTCAACAATAAATAGGCCTTCGAGCCTCATTGTAAGACAGTTGAGAGGCATGTAGCCGACACATCTCTTCTCAGAGATAAGCTACCATCGCCCTAGTTGGGTTATTTCTATTTCTATTTGTAAGCATATTTCAATATTTTACAGTAATGAAATGAAGTATTATTTCCGCTGCATATCTGTCTTACTAATGATCCAGGTGGATATTGGTGGCCACCTGCCAAGTCCACCTGGACCCCCACCATTGTTCCTCTCAACATTTTCAGTTTCCTTAATTATAGCGCAGTTTACTATTTTTAGCAGTTTTTCAGGTCCTAAACTTCCGGAGCCGTTTTGAGGCCCTAAACGACGTTTTTTGGGAAATCTAGCTCCGTCTCTTTACATTGTAGTCCTCAGAGAGATCTTTCCAACGGGCTATCATGTGCATAAAACGGAGATCGTATGCCAAAGTTACGACCCCGGAAGTTGATGTACCAATTTACCCAAACGGGGCCCATAGTTTGGCGTTTCATCTTCTAGGGTTAGGTTTTGGAATGTTAAGGGTTTTCCATTGTTTCTCAACAATAAATAGGCCTTCGAGCCTCATTGTAAGACAGTTGAGAGGCATGTAGCCGACACATCTCTTCTCAGAGATAAGCTACCATCGCCCTAGTTGGGTTATTTCTATTTCTATTTGTAAGCATATTTCAGTATTTTACAGTAATGAAATGAAGTATTATTTCCGCTGCATATCTGTCTTACTAATGATCCAGGTGGATATTGGTGGCCACCTGCCAAGTCCACCTGGACCCCCACCATTGTTCCTCTCAACATTTTCAGTTTCCTTAATTATAGCGCAGTTTACTATTTTTAGCAGTTTTTCAGGTCCTAAACTTCCGGAGCCGTTTTGAGGCCCTAAACGACGTTTTTTGGGAAATCTAGCTCCGTCTTTTAAGTTGTAGTCCTCAGAGAGATCTTTCCAACGGGCTATCATGTGCGTAAAATGGAGATCGTATGCCAAAGTTACGACCCCGGAAAGTTGATGTACCAATTTACCCAAACGGGGCCCATAGTTTGGCGTTTCATCTTCTAGGGTTAGGTTTTGGAATGTTAAGGGTTTTCCATTGTTTCTCAACAATAAATAGGCCTTCGAGCCTCATTGTAAGACAGTTGAGAGGCATGTAGCCGACACATCTCTTCTCAGAGATAAGCTACCATCGCCCTAGTTGGGTTATTTCTATTTCTATTTGTAAGCATATTTCAATATTTTACAGTAATGAAATGAAGTATTATTTCCGCTGCATATCTGTCTTACTAATGATCCAGGTGGATATTGGTGGCCACCTGCCAAGTCCACCTGGACCCCCACCATTGTTCCTCTCAACATTTTCAGTTTCCTTAATTATAGCGCAGTTTACTATTTTTAGCAGTTTTTCGGGTCCTAAACTTCCGGAGCCGTTTTGAGGCCCTAAACGACGTTTTTTGGGAAATCTAGCTCCGCGATTTTTTACGTAAAAAACATCTTTTCCGTTGTAGTCCTCAGAGAGATCTTTCCAACGGGCTATCATGTGCGTAAAACGGAGATCGTATGCCAAAGTTACGACCCCGGGAAGTTGATGTACCAATTTACCCAAACGGGGCCCATAGTTTGGCGTTTCATCTTCTAGGGTTAGGTTTTGGAATGTTAAGGGTTTTCCATTATTTCTCAACAATAAATAGGCCTTCGAGCCTCATTGTAAGACAGTTCAGAGGCATGTAGCCGACACATCTCTTCTCAGAGATAAGCTACCATCGCCCTAGCTGGGTTATTTCTATTTCTATTTGTAAGCATATTTCAGTATTTTACAGTAATGAAATGAAGTATTATTTCCGCTGCATATCTGTCTTACTAATGATCCAGGTGGATATTGGTGGCCACCTGCCAAGTCCACCTGGACCCCCACCATTGTTCCTCTCAACATTTTCAGTTTCCTTAATTATAGCGCAGTTTACTATTTTTAGCAGTTTTTCAGGTCCTAAACTTCCGGAGCCGTTTTGAGGCCCTAAACGACGTTTTTTGGGAAATCTAGCTCCGTCTTTTACATTGTAGTCCTCAGAGAGATCTTTCCAACGGGCTATCATGTGCGTAAAATGGAGATCGTATGCCAAAGTTACGACCCCGGAAAGTTGATGTACCAATTTACCCAAACGGGGCCCATAGTTTGGCGTTTCATCTTCTAGGGTTAGGTTTTGGAATGTTAAGGGTTTTCCATTGTTTCTCAACAATAAATAGGCCTTCGAGCCTCATTGTAAGACAGTTGAGAGGCATGTAGCCGACACATCTCTTCTCAGAGATAAGCTACCATCGCCCTAGTTGGGTTATTTCTATTTCTATTTGTAAGCATATTTCAGTATTTTACAGTAATGAAATGAAGTATTATTTCCGCTGCATATCTGTCTTACTAATGATCCAGGTGGATATTGGTGGCCACCTGCCAAGTCCACCTGGACCCCCACCATTGTTCCTCTCAACATTTTCAGTTTCCTTAATTATAGCGCAGTTTACTATTTTTAGCAGTTTTTCAGGTCCTAAACTTCCGGAGCCGTTTTGAGGCCCTAAACGACGTTTTTTGGGAAATCTAGCACCGCGATCTTTTTACGTTGTAGTCCTCATAGAGATCTTTCCAACGGGCTATCATGTGCGTAAAACGGAGATCGTATGCCAAAGTTACGACCCCGGGAAGTTGATGTACCAATTTACCCAAACGGGGCCCATAGTTTGGCGTTTCATCTTCTAGGGTTAGGTTTTGGAATGTTAAGGGTTTTCCATTGTTTCTCAACAATAAATAGGCCTTCGAGCCTCATTGTAAGACAGTTGAGAGGCATGTAGCCGACACATCTCTTCTCAGAGATAAGCTACCATCGCCCTAGATGGGTTATTTCTATTTCTATTTGTAAGCATATTTCAGTATTTTACAGTAATGAAATGAAGTATTATTTCCGCTGCATATCTGTCTTACTAATGATCCAGGTGGATATTGGTGGCCACCTGCCAAGTCCACCTGGACCCCCACCATTGTTCCTCTCAACATTTTCAGTTTCCTTAATTATAGCGCAGTTTACTATTTTTAGCAGTTTTTCAGGTCCTAAACTTCCGGAGCCGTTTTGAGGCCCTAAACGACGTTTTTTGGGAAATCTAGCTCCGTCTTTTACGTTGTAGTCCTCAGAGAGATCTTTCCAACGGGCTATCATGTGCGTAAAATGGAGATCGTATGCCAAAGTTACGACCCCGGGAAGTTGATGTACCAATTTACCCAAACGGGGCCCATAGTTTGGCGTTTCATCTTCTAGGGTTAGGTTTTGGAATGTTAAGGGTTTTCCATTGTTTCTCAACAATAAATAGGCCTTCGAGCCTCATTGTAAGACAGTTGAGAGGCATGTAGCCGACACATCTCTTCTCAGAGATAAGCTACCATCGCCCTAGCTGGGTTATTTCTATTTCTATTTGTAAGCATATTTCAGTATTTTACAGTAATGAAATGAAGTATTATTTCCGTTGCATATCTGTCTTACTAATGATCCAGGTGGATATTGGTGGCCACCTGCCAAGTCCACCTGGACCCCCACCATTGTTCCTCTCAACATTTTCAGTTTCCTTAATTATAGCGCAGTTTACTATTTTTAGCAGTTTTTCAGGTCCTAAACTTCCGGAGCCGTTTTGAGGCCCTAAACGACTTTTTTTGGGAAATCTAGCTCCGTCTTTTACGTTGTAGTCCTCAGAGAGATCTTTCCAACGGGCTATCATGTGTGTAAAATGGAGATCGTATGCCAAAGTTACGACCCCGGGAAGTTGATGTACCAATTTACCCAAACGGGGCCCATAGTTTGGCGTTTCATCTTCTAGGGTTAGGTTTTGGAATGTTAAGGGTTTTCCATTGTTTCTCAACAATAAATAGGCCTTCGAGCCTCATTGTAAGACAGTTGAGAGGCATGTAGCCGACACATCTCTTCTCAGAGATAAGCTACCATCGCCCTAGTTGGGTTATTTCTATTTCTATTTGTAAGCATATTTCAATATTTTACAGTAATGAAATGAAGTATTATTTCCGCTGCATATCTGTCTTACTAATGATCCAGGTGGATATTGGTGGCCACCTGCCAAGTCCACCTGGACCCCCACCATTGTTCCTCTCAACATTTTCAGTTTCCTTAATTATAGCGCAGTTTACTATTTTTAGCAGTTTTTCAGGTCCTAAACTTCCGGAGCCGTTTTGAGGCCCTAAACAACGTTTTTTGGGAAATCTAGCACCGCGATACTTTGTAAAAAAACATTACGTTGTAGTCCTCAGAGAGATCTTTCCAACGGGCTATCATGTGCATAAAACGGAGATCGTATGCCAAAGTTACGACCCCGGGAAGTTGATGTACCATTTTACCCAAACGGGGCCCATAGTTTGGCGTTTCATCTTCTAGGGTTAGGTTTTGGAATGTTAAGGGTTTTCCATTGTTTCTCAACAATAAATAGGCCTTCGAGCCTCATTGTAAGACAGTTGAGAGGCATGTAGCCGACACATCTCTTCTCAGAGATAAGCTACCATCGCCCTAACTGGATTATTTCTATTTCTATTTGTAAGCATATTTCAGTATTTTACAGTAATGAAATGAAGTATTATTTCCGCTGCATATCTGTCTTACTAATGATCCAGGTGGATATTGGTGGCCATCTGCCAAGTCCACCTGGACCCCCACCATTGTTCCTCTCAACATTTTCAGTTTCCTTAATTATAGCGCAGTTTACTATTTTTAGCAGTTTTTCAGGTTCTAAACTTCCGGAGCCGTTTTGAGGCCCTAAACGACGTTTTTTTGGGAAATCTAGCATTGTCTTTTACGTTGTAGTCCTCAGAGAGATCTTTCCAACGGGCTATCATGTGCGTAAAATGGAGATCGTATGCCAAAGTTATGACCCTAGGAAGTTGATGTACCAATTTACCCAAACAGGGCCCATAGTTTGGCGTTTCATCTTCTAGGGTTAGGTTTTGGAATGTTAAGGGTTTTCCATTGTTTTTCAACAATAAATAGGCCTTCGAGCCTCATTGTAAGACAGTTGAGAGACATGTAGCCGACACATCTCTTCTCAGAGATAAGCTACCATCGCCCTAGTTGGGTTATTTTTATCTCTATTTGTAAGCATATTTCAATATTTTACAGTAATGAAATGAAGTATTATTTCTGCTGCATATCTGTCTTACTAATGATCCAGGTGGATATTGGTGGCCACCTGCCAAGTCCACCTGGACCCCCACCATTGTTCTTCTCAACATTTTCAGTTTCCTTAATTATAGCGTAGTTTACTATTTTTAGCAGTTTTTCAGGTCCTAAACTTCCGGAGCCGTTTTGAGGCCCTAAACGACGTTTTTTGGGAAATCTAGCTCCGCAATTTTACAAGTAAAGAAACATCTTTTACATTGTAGTCCTCAGAGAGATCTTTCCAACGGGCTATCATGTGCATAAAATGGAGATCGTATGCCAAAGTTACGACCCCGGGAAGTTGATGTACCAATTTACCCAAACGGGGCCCATAGTTTGGCGTTTCATCTTCTAGGGTTAGGTTTTGGAATGTTAAGGGTTTTCCATTGTTTCTCAACAATAAATAGGCCTTCGAGCCTCATTGTAAGACAGTTGAAAGGCATGTAGCCGACACATCTCTTCTCAGAGATAAGCTACCATCGCCCTAACTGGGTTATTTCTATTTCTATTTGTAAGCATATTTCAGTATTTTACAGTAATGAAATGAAATATTATTTCCGCTGCATATCTGTCTTACTAATGATCCAGGTGGATATTGGTAGCCACCTGCCAAGTCCACCTGGACCCCCACCATTGTTGCTCTCAACATTTTCAGTTTCCTTAATTATAGCGCAGTTTACTATTTTTAGCAGTTTTTCAGGTCCTAAACTTCTGGAGCCGTTTTGAGGCCCTATACGACGTTTTTTGGGAAATCTAGCTCCGCAAGTTTTTATGTAAAAAACGTCTTTTAAGTTGTAGTCCTCAGAGAGATCTTTCCAACGGGCTATCATGTGCATAAAATGGAGATCGTATGCCAAAGTTACGACCCGGGAAGTTGATGTACCAATTTACCCAAACGGGCCCATAGTTTGGCGTTTCATCTTCTAGGGTTAGGTTTTGGAATGTTAAGGGTTTTCCATTGTTTCTCAACAATAAATAGGCCTTCGAGCCTCATTGTAAGACAGTTGAGAGGCATGTAGCCGACACATCTCTTCTCAGAGATAAGCTACCATCGCCCTAACTGGTTATTTCTATTTCTATTTGTAAGCATATTTCAGTATTTTACAGTAATGAAATGAAGTATTATTTCCGCTGCATATCTGTCTTACTAATGATCCAGGTGGATATTGGTGGCCACCTGCCAAGTCCACCTGGACCCCCACCATTGTTCCTCTCAACATTTTCAGTTTCCTTAATTATAGCGCAGTTTACTATTTTTAGCAGTTTTTCAGGTCCTAAACTTCCGGAGCCGTTTTGAGGCCCTAAACGACGTTTTTTGGGAAATCTAGCTCCGTCTTTTACATTGTAGTCCTCAGAGAGATCTTTCCAACGGGCTATCATGTGCGTAAAATGGAGATCGTATGCCAAAGTTACGACCCCGGAAAGTTGATGTACCAATTTACCCAAACGGGGCCCATAGTTTGGCGTTTCATCTTCTAGGGTTAGGTTTTGGAATGTTAAGGGTTTTCCATTATTTCTCAACAATAAATAGACCTTCGAGCCTCATTGTAAGACAGTTGAGAGGCATGTAGCCGACACATCTCTTCTCAGAGATAAGCTACCATCGCCCTAGTTGGGTTATTTCTATTTCTATTTGTAAGCATATTTCAATATTTTACAGTAATGAAATGAAGTATTATTTTCGCTGCATATCTGTCTTACTAATGATCTAGGTGGATATTGGTGGCCACCTGCCAAGTCAACCTGGACCCCCACCATTGTTCCTCTCAACATTTTCAGTTTCCTTAATTATAGCGCAGTTTACTATTTTTAGCAGTTTCTCAGGTCCTAAACTTCCGTAGCCGTTTTGAGGCCCTAAACGAAACGACGTTTTTTGGGAAATCTAGCACCGCGATTTTTTAGATAAAAAATCATCTTTTACGTTGTAGTCCTCAGAGAGATCTTTCCAATGGGCTATCATGTGCGTAAAACGGAGATCGTATGCCAAAGTTACGACCTCGGGAAGTTGATGTACCAATTTACCCAAACGGGGTCCATAGTTTGGCGTTTCATCTTCTAGGGTTAGGTTTTGGAATGTTAAGGGTTTTCCATTGTTTCTCAACAATAAATAGGCCTTCGAGCCTCATTGTAAGACAGTTGAGAGGCATGTAGCCGACACATCTCTTCTCAGAGATAAGCTACCATCGCCCTAGCTGGGTTATTTCTATTTCTATTTGTAAGCATATTTCAGTATTTTACAATAATGAAATGAAGTATTATTTCCGCTGCATATCTGTCTTACTAATGATCCAGGTGGATATTGGTGGCCACCTGCCAAGTCCACCTGGACCCCCACCATTGTTCCTCTCAACATTTTCAGTTTCCTTAATTATAGCGCAGTTTACTATTTTTAGCAGTTTTTCAGGTCCTAAACTTCCGGAGCCGTTTTGAGGCCCTAAACGACGTTTTTTGGGAAATCTAGCTCCGTCTTTTACGTTGTAGTCCTCAGAGAGATCTTTCCAACGGGCTATCATGTGCGTAAAATGGAGATCGTATGCCAAAGTTACGACCCCGGGAAGTTGATGTACCAATTTACCCAAACGGGGCCCATAGTTTGGCGTTTCATCTTCTAGGGTTAGGTTTTGGAATGTTAAGGGTTTTCCATTGTTTCTCAACAATAAATAGGCCTTCGAGCCTCATTGTAAGACAGTTGAGAGGCATGTAGCCGACACATCTCTTCTCAGAGATAAGCTACCATCGCCCTAGCTGGGTTATTTCTATTTCTATTTGTAAGCATATTTCAGTATTTTACAGTAATGAAATGAAGTATTATTTCCGTTGCATATCTGTCTTACTAATGATCCAGGTGGATATTGGTGGCCACCTGCCAAGTCCACCTGGACCCCCACCATTGTTCCTCTCAACATTTTCAGTTTCCTTAATTATAGCGCAGTTTACTATTTTTAGCAGTTTTTCAGGTCCTTAACTTCCAGAGCCGTTTTGAGGCCCTAAACGACTTTTTTTGGGAAATCTAGCTCCGTCTTTTACGTTGTAGTCCTCAGAGAGATCTTTCCAACGGGCTATCATGTGTGTAAAATGGAGATGGTATGCCAAAGTTACGACCCCGGGAAGTTGATGTACCAATTTACCCAAACGGGGCCCATAGTTTGGCGTTTCATCTTCTAGGGTTAGGTTTTGGAATGTTAAGGGTTTTCCATTGTTTCTCAACAATAAATAGGCCTTCGAGCCTCATTGTAAGACAGTTGAGAGGCATGTAGCCAACACATCTCTTCTCAGAGATAAGCTACCATCGCCCTAGTTGGGTTATTTCTATTTCTATTTGTAAGCATATTTCAATATTTTACAGTAATGAAATGAAGTATTATTTCCGCTGCATATCTGTCTTACTAATGATCCAGGTGGATATTGGTGGCCACCTGCCAAGTCCACCTGGACCCCCACCATTGTTCCTCTCAACATTTTCAGTTTCCTTAATTATAGCGCAGTTTACTATTGTTAGCAGTTTTTTAGGTCCTAAACTTCCGGAGCCGTTTTGAGGCCCTAAACAACGTTTTTTGGGAAATCTAGCACCGCGATTTTTTAGGTAAAAAAACACCTTTTACGTTGTAGTCCTAAGAGAGATCTTTCCAACGAGCTATCATGTGCATAAAACGGAGATCGTATGCCAAAGTTACGACCCCGGGAAGTTGATGTACCATTTTACCCAAACGGGGCCCATAGTTTGACGTTTCATCTTCTAGGGTTATGTTTTGGAATGTTAAGGGTTTTCCATTGTTTCTCAACAATAAATAGGCCTTCGAGCCTCATTGTAAGACAGTTGAGAGGCATGTAGCCGACACATCTCTTCTCAGAGATAAGCTACCATCGCCCTAACTGGGTTATTTCTATTTCTATTTGTAAGCATATTTCAGTATTTTACAGTAATGAAATGAAGTATTATTTCCGCTGCATATCTGTCTTACTAATGATCCAGGTGGATATTGGTGGCCACCTGCCAAGTCCACCTGGACCCCCACCATTGTTCCTCTCAACATTTTCAGTTTCCTTAATTATAGCGCAGTTAACTATTTTTAGCAGTTTTTCAGGTCCTAAACTTACGGAGCCGTTTTGAGGCCCTAAACGACGTTTTTTGGGAAATCTAGCTTTGTCTTTTACGTTGTAGTCCTCAGAGAGATCTTTCCAACGGGCTATCATGTGCGTAAAATGGAGATCGTATGCCAAAGTTACGACCCTAGGAAGTTGATGTACCAATTTACCCAAACAGGGCCCATAGCTTGGCGTTTCATTTTCTAGGGTTAGGTTTTGGAATGTTAAGGGTTTTCCATTGTTTTTCAACAATAAATAGGCCTTCGAGCCTCATTGTAAGACAGTTGAGAGACATGTAGCCGACACATCTCTTCTCAGAGATAAGCTACCATCGCCCTAGTTGGGTTATTTTTATCTCTATTTGTAAGCATATTTCAATATTTTACAGTAATGAAATGAAGTATTATTTCTGCTGCATATCTGTCTTACTAATGATCCAGGTGGATATTGGTGGCCACCTGGACCCCCACCATTGTTGCTCTCAACATTTTCAGTTTCCTTAATTATAGCGCAGTTTACTATTTTTAGCAGTTTTTCAGGTCCTAAACTTCTGGAGCCGTTTTGAGGCCCTAAACGACGTTTTTTGGGAAATCTAACTCCGCGAATTTTGTGAAAAAAAACGTCTTTTAAGTTGTAGTCCTCAGAGAGATCTTTCCAACGGGCTATCATGTGCATAAAACGGAGATCGTATGCCAAAGTTACGACCCCGGGAAGTTGATGTACCAATTTACCCAAACGGGGCCCATAGTTTGGCGTTTCATCTTCTAGGGTTAGGTTTTGGAATGTTAAGGGTTTTCCATTGTTTCTCAACAATAAATAGGCCTTCGAGCCTCATTGTAAGACAGTTGAGAGGCATGTAGCCGACACATCTCTTCTCAGAGATAAGCTACCATCGCCCTAACTGGGTTATTTCTATTTCTATTTGTAAGCATATTTCAGTATTTTACAGTAATGAAATGAAGTATTATTTCCGCTGCATATCTGTCTTACTAATGATCCAGGTGGATATTGGTGGCCACCTGCCAAGTCCACCTGGACCCCCACCATTGTTCCTCTCAACATTTTCAGTTTCCTTAATTATAGCGCAGTTTACTATTTTTAGCAGTTTTTCAGGTCCTAAACTTCCGGAGACGTTTTGAGGCCCTAAACGACGTTTTTTGGGAAATCTAGCTCCGTCTTTTACATTGTAGTCCTCAGAGAGATCTTTCCAACGGGCTATCATGTGCGTAAAATGGAGATCGTATGCCAAAGTTACGACCCCGGAAAGTTGATGTACCAATTTACCCAAACGGGGCCCATAGTTTGGCGTTTCATCTTCTAGGGTTAGGTTTTGGAATGTTAAGGGTTTTCCATTATTTCTCAACAATAAATAGACCTTCGAGCCTCATTGTAAGACAGTTGAGAGGCATGTAGCCGACACATCTCTTCTCAGAGATAAGCTACCATCGCCCTAGTTGGGTTATTTCTATTTCTATTTGTAAGCATATTTCAATATTTTACAGTAATGAAATGAAGTATTATTTTCGCTGCATATCTGTCTTACTAATGATCTAGGTGGATATTGGTGGCCACCTGCCAAGTCAACCTGGACCCCCACCATTGTTCCTCTCAACATTTTCAGTTTCCTTAATTATAGCGCAGTTTACTATTTTTAGCAGTTTCTCAGGTCCTAAACTTCCGTAGCCGTTTTGAGGCCCTAAACGAAACGACGTTTTTTTGGGAAATCTAGCACCGCGATTTTTTAGATAAAAAATCATCTTTTACGTTGTAGTCCTGAGAGAGATCTTTCCAATGGGCTATCATGTGCGTAAAACGGAGATCGTATGCCAAAGTTACGACCTCGGGAAGTTGATGTACCAATTTACCCAAACGGGGCCCATAGTTTGGCGTTTCATCTTCTAGGGTTAGGTTTTGGAATGTTAAGGGTTTTCCATTGTTTCTCAACAATAAATAGGCCTTCGAGCCTCATTGTAAGACAGTTGAGAGGCATGTAGCCGACACATCTCTTCTCAGAGATAAGCTACCATCGCCCTAGCTGGGTTATTTCTATTTCTATTTGTAAGCATATTTCAGTATTTTACAATAATGAAATGAAGTATTATTTCCGCTGCATATCTGTCTTACTAATGATCCAGGTGGATATTGGTGGCCACCTGCCAAGTCCACCTGGACCCCCACCATTGTTCCTCTCAACATTTTCAGTTTCCTTAATTATAGCGCAGTTTACTATTTTTAGCAGTTTTTCAGGTCCTAAACTTCCGGAGCCGTTTTGAGGCCCTAAACGACGTTTTTTGGGAAATCTAGCTTCGTCTTTTACGTTGTAGTTCTCAGAGAGATCTTTCCAACGGGCTATCATGTGCGTAAAATGGAGATCGTATGCCAAAGTTACGACCCCGGGAAGTTGATGTACCAATTTACCCAAACGGGGCCCATAGTTTGGCGTTTCATCTTCTAGGGTTAGGTTTTGGAATGTTAAGGGTTTTCCATTGTTTCTCAACAATAAATAGGCCTTCGAGCCTCATTGTAAGACAGTTGAGAGGCATGTAGCCGACACATCTCTTCTCAGAGATAAGCTACCATCGCCCTAGCTGGGTTATTTCTATTTCTATTTGTAAGCATATTTCAGTATTTTACAGTAATGAAATGAAGTATTATTTCCGTTGCATATCTGTCTTACTAATGATCCAGGTGGATATTGGTGGCCACCTGCCAAGTCCATCTGGACCCCCACCATTGTTCCTCTCAACATTTTCAGTTTCCTTAATTATAGCGCAGTTTACTATTTTTAGCAGTTTTTCAGGTCCTAAACTTCCAGAGCCGTTTTGAGGCCCTAAACGAAACGACGTTTTTTGGGAAATCTAGCACCGCGATTTTTTAGATAAAAAATCATCTTTTACGTTGTAGTCCTCAGAGAGATCTTTCCAATGGGCTATCATGTGCGTAAAACGGAGATCGTATGCCAAAGTTACGACCCCGGGAAGTTGATGTACCAATTTACCCAAACGGGGTCCATAGTTTGGCGTTTCATCTTCTAGGGTTAGGTTTTGGAATGTTAAGGGTTTTCCATTATTTCTCAACAATAAATAGGCCTTCGAGCCTCATTGTAAGACAGTTGAGAGGCATGTAGCCGACACATCTCTTCTCAGAGATAAGCTACCATCGCCCTAGATGGGTTATTTCTATTTCTATTTGTAAGCATATTTCAGTATTTTACAGTAATGAAATTAAGTATTATTTCTGCTGCATATCTGTCTTACTAATGATCCAAGTGGATATTGGTGGCCACCTACCAAGTCCACCTGGACCCCCACCATTGTTCCTCTCAACATTTTCAGTGTCCTTAATTATAGCGCAGTTTACTATTTTTAGCAGTTTTTCAGGTCCTAAACTTCCGGAGCCGTTTTGAGGCCCTAAACGACGTTTTTTGGGAAATCTAGCTCCGTCTTTTACGTTGTAGTCCTCAGAGAGATCTTTCCAACGGGCTATCATGTGCGTAAAATGGAGATCGTATGCCAAAGTTACGACCCCGGGAAGTTGATGTACCAATTTACCCAAACGGGGCCCATAGTTTGGCGTTTCATCTTCTAGGGTTAGGTTTTGGAATGTTAAGGGTTTTCCATTGTTTCTCAACAATAAATAGGCCTTCGAGCCTCATTGTAAGACAGTTGAGAGGCATGTAGCCGACACATGTCTTCTCAGAGATAAGCTACCATCGCCCTAGCTGGGTTATTTCTATTTCTATTTGTAAGCATATTTCAGTATTTTACAGTAATGAAATGAAGTATTATTTCCGTTGCATATCTGTCTTACTAATGATCCAGGTGGATATTGGTGGCCACCTGCCAAGTCCACCTGGACCCCCACCATTGTTCCTCTCAACATTTTCAGTTTCCTTAATTATAGCGCAGTTTACTATTTTTAGCAGTTTTTCAGGTCCTAAACTTCCGGAGCCGTTTTGAGGCCCTAAACGACTTTTTTTGGGAAATCTAGCTCCGTCTTTTACGTTGTAGTCCTCAGAGAGATCTTTCCAACGGGCTATCATGTGTGTAAAATGGAGATGGTATGCCAAAGTTACGACCCCGGGAAGTTGATGTACCAATTTACCCAAACGGGGCCCATAGTTTGGCGTTTCATCTTCTAGGGTTAGGTTTTGGAATGTTAAGGGTTTTCCATTGTTTCTCAACAATAAATAGGCCTTCGAGCCTCATTGTAAGACAGTTGAGAGGCATGTAGCCGACACATCTCTTCTCAGAGATAAGCTACCATCGCCCTAGTTGGGTTATTTCTATTTCTATTTGTAAGCATATTTCAATATTTTACAGTAATGAAATGAAGTATTATTTCCGCTGCATATCTGTCTTACTAATGATCCAGGTGGATATTGGTGGCCACCTGCCAAGTCCACCTAGACCCCCACCATTGTTCCTCTCAACATTTTCAGTTTCCTTAATTATAGCGCAGTTTACTATTGTTAGCAGTTTTTTAGGTCCTAAACTTCCGGAGCCGTTTTGAGGCCCTAAACAACGTTTTTTGGGAAATCTAGCACCGCGATTCTTTACGTAAAAAAACACTTTTTACGTTGTAGTCCTCAGAGAGATCTTTCCAACGGGCTATCATGTGCATAAAACGGAGATCGTATGCCAAAGTTACGACCCCGGGAAGTTGATGTACCATTTTACCCAAACGGGGCCCATAGTTTGGCGTTTCATCTTCTAGGGTTAGGTTTTGGAATGTTAAGGGTTTTCCATTGTTTCTCAACAATAAATAGGCCTTCGAGCCTCATTGTAAGACAGTTGAGAGGCATGTAGCCGACACATCTCTTCTCAGAGATAAGCTACCATCGCCCTAACTGGGTTATTTCTATTTCTATTTGTAAGCATATTTCAGTATTTTACAGTAATGAAATGAAGTATTATTTCCGCTGCATATCTGTCTTACTAATGATCCAGGTGGATATTGGTGGCCACCTGCCAAGTCCACCTGGACCCCCACCATTGTTCCTCTCAACATTTTCAGTTTCCTTAATTATAGCGCAGTTTACTATTTTTAGCAGTTTTTCAGGTCCTAAACTTCCGGAGCCATTTTGAGGCCCTAAACGACGTTTTTTGGGAAATCTAGCTTTGTCTTTTACGTTGTAGTCCTCAGAGAGATCTTTCCAACGGGCTATCATGTGCGTAAAATGGAGATCGTATGCCAAAGTTACGACCCTAGGAAGTTGATGTACCAATTTACCCAAACAGGGCCCATAGTTTGGCGTTTTATCTTCTAGGGTTAGGTTTTGGAATGTTAAGGGTTTTCCATTGTTTTTCAACAATAAATAGGCCTTCGAGCCTCATTGTAAGACAGTTGAGAGACATGTAGCCGACACATCTCTTCTCAGAGATAAGCTACCATCGCCCTAGTTGGGTTATTTTTATCTCTATTTGTAAGCATATTTCAATATTTTACAGTAATGAAATGAAGTATTATTTCTGCTGCATATCTGTCTTACTAATGATCCAGGTGGATATTGGTGGCCACCTGCCAAGTCCACCTGGACCCCCACCATTGTTCCTCTCAACATTTTCAGTTTCCTTAATTATAGCGCAGTTTACTATTTTTAGCAGTTTTTCAGGTCCTAAACTTCCGGAGCCGTTTTGAGGCCCTAAACGACGTTTTTTGGGAAATCTAGCTCCGCAAAATTTTTGGCAAAAAAACGTCTTTTACATTGTAGTCCTCAGAGAGATCTTTCCAACGGGCTATCATGTGCATAAAACGGAGATCGTATGCCAAAGTTACGACCCCGGGAAGTTGATGTACCAATTTACCCAAACGGGGCCCATAGTTTGGCGTTTCATCTTCTAGGGTTAGGTTTTGGAATGTTAAGGGTTTTCCATTGTTTCTCAACAATAAATAGGCCTTCGAGCCTCATTGTAAGACAGTTGAAAGGCATGTAGCCGACACATCTCTTCTCAGAGATAAGCTACCATCGCCCTAACTGGGTTATTTCTATTTCTATTTGTAAGCATATTTCAGTATTTTACAGTAATGAAATGAAGTATTATTTCCGCTGCATATCTGTCTTACTAATGATCCAGGTGGATATTGGTAGCCACCTGCCAAGTCCACCTGGACCCCCACCATTGTTCCTCTCAACATTTTCAGTTTCTTTAATTATAGCGCAGTTTACTATTTTTAGGAGTTTTTCAGGTCCCAAACTTCCGGAGCCGTTTTGAGGCCCTAAACGACGTTTTTTGGGAAATCTAGCTCCGTGTTTTAAGTTGTAGTCCTCAGAGAGATCTTTCCAACGGGCTATCATGTGCGTAAAATGGAGATCGTATGCCAAAGTTACGACCCCGGGAAGTTGATGTACCAATTTACCGAAACAGGGCCCATAGTTTGGCGTTTCATCTTCTAGGGTTAGGTTTTGGAATGTTAAGGGTTTTCCATTGTTTTTCAACAATAAATAGGCCTTCGAGCCTCATTGTAAGACAGTTGAGAGACATGTAGCCGACACATCTCTTCTCAGAGATAAGCTACCATCGCCCTAGTTGGGTTATTTCTATTTGTAAGCATATTTCAATATTTTACAGTAATGAAATGAAGTATTATTTCCGCTGCATATCTGTCTTACTAATGATCCAGGTGGATATTGGTGGCCACCTGCCAAGTCCACCTGGACCCCCACCATTGTTGCTCTCAACATTTTCAGTTTCCTTAATTATAGCGCAGTTTACTATTTTTAGCAGTTTTTCAGGTCCTAAACTTCCGGAGCCGTTTTGAGGCCCCAAACGACGTTTTTTGGGAAATCTAGCTCCGCGATATTTTGGGTAAAAAAACGTCTTTTACGTTGTAGTCCTCAGAGAGATCTTTCCAACGGGCTATCATGTGCATAAAACGGAGATCGTATGCCAAAGTTACGACCCCGGGAAGTTGATGTACCAATTTACCCAAACGGGGCCCATAGTTTGGCGTTTCATCTTCTAGGGTTAGGTTTTGGAATGTTAAGGGTTTTCCATTGTTTCTCAACAATAAATAGGCCTTCGAGCCTCATTGTAAGACAGTTGAGAGGCATGTAGCCGACACATCTCTTCTCAGAGATAAGCTACCATCGCCCTAACTGAGTTATTTCTATTTCTATTTGTAAGCATATTTCAGTATTTTACAGTAATGAAATGAAGTATTATTTCCGCTGCATATCTGTCTTACTAATGATCCAGGTGGATATTGGTGGCCACCTGCCAAGTCCACCTGGACCCCCATCATTGTTCCTCTCAACATTTTCAGTTTCCTTAATTATAGCGCAGTTTACTAGTTTTAGCAGTTTTTCAGGTCCTAAACTTCCGGAGCCGTTTTGAGGCCCTAAACGACGTTTCTTGGGAAATCTAGCTCCGTCTTTTACATTGTAGTCCTCAGAGAGATCTTTCCAACGGGCTATCAAGTGCGTAAAATGGAGATCGTATGCCAAAGTTACGACCCCGGAAAGTTGATGTACCAATTTACCCAAACGGGGCCCATAGTTTGGCGTTTCATCTTCTAGGGTTAGCTTTTGGAATGTTAAGGGTTTTCCATTATTTCTCAACAATAAATAGACCTTCGAGCCTCATTGTAAGAAAGTTGAGAGGCATGTAGCCGACACATCTCTTCTCAGAGATAAGCTACCATCGCCCTAGTTGGGTTATTTCTATTTCTATTTGTAAGCATATTTCAATATTTTACAGTAATGAAATGAAGTATTATTTTCGCTGCATATCTGTCTTACTAATGATCTAGGTGGATATTGGTGGCCACCTGCCAAGTCAACCTGGACCCCCACCATTGTTCCTCTCAACATTTTCAGTTTCCTTAATTATAGCGCAGTTTACTATTTTTAGCAGTTTTTCAGGTCCTAAACTTCCGGAGCCGTTTTGAGGCCCTAAACGAAACGACGCTTTTTGGGAAATCTAGCACCGCAATTTTTTAGATAAAAAATCATCTTTTACGTTGTAGTCCTCAGAGAGATCTTTCCAATGGGCTATCATGTGCGTAAAACAGAGATCGTATGCCAAAGTTACGACCCCGGGAAGTTGATGTACCAATTTACCCAAACGGGGTCCATAGTTTGGCGTTTCATCTTCTAGGGTTAGGTTTTGGAATGTTAAGGGTTTTCCATTGTTTCTCAACAATAAATAGGCCTTCGAGCCTCATTGTAAGACAGTTGAGAGGCATGTAGCCGACACATCTCTTCTCAGAGATAAGCTACCATCGCCCTAGCTGGGTTATTTCTATTTCTATTTGTAAGCATATTTCAGTATTTTACAGTAATGAAATAAAGTATTATTTCCGCTGCATATCTGTCTTACTAATGATCCAGGTGGATATTGGTGGCCACCTGCCAAGTCCACCTGGACCCCCACCATTGTTCCTCTCAACATTTTCAGTTTCCTTAATTATAGCGCAGTTTACTATTTTTAGCAGTTTTTCAGGTCCTAAACTTCCGGAGCTGTTTTGAGGCCTTAAACGACGTTTTTTGGGAAATCTAGCTCCGTCTTTTACGTTGTAGTCCTCAGAGAGATCTTTCCAACGGGGTATCATGTGCGTAAAATGGAGATCGTATGCCAAAGTTACGACCCCGGAAAGTTGATGTACCAATTTACCCAAACGGGGCCCATAGTTTGGCGTTTCATCTTCTAGGGTTAGGTTTTGCAATGTTAAGGGTTTTCCATTGTTTCTCAACAATAAATAGGCCTTCGAACCTCATTGTAAGACAGTTGAGAGGCATGTAGCCGACACATCTCTTCTCAGAGATAAGCTACCATCGCCCTAGCTGGGTTATTTCTATTTCTATTTGTAAGCATATTTCAGTATTTTACAGTAATGAAATGAAGTATTATTTCCATTGCATATCTGTCTTACTAATGATCCAGGTGGATATTGGTGGCCACCTGCCAAGTCCACCTGGACCCCCACCATTGTTCCTCTCAACATTTTCAGTTTCCTTAATTATAGCGCAGTTTACTATTTTTAGCAGTTTTTCAGGTCCTAAACTTCCGGAGCCGTTTTGAGGCCCTAAACGACTTTTTTTGGGAAATCTAGCTCCGTCTTTTACGTTGTAGTTCTCAGAGAGATCTTTCCAACGGGCTATCATGTGTGTAAAATGGAGATGGTATGCCAAAGTTACGACCCCGGGAAGTTGATGTACCAATTTACCCAAACGGGGCCCATAGTTTGGCGTTTCATCTTCTAGGGTTAGGTTTTGGAATGTTAAGGGTTTTCCATTGTTTCTCAACAATAAATAGGCCTTCGAGCCTCATTGTAAGACAGTTGAGAGGCATGTAGCCGACACATCTCTTCTCAGAGATAAGCTACCATCGCCCTAGTTGGGTTATTTCTATTTCTATTTGTAAGCATATTTCAATATTTTACAGTAATGAAATGAAGTATTATTTCTGCTGCATATCTGTCTTACTAATGATCCAGGTGGATATTGGTGGCCACCTGCCAAGTCCACCTGGACCCCCACCATTGTTCCTCTCAACATTTTCAGTTTCCTTAATTATAGCGCAGTTTACTATTGTTAGCAGTTTTTCAGGTCCTAAACTTCCGGAGCCGTTTTGAGGCCCTAAACAACGTTTTTTGGGAAATCTAGCACCGCGACTTTTTTAATAAAAAATCGTCTTTTATGTTGTAGTCCTTAGAGAGATCTTTCCAATGGGCTATCATGTGCGTAAAACGGAGATCGTATGCCAAAGTTACGACCCCGGGAAGTTGATGTACCAATTTACCCAAACAGGGCCTATAGTTTGGCGTTTCATCTTCTAGGGTTAGGTTTTGGAATGTTAAGGGTTTTCCATTGTTTCTCAACAATAAATAGCCCTTCGAGCCTCATTGTAAGACAGTTGAGAGGCATGTAGCCGACACATCTCTTCTCAGAGATAAGCTACCATCGCCCTAGCTGGGTTATTTCTATTTCTATTTGTAAGCATATTTCAGTATTTTACAGTAATGAAATGAAGTATTATTTCCGCTGCATATCTGTCTTTATGGTTATCTCTGTATTTTATTGCGTTCCTGTTTAAATCCGGATCAGTGGTATCAGAGCGGTCTGTTTTTTCTCTGTTTTTCTTTGCATGTCCCCAACGAGGTCGGGATATAAGGAGTTAGGGCTTGAATTGGTCGAACCTTTGCGAGACAAGCCTCGCAAATCCCGACGACCTCCCATGGTGGATGAGAAGAAAGACGAGGGGGCAGGAGATCCCATCAAAATCTTGCTCGAAGAAGCCCTCGAGCGACAACGGAACGCGATGATGGATAGTTTTGCCTAGATCCTTCAGCGTCTACCTAGAGGCGACGCATCGGCTTCCAGCAGCTACTCCGGAAACGCCACGCCCTTTAAGGTACAAGTTAATTTTGAAATCCCCATATTCGAGGGTCAGATAGACGCGGATTCCGTAGATAAATGGTTAAATCTGCTAGAGGGTTATTTTTCTGTTCATGAATTTTCGAGTCGGGAAAAGATTGTTTTTGCTCTTCTCAAAGCAGCCCCCCACGTCAAATACTGGTGGGAAACCTACTGCGAACAGAAGGATGAAAATACCGGCTCACTATTTTCAGCCGCACCCACCTGGAATTCATTCCGAGATGCCATCAAGGAGCAGTACTACCCTGTCAGAAGCTATGAGGATGAATACATAAAGTGGACCACGCTGCGGCAAGGAAGGGACCAAGACGTGCTGGAGTTCACCAATCTTTTCCATACCCTTCGAACAAAGTTGGGAATCAAGGATACGGAGCAGCATTTGATACTCAAATATCGTGGCTGCCTGCATAAGTACATCCAGGAAGAAATAGAATTCCTGAACATCTCCTCGCTTGGCACAACATATCGATATGCCGTCAAGATCGAGCAAAAGTTTAAACAAAGGAAGCGAGACTTTGGATCTACGAATCAGAAGCAAGGGAAAGGTGCCCCTAAACCACAGAACAAAGGACAAAGCCAAGGTGGGGCAGCCCAAGACAACCCGCCAAAGCTGCAAGCAAAGAACAGTGCCGCGAAGCCAAAAAAGGACACGGGAAAATGGTGTGAGTTCCATAAGAGCTCCACTCACAACACAAGTGAGTGTCGGGCCAAGCAGTCACTGGTGGCTGAGCTAAAGGTTTCAGAATCAGATGCATGTTCCGACTCTAAGTCAGATCTCGACAAGGGGAATGACAAAGGGAATTAGCAGATCATTGATGCAGATCCCAATGCCACTGTTGCTACCGCCAAGGTCCAGAAAAATGAACCCGAAGATCCAGAGGAGGAGGAGCGTCTCTTCCACTCCCAGATGTGGGTAAAGGGCTCCCCACTACAGTTCATTGTTGATAGCGGGAGCCAAAAGAACCTCATTTCGGCAAAGGTCATGAAGCGGTTGGGCTTACCAACCACAGCACATCCACAACCATACACCATCGGGTGGCTTCACCAAGGACGGGATCTTCGTGTGAGCCAGCAGTGTCGCATTCCATACAACATCAAGCCCTTCACAGATGAGGTATTATGTGACATTGCTCCACTTGAAGTTTGTGATGTATTATTAGGGCAACCATACTTGTGGAAGCGACATGCTATGTATGAATCAAGGCCTCGTGCTGTTATTATTACATTGGGAAACAAGTTGTACATGATACCAGAGGTAGCACCATCTACCGCCATCTCTTTGATTACTGCAAAACAATGCAGTAAGCTCATTTCCAAAACCGGGAAATTTGTTTTCTTGATGATACGCCCTCAAGGAAAGAAGAAGACGGTGGCCACAGCCTCCAGGCAGGGCCCTTCTGCACGACAACTACAGATGGACAAGGTCGTGGAGGAATACGAGGACATCTTCACCTCCCCCGCAGGGGTCCCTCTGCACTGTCATGTCAAACACTCCATCGATCTGACCCCAGGTGTGCCGCTACCCAATGGACCAATTTATCGGCGCTCCGTTCTGGAGAACGATGAAATCAAGAGGCAGATTCAGGAGCTACTGCAGAAAGGTCACATCCGTCTGAGTTCATCACCTTGTGGAAACCCAATCATATTGGTACAGAAAAAGGATGGGACTTGGAGACTCTGTATTGACTATCGGGCGCTGAACAAGATCACTGTCCGTAATAGGTACCCGATCCCACGGATTGATGACCTCTTGGACCAACTAAAGGGGGAAAAATATTTTAGCAAGATCGATCTAAAGTTAGGATATCACCAGGTACCAATCGAACCCTCTGATGTGTGGAAGACTGCTTTCAAAGCCAAGGAGGGCCTTTTCGAATGGTTGGTTATGCCTTTTGGATTCACAAATGCTCCTGCAACCTTCATGAGGCTAATGGATGACATCTTGCAGCCATTCACCAACTCATTTGTAGTGGTATACTTGGATGACATTCTGATCTTCAGCCAGAGTTGGGAAGAGCACCTCCACCACATCCGACAGGTTCTCCAAACACTGCGGCAACACAAGCTATGTGCCAATTTGGAGAAATGCACTTTTGGCATGACCCAGGTTCAGTATCTAGGATACATTATTGATGAACAGGGGGTGCATGTGGATCCAGCCAAGATCCAAGTCATTCGGGATTGGCTGTCTCCAACCACTCTGACAGAGCTCCGCAGCTTTCTAGGTCTTGCCAACTTCTACCGCAGATTCGTGTTGGGGTTCTCTCATATCACTTGGCCCTTGAGTCAAGTCACCAAGGGAGGAGCGAAAGCAAAGTTCTTTTGGTCTGAATCTCAACAGAAGGCATTCATAGAGTTGAAAGATCGCCTCTGCACGACACCAGTGCTTGCATTACCAGATTTACAACAACCATTTGAGGTCGAGACAGATGCCTCTGACTATGCTATTGGGGCAGTCCTTACTCAACATGGGCATCCAGTGGCATATCACAGTGAAACACTTTCAGACACAGTCCGGAAGTATCCCACTTATGATAAAGAGATGTATTCCATTGTGCAGGCCTGCCGACAATGGAAGCATTACATTTTGGGGAAGGAAACGGTCATCCACACAGACCACCGACCCCTCCAATTCATACAGACCCAAGGGAAATTGTAGAATGATCGCCATCAGAAGTGGTCTACATACCTGCAGCAGTTCCATTTGAATATCAAATATAAGAAGGGTAGCACCAATAATGTTGCAGATTGCCTCAGTCGACCACCGATCATGGCGTTAACCACTGTGCTCAACTCTTGTGGGCACGAGACTTCTGATTGACCACTTCTCTACAAAAGCGACCCAGAATTTGGCCACACATACCAGACACTCTTGGAGGGTCGGCATGTTCTAGATTTTCACCTCCAGGATGCCCTGTTATGCCACCTGGGTCACCTTTGTGTTCCTTCAAGCGAGCGTGCCAAGATGATTTGGGAAGCACACTATAGTCGAACTGGTGGGCATTTCGGGGTCGAGAAAACGGTGGCAGTACTGCAAACGTATTTCTATTGGCCGAATCTTCGACAAGATGTCGGGAAGTATATCAGATCATGTACTGCCTGTGCCATTGCCAAACCGACCATTAAGAAGCAAGGCCTCTATAACCCTCTGTCTACCCCTAGTCGACCTTGGGAATCCATCTCCATGGATTACATGTCAGGCCTTCCTTCCACTAAGCATGGAAATGACTGTTTTTTTGTGGTCGTCGACAGGTTCTCGAAGATGGCCATTATGGCAGCCTGCAAGAAGAATATCACAACAGAAGCCACTGCTAAACTCTTCTTCGAACGAGTGTGGGTGCACTTTGGGATCCCACAGTCTATCATCTCAGATCTAGACAGTCGGTTCCTCAGTATATTTTGGTCCAGCCTCTGGTCAATGCTAGACACCAAACTCACTAAATCCACAGCTTTCCATCCTCAAACTGATGGCCAGACAGAGGTTGTCAATAGGATGATTGTACACATTCTGCGCATGTACAACTCAAAGCATCCATGCACATGGGACGAGAGCCTCCCCTATGTTCAGCACAGCTACAACCGAGTTCTTCATAGCTCGACTGGCCACAGCCCTTTTCAAGTGGGCTTGGGATTCTAGCCACTATGCCCCATTGATGTGGCCATGCCACTTGCAGCTACTCACACAGATTCAACTCATGTCCAGTCCGAAACAGACAAGGCAACCAGCTTCATTGAACACATCCAACATATTCGCCAGCAGGTCCATGACATTCTGGAGAAATCAAATGCCAAGTACAAGCAGCGACATGATCAACATCGGGTGCCACACAAGTTTCAGGTGGGCGACAAAGTCTGGTTGCATTTGCAAAGGAATGCCTTACTGGAGCCTATCGTAAACTGAGACCACTCTGATATGGTCCCTACACCATTACTAAGGCTGTGGGAGACAATGCATTTGAACTCAGCATTCCCCCATTCCTTCGCCTGCACCCAGTGTTCAATGTGGACCGCCTGCGGCCATACTTTCCACCATTGCTAGATACATCTGACATTGCAGAACAACTCACACCCACAGAATTAAATCCAGATTGCATGGAACAAGCTGCAACTGATCAAATCATGGACACACAGATCAAGAATACTCGCCAACGGAATATTCAACTGTATCGAGTTGTCAAAGCAGGCCAACTCCTTCACAATGGCAAGTGGCTCACCAGGGACCAAGTTCAGCAAAAGTTTCCCCATCTCATGGAGGAACTCAATGCAATGGGGACCATTGCTTCCTAAGGGGGGAGGAATGATCTAGGTGGATATTGGTGGCCACCTGCCAAGTCCACCTGGACCCCCACCATTGTTCCTCTCAACATTTTCAGTTTCCTTAATTATAGCGCAGTTTACTATTTTTAGCAGTTTTTTAGGTCCTAAACTTCTGGAGCCATTTTGAGGCCCTAAACGACGTTTTTTACGTTGTAGTCCTCAGAGAGATCTTTCCAATGGGCTATCATGTGCGTAAAACGGAGATCGTATGCCAAAGTTACGACCCCGGGAAGTTGATGTACCAATTTACCCAAACGGGGCCCATAGTTTGGCGTTTCATCTTCTAGGGTTAGGTTTTGGAATGTTAAGGGTTTTCCATTGTTTCTCAACAATAAATAGGCCTTCGAGCCTCATTGTAATATAGTTGAGAGGCATGTAGCCGACACATCTCTTCTCAGAGATAAGCTACCATCGCCCTATCTGGGTTATTTCTATTTCTATTTGTAAGCATATTTCAGTATTTTACAGTAATGAAATGAAGTATTATTTCCGCTGCATATCTGTCTTTATGGTTATCTCTGTATTTTATTGCATTCATGTTTAAATCCGGATCAATTGATAAGTTAATGTGAGGTAATTAGAGGTGAAAAAGACCCTTTTTACATCTCAACACCAGGTTTCCCTACTTTGCACCTTCCTTGATCACCAGCAAGTTTCTCAGCATTGGGGGTGTGTTGATTCGAGAAATTCAGGACAAGAGAAAGAATCCTGAAACCTCTTCTTCCAGAAGCTTCCACAATATGTTGTACCAATTTACCTGAGAGAAAAGTATCTAATCCTATCCTATCCTACCTTAGATTTTTCATCCCTTATCCCTCAAGCTCATCCTCCCATCAAGAGTGGATCTCAAGCCCTAATTGGTAAAAGGATAAGAATTTGTACCTATATATTTACTGCCATCCATAGGTAAGGGGTTTTCTTTTGGATAGTGATTCTACCCTTATGTTGCTGATGTGAGAGATATATTTCCTTGCATTAGGGTGATTAGAGGTGCACTTTGTGACAAGGAAAGGACAATTCAACTTGGAGGAGACATTTTACATTATCAACATGTATTTTTAGTTGTAACTCACTCCATTTCTATTAATGCGAAGAGATCTTTGTTTTCCTATATTTGACATTATCGTTTCATATATTTCAATACCATTTTGATCTATTGAATAAAGTGATTATATAATTTTTCATAGATTTCTTGGATCATTGTCTTGTGTTTTCTGATTGTGCGGGTTCTAATAATAGTGATTGAAGCTAGGATTGGAGAATTAAAGCTAACGAAGGAGTGAAGCATGCTACAAACTCCAGGCAGGCTTAATCATGTTATCTATTTAATTTAAGGAAAACATTAGTCCCTTTGTCTTTCTGTTATTCGAGGTCAGCCCACCATGCCTAGGGAAGATACTTCGATCCATAGTCGTCAATTCTGCATAACAAATTGGTGACATATTGGGGATGAGTGTATTCGATTGGTGTTTTCTTTCTCAATTGTGCTTGTCTTACCTCTTATCTAGACCTTTACTATCTTATTCAGTCAAGAAAAGACCTATGAAGACCTTTCATTTAGTCTCAATTGTAATCTTTTTGTCAGAAATTTGCATCCCTAGACCAACACACCCTATGGTCTTCTGAGAGAGAGTTGCACCCCGGTTGATCCTTATATGTGCCTATGTTGCATAACAATGGTGCATCCTTTACACTTGCATTGGCCCCTATTCATGCACAAGTTTTCTTTTGTTTTTATTTTCTCTTTGATCAGCCTTATTCCAGCTACTCTTCCTTGAGTCTCTGAGTGTCTTGTGGTCCCTTAGAATCCTCCATTTCGTTTTCTTTTGTTTTAGTACCTTTCATAAGGATTTGTTTAAATAGTTTCCTTTGTTCTTATCACTAGTTCGTTCACAAATTGATTTCGTTTGATCATTGAATTCTTATATGAATTGGTGTTCTAGTCATCATTTTGAAAATCTTGTTTGAAAAAGTTGTTAGACATTGCATCTTAGTTTTCTTCATTTTTGAAAATTAAGAGACTTGAAAAGAAAAAACTTTGCATTGGAATTTATGGTTTTGCATGTGCATTTAAATTGGAATAGTTTCATTGAAAAGGGAATTTCATTTTGCACATTGTTTACTCCATATATATTGTTGCATACTCCTTGTCTCTTCCCTTCCTTAGATATATTTGCATTGAATGAGAAAGATTTCATTTCCTCATGTTAGTTTTCATTTTGGGATATTCAGGTGACATTCGTGATGATCCCCAAAACTGAAACTTAATTGAAGATAAACATTAAATTTTATTGAATCAACCTAAGGAGAATTTGTAACATTAATGCAAACATTTAGAGGTTTAGGCTAGAGACATGTTTCGATGTTGTTAAATGTAGAAGTTGTCTTTGTTTTCCAGCGTTGTATCCCAGGGGTGAAATCCCGTTCCACGTACATGAGTGTATAAGATCATTCTCCACATACCTTTGGGTATATTGGATGATGCTCCACACATGTAAAGTATATGGGAATTCTCTCATCAAATGGTTACACATTAGACAACACTACTACGCACGACACTTCCACATACCATCAAGAATATTTTGGAAGTTCCCTATATGTTGTTATCCTCACCATAGGTAACCGACTTAGCCACCTTTTGTACCATGATACATCGAACACAAAATTCAAGGAGATTTCCTACACATGGGTTAAGTCCTTGGTTTTCCAAGGTGTATATTGCAGTTCACGGTTGTTTGGTAATCCTTTATGACTAGATTACCCTCTTTTTTATTTATTTTTGTGTAAATTTCTAAAATTTATTATCCAACATGGAAGAAAAAAATCCCCAACTTTGTCATTCATGTAGAATGAAAAATAAGCCTCCTCTTCTACCAGAGGTTACTCTTGATCATCATTAGAAGCATAAGAAGACGTAAACTACCGAATCAGGAAATTTGGGAACTACTTTTGGTCCTCCTCCTAAATCTTATCAACTAGAATCATCTTTCCCTTGTAGTATTGAGCTCGTGATCACATCTACTCTTGTTGGTGAATCTGACACAATCGAAACAAAAGCCCCTAAAACCTTATTTCCTGAGGTTATCGAACCTGAATTTCCTGAGTAAGATACTTTACTTCTTGAGGTTGTTGAACCTAAGGAACCTTAGCCATATTCACCTGTTAATTCAAGTCCTTCCCCTTCTTTTCCTTTGTCTTAGATAAAATCTCAAACTGTATATCTTAGACCCGATGGTGAACCTCTTCCATACAAACTTGTAAGTAGTGAAGAGATCTTGCAAGAGAATGCTCGACCCTCTACTCCTGTTCATTGGAGTGGATTCTATTTTTATGAGGCTAATCCTCTTCCTCCTCTTCAAACTCCAGACAAACTCCTTTACCTAATTATTTTGACTCACTCGCGTGTTTCTCGTGGCAATATTCATTGGGATTGTTAACCATGACTGGATTCAATTTGACCTCCCAACACATGTCCATCACTATGTTTTATACATCAAATTAATGTTTCCTCTTCATCCATGTTTGCAACATAACGAGAGGCACATCTGTATGGTGGCCCGTCCATCTCACCTAGTTATCAGTATTTATCCGATACCTTCTCTGACAAAACTTCTAGTCCTTGGACCTGTCCCATGTCATCCATTTTGGGAATTCCTTCTGGTACTTATTTTATGAATGCTACTCATCCTTCTCCTTCTCTTAAGTCTACACCTAGAATCGAGTATCAGGATGGCATTATGTTAGTGTTCAATGTTATCTTCAATAACCTAACTCTCCTTATGTTTGGTGTGCTCCATCTAGGTTAATGTTGGCTCCATCATCCCCTCCTCCTACAGCAGAGGGGAACCTATTGTTGGTATACCTCAAATTGGAGATAAACCTTATTATAATCCTCCTTATCCTAGGATGGATGCCAGTGTTTGGAAACCTAGTTTTCCTGTCCAACCTAGTTCATTTTGGGACCGACTGTTTAATCCTCAACGTATGTCATCTTCATCTCAAATTCCTACACATCAACCTATACCTTAACAAGTTCAAATACATGTAAGTCAACCTTTACAAGTTGTCATTTCATCTCAACCTCTTCCATTGGTATCTGGTACCCCTCAGGTTCCACTTACCCATCCTTTACAAGCTACCTTACAGTCTCAACTTCTTGGGCACAATACTCCTCAAATTTCGATAGGACAAAATGTGTATAGTATGGAAAGAACCTATTTGAACCCACCTTATGTCGGGATGATGAAAAATGCCACAGCAAAACAATATAGACCTTATTAGGGTGTTCCTCAAGTTCCTTTTCAAGGCCAACATATCCAAACCCAACCATTCCAGCCTTTGCAGGGTTATCCTTTGTTGGGTGTGGAGCTTGATTTTCTTCTTTTTTTATAGGTATCGCCACATTGGACCCAATTTCGTAATTTGGTGGCAATGCCGCCCATAAAATATACACTACAGGGGGGTCCAGGGGGGGTGGCTACAACCTTTGGGAGCCCCCCCAGCGAGGCGATCAGGGGCAACGCCCCCGAAGCTAAAAATAGATGTAAAATTGCCTTGTAAAATGTTGTATCTTCATAGTCAATATGGGTTGTTCATTAGGTGGAGATCTAACGGTAGAAGTTATGTTTAATTTACGGTTTTTTGCCCTAGAAGGCAACCCTCACTATATATGAGGAATTGTATTATGTATATGTATATCTATATTCTGAGTGAGGAAGAGAGATGATATTGAGAGTGAAGAGGGAATTATAGCAAATCTATTGTAGGTTGTATCTCTGTTAGAAAATTATATATTACGGAGCAATGGAACACATAAAATATTGCATAAATATAAGCACAGAAAATGCATAAAACAAGAGAGACACAGATATATGTGGTTCACCCAGTTTGGGCTACGTCCACCCCAAACATCCAGTCCTTCCTTTCTATCATCCAGCAAAATGAAGAGACACAACCTATAGCAGATCCGCTGTAATATCCTCTGTTTTCTCTCACAGTCTCACCTCTCTGTTTCTCGCTCATAGAATACACATCTATTTCACAGCCTCAAATACAATGCCCTCATACAAAGAGAGGGGTTGCCTTCTAGGGCAAAAAACCCTAAACTAAACATAAGTTCTACCGTCAGATCATCCACCTAATGAATGGCCCAGATTGACTAGAAATTGCTATACTTTTACAAGGCAATTTTATAGTTGTTTTTAGCTTCGGGGGCGCTGCCCGCGAAACCCCCCTCTAGGGGGGGGGTCCCAAAGGTCGTAGCCACCCCCCCTGGACGCCCCCTACAACGAATATTTTACAGGCGGCGTTGCAACCCCCATTTCGAACTGGCGTCCAATGTGGCAATACCTTTGAATATAGAAGATAATCAGGCTCCACACCCAACAATCTCTTCAGTTTGCTAGATAATATAAAAGGAAGGACTGCTTGTTTCTCCATGGAAATAGCCCAAACTGGGTGAACCACGTATATCAGTGTCTCTCTTGTTTTATGTGTTTTCTATGTTCCATTGCTTTGTAATATATAATTTTCTAACATCCTTGAGCTAGGAAACAAGGTTATGTGTATGCCGGTTACCAAGATCCTCCTTACTTTGGTGTCCAGGTTCCTCTTTATCAGAACCGTCCATATCTGCGAACGAAATTACCTATTACATAGGCTATTCCTTCCTATCCAAGCTATCCTCCACCAGATTTTAAGTAGCAGTTTCCTTTTGTGAAGAATCTCAAATTGCTAGATTTGACTCAGCGTACCAACGATACCATCGCTCATTTTCCTTGGTGGCCGATAATTCCTACCAAATTTCCTTCTGATATTCCAAAGTTCAATGGGAATCCTGAAGAACAACCCATGTCATGACGTATCATCTGTGGTGTTCTTCAAACTCCCTTAATGACAATTCCATATGATTACGTCTTTTCCAATGTACTCTTATAGGTATCACACTAAATGGTACATTATGTTACCTAGAGTTTCGTTTCATGATTTCAGTTCCTTAACTACCACCTTCCTCACACATTTCTAGTTGCCCATCTAATATGAAACTAGAATGGAACTTCTGACCAACCTTAAACAAACTAAAGCCACTCACATTTTAGATCACATTCATGAGTGGCAACGTCATCACCGATTGGTTAAGACCTATGGTTTGGATCAATTGTTAGCATAATTGTTCATTAAATCCTTGTTGCCATCTATCATATAGGATGTAGCTAAAGGAAACGTCATGAAAAAGAACAAGTAATTTCTTTTGCTAAGTACTTGGACCTCATTTATACCCAATCTGGCACACTCTATGAAAGGATACCAGATGCTCCAATACCTTTGAACATTGTTCCTCCCATTCATGGTAAAGAATTTCATGTTGTTGATGGCACCATTGGTTCTACCAGTTCACAGATAGTGAGAAAACCATCCGGTTCTGCTCTCGCCACTTCTTCCCAAAACTCTTCGTCCAATCCTCCTATGGCTTCTTCTTCCGAGATAAATGTTGTTTCATCTGTTAGAGGAAAATCTCAATAGAAACTAGGAAGAAAGAAGAAAGGAAAAGGTAAAAATAAGAAATATTATTCACCACAGGATACATAAACAAATCAATCCTCTTATGTGAAACAAAAGCCTTGCTACCCATGCTTGATCTGCAATGAGGAGCACTTTACTCGTGATTGTCCTCACTGCATAGAAGTGAATGATTTTTTGAAATCCTCCACTTCTCCCATAGTATTGACCAATTTGTTTCCTGATTAGGATACCCATATAGTTTCTCAGGACCCATCTTCGTCTAACATAGTTTTATTGCTTCCACAAAGTGTAAATATGATGTTATGGTGGCTACTTGAAACAAGGACTATGGTAGTGTGAATCCCATAAATGGTTAGGCTACTGATCAATACACTAGTTCGACATCACCCCCATATGCTCCTTCTTTGCCCGCGATTCTTATGGAGTTGATTGTTAAGCCTATGAAGGGAGTTATTCATAAGTCTGACTTCAACCCTCATGCTAGGGTTTCTCAAAATTATAACGTAGTTGAAGAATTGGCTCAATCTCCATCATCTATGTCAACCCTTGAGGTGTAGCAAAATTGCCTCACCCAGAAAAAAAAAAAAACTTTTCTTTCAGATATTAGATGTGTGGATCGTTTGGATTCCAACCTAGTTGTTTTCAGCTATGAAAACTATACCCCTCACCTTCCATCTCAATTGGCCTTTATCATTCAGGTCGTCATATGTGGTAAGAACATTCATCATTCTATTGTGGATGAGGGGGCCTCAACCTGCATTATGTCTATGTCCTGTTGGAAAGCGATTGGTTCTTCTAAACTAACCTACCACATTGAAATATTTTAATGGTAGAACATATAAGCCTTGTGGTATTCTAAATTCCTTACAAGTATAATTATGGGACAAAACTATATCCATAGAGGTGGATGTTATAAACATACCTTTGGATTATAATCTTCTTTTGGGTCATTTGTTGGTTTATGCCATGGACGTGGATGTTTCAACTTATTTCCTTATGATCATATTTCCTCATAAAGGTGGGATTGTGGCCATTGAAAATCTCACCTTCTTTTCTTATGATTCTCATGTTACTGGAAGTATCCCGCTTGTAGGGGAAACTCTACATTCTTATCAACATGTTTGGGTTAGATTGTTGAAGGATTCCTCTCTCATGGGAACCTTTTCTCTTCCTCTTCCTCCATTTCCTGACATCTCATCTTCGATTTCTTATATCAATATGATATCATCTCTACTATCCAAACCAATCGATGGATTGTACCAGATGAAACTAGCATCCATAGTTTTGGTGTCCGAATGATGCTTAGCCCCATTGAACTTGATTATGAATATATCTATTCAGATTTTGTGTCTCATACCTTCTCTTTGATCAATTAGTTCAATCGATCACTAGATTATGGTATGTCTTCTAATCCGTTCTCTCGTGTATTCTCTACTAATGATAACATCATGGAGATCATGATGTCAAATATGTGCCATGGGATGATCATCACCTCTGTTCCTCTTTACCATATTCCATTGAGGATAATCTCATTGATGTGTATCTACCCAATGTTATCGAGTCTTTTACAAGTTCTGTTTCTATCCAAGAAGTTGATTCTGAGAAGAATATCTCGAGTATCAAAGAGATGATACCTATTAATATCTCTGTTAAACTGAGTATTGTCTAAAATATACACATTGGTGCATCTTTCTCTCCATCTAAGATTGAGACCTATAAAGCCCTATTTCTATAGTTTTGTGATGTCTTTGCTTGGACCTATGATGAAATTCTAGGTTTCAACCACAATATAGTAGTGCATGAGATTAAAATTTATTTTGATTCTAAACTGGTTTGATAGCACCTCCATCTAGTATATCCAAAGAAGGTGGTTGCGATAAAGACAAAAGTTGAAAAAGTCTTTCTTGTTGTTTTCATCTACTTCATTCCTCTGACCGATTGGGTGTCAAATATTGTCCATGTCATGAATAAACAAGGGACAATATGTGTATGTGTTGATTATAGCGATGTGAACCGTACTTGTTCAAGGGACAATTAATTGACCTCGTTCATTGACCATATTATTGATGACTACACTAGTTGTGAAATTTATTTGTTCATGGACGGTTTCTCCGGATATAATCAAATCAACATTTTCCTAGCGGATCAACCTAAGACTACATTTTTTTTCCCTCGGGTACATTTTCCTACTGAAAACTCCCATTTGGTCTAAAGAATGTTGGGGCCACATTTCAACTAGAAATGGATTACACTTTTCATGATATTAAACACATCGTGCAACCTTATTTGGACGATCTCCTTGCTCATTCTAAGTATTCGGTTGATCACTCGATGCATCTTAGTACCATTTTCTTACAGTGTAGACACTATAATATTTGACTGAATGTTGGCATTATGATTCTAGTTTGGCTCTATGGTACAAGTGTTGTACTTGATGGCAACTCACTCAAGTGGCAAAACTCTGTTCAGGCTCTCAAAATGATGAAAATTACGAGGTTCGCAGGTGAATGGTTCAAAAGGTGCGGACCTGCAGGTTCGTCGTTCATGAAGTGCGGTCATACCCGCAGGTTACCCGTTCAGAAAGTGTGGTCCCCTAGTTCACTCACTTCAAGGCAGAGAAGTGCGCTCACGTGGGGTTTCTTATGTTTGGCCCGTGGTATTTAGCCCATCGTTCATGATCCTATGGTTTTGGCCCGTGGTATAGGATCTAATTTAGCCCCGGTTTAGATCCCTTGTATTGGTTATCGATGGTTTTGTCCCATGGTGTGAATAAGGGCTTGACTATAAATAAGGAAGGAGATCACTTGGCTGATATATCTTTGAAATTTGAATATCTTAAGATCTAAATTTTGGGTTTTCAGTTTTAAAAGCTAGATCTAAATCAAGGTAAAATTTAAAGGCAAATCTATTGCTAAGCCGTGATCTCTCGGGCGCATGATCAAATCTATGGATCTGACTGTCTGTGGTACATTGGAGGACTATTAATTTTGCCCTAATCAGAGATTCGCAGGCGATCTACAACGTGAGTGCGGGGGTACACAGTACAGAAGAAGGCGCAGTGCGGGTATACGTAGCGCAACTGAAGGCACAGTGCGTGGTACGCAGTATAGAAGAAGGCGCAGTGCGGGTATACGCAGCACAGCTGAAGGCACAGTGCGTGGTATGCAGTACAGAAGAAGGCGCAGTGCGGGTATACGCAGCACAGCTGAAGGCACAGTGCGTGGTATGCAGTACAGAAGAAGGCGCAGTGCAGGTATACGCAATGCAGCTGAAGGCACAGTGCATGGTACGCAGTACAGAAGAAGGCGCAGTGCGGGTATACGCAGCGCAGCTAAAGGCACAATGCGGGGGTACGCAGTACAGAAGAAGGCGATGTGCGGGTATACGCAGCGTAGCTGAAGGCACAGTGCATGGTACGCAGTACAGAAGAAGGAGCAGTGCGGGTATACGCAGCGCAGCTGAAGGCACAGTGCGTGGTACGCAGTACAGAAGAAGGCTCAGTGCGGGTATACGCAGCGCAGCTGAAGGCACAGTGCGGGGTACGCAATACAGAAGAAGATGAAGTGCAGGTATACGCAGCGCAGCTAAAGGTGAAGTGCGGGCATCCGCAGGATTATATTGGTGAAGTTGCAGACCTATTTTGAAATATTTGTTGGCTGCCTGTTTTCTATTTGCTGCTGTGTTCTTGGTTTAGGTTACTGGTGTTGGTTTTCTGTTTACAACATTCTGAGAAGCTTGGGTGGCTCATTGGATTGATTGTATAAGGAGATTGGTTGATTCACATGTACTTGATGTTTATTTGATGTTCTTGGATCCAGTCTGAAAATTAATGAATCATGGTCCTTAAAGAAGTTAAAGAAGTAGGGGGTTGTAGCTCCCTTCCAGGAGAGACTGGAAAACAAGAGAGAGATGTAGCTCTCTGTAGGTTGCAGCTTGCGTACTGGTAAAGGACTGCACCAGTACAAAATCATTGTAAAAGGAGTTTCTAATTGAAAGAAGATAGAGACATATTGCAGCAGGTGGTTTTCACCGACATTGGGTTTCCACCTTATATCTGGTGTTCTTTGGTGTGATTTATTTGATGGTACTGACATACAAAGTAACGATCAATATCTGAAGAATAATTCAAAGAATAAATAAGAAAGATATATTGAAAAGAATTTGATAATACTGATTCACCCCCCCTCTTAGTATTATTTCCAACAATTGGTATCAGAGCAGGTCCTTCTGAAGGAGCTTGATCGCTTGAAGGAAGATCTTTCATCATGAGCAACTACGAGAGGGAAGCATCAATCAGGCCACCGATTTTTGATGGGACAAACTTCGTATATTGGAAGGTAAGAGTTACTACCTATCTTCAATCTTTGGGTACAGAAGTCTGGGACATCATAGAAACAGGGTATACTTTTCCATCAGCTACTCCTACAGATCCAGCTGAGAATAAGAAATATGAAACAAATGAAAAGGCATTCAATACTCTTCTAGGATGTCTATCTCAATCAGAATTTGTGAAAGTTATGCAGTATAAATCCGCAAAAGAAATATGGGACAATATTGTTCTGAGCTATGAAGGAGATGATCAGGTAAAACGTGCAAAACTTCAAACCCTGAGGATTCAGTATGAAAATCTCAATATGTATAATGATGAAAGTGTGGCTAACTATTTTCTTCATGTGGATGAGATTGTTAATTGTATGAAAAATTTGGGTGAAGAAATAAAAGAGGCTGTTGTGGTTGAAAAAGTTCTAAGATCTTTGTCATCTAGGTTTGAATCTAAAGTTTCTGCTATAGAAGAAAAGGAGAATCTACAACATCTTAAAATGTCACAACTGCATGGAATTCTAACTGCTTATGAAATGAGGAAAGGAGGTCCATCGGACAGGAGAGAAGCTGCCTTCAAGGCTTCAGGCAAAGGAGAGTACTATGAATCTGGACATGGGTCAGAAGAAGAAGAAGAATCAAATTTTGTCAGAAATCTTCAACGGGGCGCTAGATGATTCAGAGGTAAGTTACCCTTCAAATTCTTTGCTTGTGGAAGAGTAGGTCACTATGCTGCCAAATTTCCTCATAAGGATAAGATCGACAAGGGAAAGGAACCTATTAGATGGAACAAGAAACAAAAGGCAAATAAGAAAAGCTACTACACTCATGAAGACAGTGATGGTCTATCAAATAGTGATGAAGATGAACGAGGTAATGACTATAAACTTTTAATGGCCTTTGAAGATGATGATTACATGGATGCTATAGATGTGGATAGCTTTTATGAAGAGATTTCTAGACTCAAGGCATGTATAGAAGAAAAGAATGTGATCATTGATACTCTACAATTTCAAATTGATGAAAAAGAAAAATTTCTTGAAAAGTTAGAATGTGAAATTGTTGGCCTTAGAAAATAAATTGAGAAAACAAAGGCTATTAATCATAAGTTTGTCAAAGGATCTGAAACTCTGGATGAGATCATCAATGTACAACGTTCTCCGCTAAACAAGACAAGTCTGGGGTATAACGGAGAAACATCTCAAGCATCCACCTCAAAGAGTTATCTTGATGCAGCAAGAAGGAATGAGCAAAAGCACAATGGAAATCACCAGGTAAAGCAGGGACGAATTACATCAAGAAGAAACAAAGACTACCAGGTAAACCAGGGGCAATCTATCTTAAGGATGAACAAAAGCTACAACCAGCCACAGGTAAAATCTTCTCAATTTGCTTCAAGAATGGATGACAATAGAAATTACAATCATTTGGCCGATATATTTGATAACCGCAGAAGTTTCTTCAATGGCCAATGTTTCTCTTGCCATAACTTTGGTCACAAAGCAGCTCAATGTGTTGCATATAAGACAATCATGACTAGAGAAGCTCAAAAACAAAGAAGTATGACTGGGATTACAAAAAGGACCTATAACAACTTTTCGGCTCTTGAAAATGAAATTGAATGTTCTATTTGTAATAACTTCGGTCATGAAGATTTTGAATGCAGGAGCAGGTTTCAGCAGAAAAAGGAACAAGCCTCATGCACCAGAACATGGAGAATAAAGGAACCACAATCAGAAAGATGTGGGATAGCCTTTTATGCAGAGGGACAGGAAAATCTATGGTACATCGACAGTGGATGTTCGAAGCATATGACAGGTGATAAAGAAAAACTTGAATCATATTCTGCTTTAGAAAAGGGAAAGAAAGTTTCTTTTGGAAATGATACTCCTGCAGCTATAAAAGGAAAAGGCACAGCTCAGTTGAAAGAAATGGTCAAAGCTGGAAATGTTTTTTATGTTGATGGCTTGAAGCATAACCTTCTGAGTGTTAGTCAGATGTGTGATCAAGGAACCGAGGTAATATTTCGATCAAATGGATGTAGTGTTCGTGATCTTGATACAGGGAAAACAGTGATCAAAGGTAGAAGAACTCCAAATAATCTATACATATTTGAAGAAGGACAACAACAATGCTATTTGAGCAAGGATGATGAACATTGGTTATGGCACCGGAGGTTGGGGCATCTAAGCTTTTCACAAATAAGGAAGGCATGCAAATATCAGGCAGTTCGTGGTCTGCCAGATATCAAAATTCCAGACAACACCATATGCAAAGCATGTCAGTTTGGTAAGCAAACCAGAACCAACTTTCCGGAGAAGGAAGGATCAGCCAGCAGCCTCTTGAACTAGTCCATACAGATGTATGTGGTCCTTTCAGGACAAGGTCACCTCGAGGAGAAGAATACTTGATATTATTCATTGACGATTTCTCCAGGTTTGTTTGGTTAGGACTTTTGAAGCACAAAGACGAAGCATTCAAAAAATTCAAATCCTTCAAAGCTTTGGTTGAAAATGAATCAGGTTACAAAATTAAGTGCCTCAGGTCTGACAGAGGTGGGGAGTTTACCTCAAATGAATTTTTCGATTTCTGTGAAGAACATGGGATAAGAAGGGAATTCTCTACAGCTAGAACTCCTCAGCAAAATGGAGTGGTGGAAAGGATGAATAGAACAGTCCAACAAATGGCTCGTGCTATGCTTGACGAGTCAGGAACTCCCGCAACTTTCTGGGGTGAAGCTGCATATGCTGCGGTTGTTATTCTCAAAAAAACAAATGTCCGAGTGAACAACACTCAAACTCCTCATGAGCTCTGGTATGGTGAGACTCCTTCGGTAAAGCATTTCAAAATTTTTGGGAGCAAATGTTATATTAAGAATACTGATGAGCAACTTGGAAAACTTGAACCTAGAGCAGATGAAGGCATTCTTCTTGGTTATTCTCCACACAACAAAGCATATAAGTGCTACAATAAAAGACTTGGAAGAATTGTTGACAGTATTGATGTAGTGGTTGATGAAAAAGGATACATTCCTAGGCAAGTAAATCATGAAAATATCGAAGAAAATGAAGACTACCCTCAAAGACAGAATGATGAAGAAGAAGAACCTCAAGGAGCACCAGAGGAATAGATAAGGATAGAAGAGAAGACTCCATCAAGGTACATTCAGAAGAATCATCCAGAATCTCAGATTTTGGGGCAGAAAGAAGCAGGTGTACAAACAAGAAGAACAATTGCAGAAGCTTCAAGCTATTTGGCATTACTCTCCTCCACTGAACCACAAAATGTAAGAGAGGCATGCAAAGATGAATGTTGGGTCAAAGCAATGGATGAAGAACTTGAGCAGATCGAAAAGAATAACACTTGGGAGTTGGTTCCTAGACCAAAGGATAAGAATGTTATAGGGACAAAATGGATCTTCAAGAATAAGTTGAATGAAAAATGGGGAAGTAATTAGAAACAAGGCCAGACTTGTTTGTAAAGGGTATGCCCAGCAAGAAGGAATAGATTTTGAAGAAACTTTTGCTCCTGTTGCAAGACTTGAGGCCATCCGAATGTTCCTTGCTCTCTCAAGCTTTCAAAACTTCAAAGTATTTCAAATGGACGTGAAATCAGCCTTTCTGAATGGAGACTTAGAAGAAGAAGTATACATTGAGTAGCCAGATGGTTTCATTCTTGGAAATGATCCAAATCTTGTATGCAGACTCAAAAAGGCTCTCTATGGTCTTAAACAAGCTCCAAGGGCTTGGTACTATCGTTTGGACAAATATCTTCATCAACAAGGTTTTTCAAAAGGATCAGCAGATAGCAATCTTTATATAAAAATTGAAAATGACAAATTGCTAATACTTGTTGTGTATGTAGATGATATTATCTTTGGCAGCAATGAAGAAGATTTGAGTCAAAGCTTTGGCTTGGTGATGCAGAAAGAATTCGAAATGTCTTTACTTGGAGAACTGACATATTTTCTTGGATTGCAAATCCAACAAAATGAAGGAGGGATCTTTTTGTCTCAAACCAAGTATCTCAAGCAGATTTTGAAGAAATATGGCATGGAAGATGCAAAACCAGTATGTACACCCATGGTCACAGGATGTAGCCTCAGTGCAAATGATGAATCAGCAGCAGTGCATCAACCAACCTACAGATCTATGATTGGGAGTCTACTTTATTTGACAGGTACCCGACCAGACATCATGCATGCAGTGGGAATAGTTGGAAGATTTCAGGCAAATCCAAAGGAAACTCATCTTCAGGCAGTGAAGAGAATTTTCAAATACCTTCAAGGGACTCAAAACTATGGCTTATGGTATCCTAGAGATACAGATCTCACACTTCATGCTTATACAGATGCAGATTGGGCCGGAAGCGTGGATGACAGGAAGAGCACAAGTGGTGGTGCATTCTTTATGGGTTCCAGATTAGTATCTTGGTTCAGCAAGAAACAGAGTTCGATTGCTTTGTCTACAGCTGAAGCGGAATATGTGGCTGCTGCATCTTGCTGCACTCAACTCCTTTTGATGATGCAAACCTTGCAAGATTTTCAAATCACTTGTACACCACCTATCTCCATCTTATGTGATAATACAAGTGCAATCAGCATTTCAAAGAACCCAGTCATGCATTCAAAGACCAAGCACATACCAATCAAGTACCACTTTCTCCGGGAACAAGTGCTTGAACAAAAGGTCAAGTTGGAGTATGTTCCTTCTAAGGAACAAGTTGCTGATATACTCACCAAACCATTGCCCAGGGAGACCTTTGAATACCTCAGGAAAAAGCTGGGGGTTGTTGATGCATCATCTTGTTGACTCTCTTCTGGTTGTTGGTTGTACGCAAGGTTCATCTGGGGTATATGCGTACATTTGCTGAATTGCGGATTGGTCGAAGATCAAATGGCATAGGTTCAGGGGGAGCATATAATGCATTGTTGGCATTATGGAGGAAGCACAGAAGGAATATTGCTGCAATATGTCTATATCTCTTTCATGGTCATTTATGGTGTTTGGTGGACTATGGTTCTCCTTTGCAGATCTGGTTTATAGTCAGGGGGAGCATGTTCTTAGGGGGAGCATAACCCTTTGCCTTTGATGTCAAAGGGGGAGAATGACGTTGAGGATCTTGAGGTTGCCATCAAGTCCAAAGGGGGAGATTGTTGGCATTATGATTCTAGTTTGGCTCTATGGTACAAGTGTTGTACTTGATGGCAACTCACTGAAGTGGCAAAACTCTGTTCAGGCTCTCAAAATGATGAAAATTACGAGGTTCGCAGGTGAATGGTTCAAAAGGTGCGGACCCACAGGTTCGTCGTTCATGAAGTGTGGTCATACCTGCAGGTTACCCGTTCAGAAAGTGCGGTCCCCCAGTTCACTCACTTCAAGGCAGAGAAGTGCGCTCACGTGGGGTTTCTTATGTTTGGCCCGTGGTATTTAGCCCGTCGTTCATGATCCTATGGTTTTGGCCCGTGGTATAGGATCTAATTTAGCCCCGGTCTGGATCCTTTGTATTGGTTATCGATGGTTTTGTCCCATGGTGTGAATAAGGGCTTGACTATAAATAGGGAAGGAGATCACTTGGCTGATATATCTTTGAAATTTGAATATCTTAAGATCTGAATTTTGGGTTATCAGTTTTAAAAGCTAGATCTAAATCAAGGTAAAATTTAAAGGCAAATCTATTGCTAAGTCGTGATCTCTCGGGCGCATGATCAGATTTGTGGATTTGACTATCTGTGGTACATTGGAGGACTGTTAATTTGGCCCTAATCAGAGGTTCGCAGGTGATCTACAGCGTGAGTGCGGGGGTACGCAGTACCGAAGAAGGCGCAGTGCGGGTATACGCAGCGCAGCTGAAGGCACAGTGCGTGGTACGCAGTACAGAAGAAGGCGCGCAGCACAGCTGAAGGCACAGTGCATGGTACGCAGTACAGAAGAAGGCACAGTGTGGGTATACGCAGCGCAGCTGAAGGCACAGTGCGTGGTACGCAGTACAGAAGAAGGCGCAGTGCCGGTATACGCAGCACAGCTGAAGGCACAGTGCGGGGGTACGCAGTACAGAAGAAGGCGCAGTGCGGGTATACGCAGCACAGCTGAAGGCACAGTGCGTGGTACGCGGTACAGAAGAAGGAGCAGTACGAGTATACGCAGCGTAGCTGAAGGCATAGTGCGTGGTATGCAGTACAGAAGAAGGCGCAGTGCGGGTATACGCAGCGCAGCTAAAGGCACAGTGCAGCTAAAGGCACAGTGCGGGGTACGCAATACAGAAGAAGATGAAGTGCAGGTATACGTAGCGCAGCTAAAGGTGAAGTGCGGGTATCCGCAAGATTATATTGGTGAAGTTGCGGACCTCTTTTGAAATATTTGTTGGCTACCTGTTTTCTATTTGCTGCTGTGTTCTGGGTTTAGGTTACTGGTGTTGGTTTTCTGTTTACAGCATTTTGAGAAGCTTGGGTGGCTCATTGGATTGATTGTATAAGGATATTGGTTGATTCACATGTACTTGATGTTTATTTGATGTTCTTGGATCCAGTCTGAAAATTAATGAATCGTGGTCCTTAAAGAAGATAAAGAAGTAGGGGGTTGTAGCTCCCTTCCAGGAGAGACTGGAAAATGAGAGAGAGTTGTAGCTCTCTGTAGGTTGCAGCTTGCGTACTGGTAAAAGATTGCACCAGTAAAAAATCATTGTAAAAGGAGTTTCTAATTGAAAGAAGATAGAGACATATTGTAGCAGGTGGTTTTCACCCACATTGGGTTTCCACCTTATATCTGGTGTTCTTTGGTGTGATTTATTTGATGGTACTGACATACAAAGTAACGATCAATATCTTAAGAATAATTCAAAGAATAAATAAGAAAGATATATTGAAATGAATTTGATAATACTGTTTCACCCCCCCCTCTTAGTATTATTTCCAACACTGAATCCACACAAATGTGTGTTCTTTTTTAGTTCTGGTCAACTTCTCAATCTCTTTATTTCAAAACATGGAATTCATATCAATCCTCTAAAAGTACAAGAAATCATCAACCTACCTGCACTTTCTTCACTTGTTCATCTTCAACGACTTTAAGGGAAAGCTAACTTCCTGTGAAAGTTCATCCCTAATTACATTGAGTTGACCAAAGGATTCACTTGCCTTCTTTAGAAAAGGGTTCCCTTGCATTGGGATAACACAGCTCATAAAGCATTTGATGCCTTGAAATATGTATTGGTATAGGGGTGTCTCTTATATCCCCCTGATTACCAGTGAAACTATTTCTTGCATCTCACTTCTGCCATTTCTACTATAGCAATGGTATTGATCCAAGAAGACAATGTAGGGACATAACAACCCATATATTATCTAAGCCACAATCTCAATGATACTGAGATCAGGTATACCCACGTAAAAATGTTGGCTTTGGCAGCCGTTCAAGCCACCCAAAGGTTCTTCCATTACAATTTTCTCCGGAAAATATGGTTGTTTTAGATTGCAACCCTATGACATACATTTTTTCACGTCAATTGCTGGGGGAAAATACCCTAAATGGATCATCACCCTGCAAGAGTTCGACCTAGAATTCATCAAATATAGGTCAAATAAATCCTTGGTTTTAGCTAAGCTTATGTGCGACCTTCCTTCCCCTAATTCTAAGTTGACATATGATGATTCCATCCCTAATGAGTCATTGTTTCTGATTTCATCATCTGACCCGTGGTATGGAGACATTTTGATTTATCTCTAGACCCATAATTTTTGGTCTGATACCTCTCACTTTGAGAAGTGGCATATTCGATACAAAGCCAAGAATTACATCTGTATGCATTGAAGATCCATCTCACACATAGATCACATTTCCTTCACTCGAACTGCACGATCCCATTGCTCATGAATTGAAGGAATCTTACATTGCAAGCACTCATTCATGACAGAAATTATCTTTGTTTCTTTCATTTTCTTGCATGTCATAGTCAAGAGTGTGCTTATGCCTCAAAGTCGCACGCAGTATCACACAACACGATAATAAGTCCACGGACTGCCCATCTTGCACTTGTACTCACTTATCTCCTGTGGGAACTTTAAAACACGAAGTGTGGTTGCCTTCATTGTTATATCTTTCTTGTTTATTGTTTCACACAACTGGGTTTCTCGTGGACAAAGCCTTCACCAACATGGGTCAACCAATGCATCAGTGGCTGCATTGGGAATATCACTTCACGTGATCTGGCCCATCCACCGTTAGTGTAGGAGTAGGAGTAGCGTTTGCTTTTAGTCATTTTTCTTGCATCCTTGTTTTCTTATTCGCTTTGTTTTCTTATTTGTTTGCTTGCTTGTTTTCTTACTTTCTTTGCTTTCAATTTTGCTTCTTCTCTTTCTTTTCTTTGTTGTTTGTTAGTTCGCTTGTTTTGTATAGTTCTTTTGTTTCATTCGTAGGTTAGTTTTGCATGAAACCATGTATGACTCTTGAAACGAGTTGGTTGAAGTACAAGAGGGCTTGTACAACTATCACTACTTGGTTGTCTGTCATCTTGCCTATGTATGAAGAACTTGTTACTTTCAGTCCATGATACGTCGAAGGAAAATACGTATTGTTCAAAGTGAACCTTGGTGAAAACACAATGCTTGTGCGCTAACTAGTGTCGCCTTCTCTAGTCTGTTGTTTTTGGGTTAACCCTTTTCAGTTCAGTCAAGTAGAGTAAGGTGAGGGGGGGAAACCTTAATAGGCACATTAGATATACAATAAACTACTTCTCTGCTGGAACAACCTCTTCTGCTCCCAATAATTCAAGATCCCTCTTCCACCTCTAAAATGAATAAGTGCAATGCACAGTTGAAAAAATGAAAAATGAAAAATGAATAAGGTGAAAGAAGAGAAAGGCTTTGTGTGCAGGGAGGTGATGCAAGTAACTCCACCGGGATACTGACCAGGCTCGCTGGCAGCGGAGCCATGCCTGTGTGCCTATGTGACTCCACCGGGGTACTATCCAGGCCTGTTGGCAGTGGAGCATCACAAGACATGAAACTAAGACTCTGACGACTTACTGCTTGTGCACCTATTGATGAGTGCTAGTATTTCAGCAAGGATGCTGCAACTCCTGGGCTACTAGCTTTACTTATCAACCAGGGGTTCATACAAACTTGGAGGTGACAGTGCTATATGTACAAGTAAAAGTGAAGGTCCTGCTTGTTGTCATGGTTCATCTAGCGAGAGACCCCAAGGGTTCCAAGCCAGAATTCTATAGAGTCAGAAGAAGCTTGATTCTTTGATGGAAGAATAGAAAATCTATTCTAAGAGAGCTACTCTACTGCAGTAACGAAGAAAAAACATGTAATGCTAAATCACACCATATCCTAATTAACCATTTAAACATCTATTCTAAGTAGAATTACTAAATCAACGCTAACCTAATGCTGCTATCTAAGTTTCAAAAGTAAGAGCATAAAACCAAACTAATGTGTAAGAAAGGAAACTAAACTAAATCTGCTTTCACTTTTTTGGTTTTCTTTTTTGGTAAAATCAAGCATGCAATTTAATTTTTCTTGTATATGTGACAGGTGGATGGAAGGCGGTTGAGGATGGATAGAAGGTCTGTGGAGTGTTTGAATAGTGTGGTGCATGTTGAGTAATTGAATTATAATTTGTGTGTGGATTAGAGTAATTTTGCATAACATAAGTGTGCAGGGAATTCAAAAAGAATCCAAGAGAGAGGACAGTGCTCAAAGGAGTATTGCGATGATCAGACAGTGTTGGAGTCTGATTGAATAACCAAATCAAAGCTCAAGAGTGGCATAATTTAAATAATACGTAGAACAAAGTTGGAGAAGGAGTCAAGTGGAATAGCAATCGAAGATCGAAGTCAATGAAAGGAAGAAGTAATGAAGCAACAATGCACAGGAACCGTTGGATCAGTTGGGTCAATGAATAGGATTAACGGAAGATGAGAGACGGAGATCTTATCACAGGAGATTACGTTAATAGATGAATGGGTCACATCAAGTGACGTGTCGACAGAAGGGTGGAAAATATGCAAAATGATGGAGCGGTCTTCATACATGGTAAGCAGTATCTCGCGTGGCCTAAAAGTTGTAAGAGGAATTCCTAAATTTCACGCGATTAGCCTAAGTGGGTGACACGTAGCACGGGAAAACTTATTTTCTTGCACACTCTCGGTCAGATATCGGTCGTGCAAGACTTCACGCCAGATTGCACTGGATCATGCGAGGTTGATCAACAGTGGAGATCGGCCAAGCTAGTTGGCGAGCGGGTGATGCGATGGAGCGTTCTTCATAGGTGTTAAGAAGTATCTCACGCACCCTAAAAGTTGTAAGCAGTATTCCTAAATTTCACGCGATTAGCCTAAGTGGGTGACATGTAGCATGGGAAAACCACTTTCCTCGTGTGCTCTCATTTGGATATCGGTCGTGCAATACTTCACGCTAGATTGCACGATAGCCGTTGGATCATGCGGGATTGATCAACAGTGGAGATCGGCCAAGCTAGTTGGCGAGCAAGTGACGCGATGGCTATTGGATCAAGCCAAACAAATCGATAGTGGAGAGTTGGATCTTCTAAAGTAAAAAGTTGAAATGAATACGTCAGTTATGCGACACGCAGTTGACGGTGATTGGTCAGGTTCGTTGTGGATCAGATGGTAAGGAAATCCACAGGTATAATCTGATTAAGATGTGATATATTAGCTTCCGCATGTATTATGCATGAAGAAAGTGCTGAAGGAAATGAGAATATGAGCGAGATGTCATAATATAAAGAGAGTGATGGAAAAAGATGACGATGAAATGAACCAAGTACTGAATCAAGACAACAAACTCCAAAGCTCATGTAAGAACTAGAAATCCAGAAATCTGTGTTTTTGGGGTTGCTGAAGGGTCTCTTCCTCAAGTCATGGTCCCGAAAGGGAGGAGGTGAGGTCGATACACTTGTTGACAACCTTATGGTTCTCCTTGCTAACTTGATAATTGAAAGAAGGAACAAATTGAAGCAAACTAAAACACAACCAATCTACTCTACACTGTTGTAATGGAAATGCAGCTATCTAAGCAAATGAGCAATTAAACCATGAATATATGCTAGCATACATGTAAAATAAAGAGGAGCCTTGGCTATTAGGGTTGGTCGTTAACCCAAGAGCTTCAGCCCTCTGAGTTCACTTAGTGCTGGCTCGAAATGAAACTCATTCTTATTATCAAAACCATGGATTACATGAAAAACTGTCACAAGTCTTGCGGCTCGAAAATAGAGTAGAGTTTTACAATCCAAAAATCTGAATCCTACTGAGGTCCTAGGACTCTCTACTTATACATCTGAAGTCTCGAATGAATTCCTTAAAATTACAGAGGCTCATCTCCGAAACTCGAGATAAACTGGTGCTTTTACTTTCAATTGCTTGGTTGCCTTCTAGTCCTCAAATCTGAGCTTATGGAGGAATATTCGAATGGGGGGTAGTAAATGAGGAGAATTTACCTCCTATAATTCCTCTCCCTTGTCCCATTCGAGTTTTGACCAAGGTCTTTGCCAAAATTCCTTTCTTTTATCCTTTAATCTTGCATTAAATGCACATTAGACCACAAAGAAAAATATCCAACTCTAACTCATCTCATAAACAAAATATAATCAAAAGTATGCAATAAGTTGTGAGAATAGTTGGTTTGACTAAGCTAGGAGGTGAATTAAGGCCCATATAATTACCCAGTGATGAGGCTCATCATCACCCCCCTACTAAAAGTGTTGCTCATCCTCTGAGCAACATAGTCAATGTCCATGTACTTCATGGCTCTGGTAGCCTCTTTGACATCCCATTCCTCTATTGTGGTCTCTTCTTCTTGTTCATCGAAGCTTGCTTTCCTTTCTACCTCTTCCCACTGACTCTTTTCCTCTTCTTCTTTTCTCCCTTCTAGCATCCTTAGGAGTAGTGGTGGACTGAGTTTTAGGCCTATCCAATTGACCTTTAACCTTTGTATTGATTGCTTACACATAGGTGTCTTGTTGAGTGCCTCTCTCAACCTTTGAGGGGAGTGATATTCTCTAATCTTCAAGTTGTGTGGAAGTGTGTTCCATCTCCTTAAGCAGGCATGTATACTATCATCTCCTAGTAGCCTAAACATATCCTCAAAATGTGAAATTGCTTGCACTTGGGCAGTAAGATATCTAGGTGCTAGTTGAGGATCATTTGCAATTAGATTATGGGTGTTGATTAGGGCCATGGGATCTAACTATTTAGCTCTGATGAAAAGATGCTAATTTTTCTCTCTGGCCAATATCATTTTCATCTCTATAGCCCTTGACTCCTCATGGTTCATCCATGATGCAAAAGCAATTAATTGTAGATCTCCTAGCTCGTCATTAGGATCCCAAACATTCATGTCTATGAGGGCCATGTTGTGCAAGTAAAACTCAGCCATTTTGGCCTTATCCTCTAGTGTACCTGGATCACAAAGATCAATAAACTGCCTGTAGTCATGAAATGGCATGGTGCCCCTTTGTGCGAGTGTTTTAATCTGAAATTGCAGCCATTGTTCTCTGAGGTAAAGAGTATAGGATTTAGCTGGCATCCTACACTGCATGGCCTCTAAGGAGAGGCTGGCCATACATGCTAGTTGGTTTTCCTTTTCCTACAATTTTCCTCTTAGCCATGCATTTTCCCTCTCAAGTTGATCTCTCATTATTGCTTCTCTGTCCCTTAAGCACTTAGCTCTTTGCCCATTTCCTTGAGCTTCTCTTCCATGTGCCCAATGTCTTCCACCTCTTTTTGAGGTATCACCCTGCCTCCTTCAATAAATTGGCAGTAGGAATCTAGGTTAGGTTGGGGACTTGGTTCCTTTGTCTCAGGGTCTTCCTCTTTTGTTTCTTGTTTCTCCCCTACCTTGCTTTCCAATTTCTATGCTTCTTGTAGCTTTTGTTGTGGATCATGTAGGATGGCCTTACCCTTTAAGGAAGTTGATATGGTATTAGGCCTCCTTATATAGGTGTTGTGGGAAAAAGTATCCAACACGGAATGACCCTATCCCACTCTAAGGGTGATAGTTCCTTAGCAACAGCTGAAGCAAAGCTATCTAAAGTTACTTCTTTATGACATGCAAGAGATGAAAGGAAGGGATCCACTTACCGATGTCTTGCGCAAATGGTCGATCCAATCTCCTCTATTTGCCGCTCGCTCCCAGCTCCAAGTCTTCTCACGGGCCCAGCTACACGAGATCCTGCGAACAAGACAAGAAAAGGAAACTACAAGAAGCATGCATTCATAATTGATTCAAGGATTAGCATAAATCAAATACGCAAGTAAGACAATACACCATTGAAACACATGCGAATAGAAGAACCTCAAATGCTTTATTAATATAAGGAAGTAAGGTTCAGGCGGTGATACAACCGTGAGAGGTCCAATCCGGCATCACCTTCCCGATGGAAAGAAATCTCCTCTTCACCTCCCTCAAGCAATCACCCAATACTCACAACTGTAAACCAACAACAATTCTTTGCACAAAATTCCCGGCCCCTAGATCCCATGGGATGAGATCCTTATATAGAGTTTTGGAGTGAAGATAAGTCAGCTTGATGTGTGACTTGTTTTCCTCTTCAACTCCAGTTGTTCTTCAGTCCTTGAGTCCACTCGGAGTTTCTACCTTCCACTTGGAGTTTTAGAACCTCTTTACTCATCATTAGGCGAATCTTCTAATCCAAGTGTCATTTTGGAAGCTTCCTGGGCACTGGCACATTGAGAAAAGATTCCTCCACATGTCAAAGTACGCCCAGCGCAGGTAGCCTTTGTTGCACTTGCTATGCAGCGCAGGTACACCATAGAGCTTTTGACATTCAACGTAGATGCTTAGTGGAGCAGCTGCTTTGATCCAAAATTGACCTGCTTTTGAGTGTTTTTCAGTGGAGAACTGATTTGCAGTGCTGTGGTTTGTTGACCTTGTTCCTCTAAGGGTAAGAACAACATGTTTAGGGACTTTGGATCCCTCAGATCATTGACATTTCATGCTCCATGCTGTAAGGCACAAAAATGTCTATAACAGTTGCCCCCTAAAGTATGAGGTCGTTTATCGGGTGAAATGCTTTATTAGGAGGATCCGAAGTTCATTCAATCGTCGGGAGGTGACCTGTAACAAAATACAATACAATACATTATCTTTTCATACTTTCTTTTCATGATCTAGCTGATGCGGGAATTTCCCATGCTCAGCTTTATAAATACATTTGCTGTACATAAACAGACGATCGTCTGATAATAGATTGATAATTCTCTGCTTTTAATTATCATCCTTTTAGTAGGATGATCATCTGCTGCACATGTCTATGTTTTCATCTCCTGAATATATATCGCAGCCCGGATGGATGAAACTAGATCCGGGGTCTTCAAACTTGTCCCATCTTCACTCTAGTACAAGTCGATCCATGTGAGAATTTCTTGAAGTCGAACATGGAAAGACATCGCTTGATTACCAATCAATAATGTAAACTGTTAACAAGCGCGAGAGGAATCACCGATAATGATGATGACCCTCAAGGTACTGCAGCACAATTCACGTGGCGTGAATATAGGATCTGACGTCAAACGCCACGCAAAGTCTCCCGGTCGAAGGTCATTAATGTATACCTATCGCCAGAAGTGAGAAACTTGCCATTGAGGCATGCAAGCTTCAAAGTACTGAGGGGGTGTTCCTAGATCAACTTCTTGGATAGTGAGCTGATGTCGACAAGAAGTGATCCGTCAAAGGAGGGCCTTAATGAATCCCACATCAGTGACACGGAACGGAGCTAGTGATGATGGTGAAAACGATCTGTGAAATATGATTCAGGGTGGCGGTCATGGAAGGACGAAAGATGATGTATGGTAGTGGATGGGACCCGGTTGACACTTTCTGAATGACATCTCTTGAACATATAACGACACTGATGTGATGGATCGGTAGCATTACCCCATGTATGGATGGTATGGTGAGACCATGGTGAAGGGACCGGTGAATGATAATAACCCAACCCGATATTTACGGAGGCAAAAGTGTCATGTTCAAGAGCGACTTGCTACCATTAAGCTTTGAGGTTCTTCCCAATTTTTCCCCAGTCATTTATAACTAGTACCTCTTTATTTTTGTCAAGCTTGAGGAGGATAACATATGCTTGTTCTATAACCTGCCCTTCGGGCAAGCCCATCGCTATGTTTTAACGAGCTTAACGATAGGGAAACTCGTTCTCGTCTAAAGACAAGTTTGTCGCTATCTAATATTTTTAACGAGCCCAGCGACAAAGACAACTCGGTCCTTTTCATCTTTAGAGAGTCTGAAAAGGGTACATAAAGTGGACTCCAGGGGTCCTTTTTCGTCATCTAATCCCTTAAGTCCGAAAAAGTATAAAACAATACAGAAGGGATGAATGTTCGATATCTTTATCGAGCCGAACTAGACAAGCGCTCGATCTTTTTGTGCAATAATCCCTCAGGTCCAAAAAGATTAAAATCTAGAGGAGGGATAGCTCTTCCGGTCCTTTTAACGAGCTGGAAGGCCAAAACTCAGCAAACTTTTCATATTTTACGAGTCAGTGAAAAGAGCTCAAAGAAGACTCGTATTTTGAGGAACGAGTGATAAACAGGGATAGCAGCAGATTCCAGGTACGGGTTGGAATTTTCCAATCACGGCAGTGTCACAAGGATGGCTAGGTGAAATCACTCTTCGCAGTTGTTCCTCAATATAGGTAAACAATCAAGTGGATGTGAATGATCGGCCAAATGAAAAGTGGAGGTGACGGCGCACAAACACGACCAAGGCTTTTATGGCTGATGAATCTATGGTCTCAAATGGTTATTTACCGGTTCATTTTTTTCTGGATGAGCTTGAACTCTGGGGGGGAAGCTTGCTCACATGCTTATGTTTATTTTTTAATGAGCATGAAGTCCGCGTTAAAACTGCTCGGATCTTGCGTTTATTTTTTAACGAGCATGAACTTTGCCAAAACTGCTCGTTTTCCGTTTATTTTTTAACGAGCATGAACCTTGCCAAAACTGCTCGTTTTTACCAGTCATAAAGTAGGAAGGTCTCCTGGTAGGTTGCTCACTATTTTTTAAGGAGCTTCATCTCGCTATGCTTTGCTCCATATCCTCTCTTTATGCAAGCTGGGTCTCGGCTAATCCTACGAGTTTAACGAGTTAGACCTATAGGTTTAAAGGGAGGACCTAAAAAACTAAAAAACAAAATAGTCGCCCGTGCTTGCATTCCAAGAGGTTTGCATGCCCCCAGGTATAAAGTCTAATTTCAAGGTCGCCCCTACTTTTCCGTTAAAAACCTTTGTTTTCAACGGGTGAGGCTTGCCTCTTTCTAGTTACCCAAAGAATGGTTTTATTTTCCGCCGCAAATGGAACTCTTTCTTCGGCGATGTCTATCATTAGGTTACACAAAGATGGTTACAATTTGTTGCAGCAATAGAATCTCTTTCTTTGGAGGCTGCCCCTACTTATCCTTCAAAACATTTGTTTTAATGGGTGAGGCTTGCCTTTTGCCCAAAGATGGTTACTACTTGCTGCCGCAAACGGATCCCCTTCTTTGGCAGAGCCTACTTGTTTAGACAAAGTTGAATGACCTTTGTCAATCAAGTAACCTTGACAAAAGAATCTTTTTCCAGAACAACCCCACTTCCTAACAGCCCCTTCTTCTGCATGAGAGCTCTTGCCGGCTCTTCTGTTTTACGAAGATGAAGGAGGGGACGGGGTACGGACTAGTCATATTCTCCCGCGGAAATTCTACTTTACACCCAAGGTTTTCTCTGACCCCAGCAGACCAGGATGCATGCCCCCTGGGTCCCGGCCCTACTTTCCCGAATTACTCGCACTCATCAGGAAGAAGAACCGGAGGTAGAGACCCTTCTTGATCAAAAAGACCATTGAGGATAGGTATGTGACTACTTGCAATGCGTGATCCCGGAAGTGAAAGTTGGTCTACGAGCTTGACCATTCTTCCTTCGTATGGAAAACACATTATTCGAAAGAGCGAGGAGACTATTGCTTCCATGCAATATATGTAGTCTCGTCCAAGGAGTAGGTTATAATCCAAGGGTCCTTGGATGACCATCAAATTCATCTTGACAGCCTTCCCTTTCAATGTAATAGGCACATTAGGTAGAATCCCTAATGGTCGACTGGTTCCTTTGTCAAAACCCGAGAGATTCCTTATCTCAGGCAAAAGCGCCGGGCAACCCAGTGCTTTCCAAGCAATAGAGGACAGGATACTCACAGATGCCCCTTCATCAATGATAGTCCCAGCCATCACCATTTTGTATATTTGGACTATAATTCTAAATGGTATACTGGCTGGTAACCGGGGTCTGCCTAGTTGGTTCCAATCAAAGGACACAACCAGGTTGCTTGGTGGTGGGACCGAATACACGGCCGGGTATGATTCTGACGATGCTCCTTCCTGCAATAAAGGAGTGGGCACATTGCCCTGATGTTCATCAGAATCGGTGTTGATGAAAAGAATCTGGACGGTGTCATCCTTACTCTCTTCGGTAGGGGTGTCAGCTGAAGATGAATCCTCAGTGACTGTGGTATTTGAAGATGAAACTTTTGAAGGGAGAACCGGGTCAACTGCCGTCTCGACCTTTGGACTTTCGTCCGGTCTGGATTCAGTAGGTTCATTTTCAGTGACTGACACTTCAGCTGGCCTTATGAGTGGGGCAGCCGTATTTTCGACCAACGAAGGACTTGGCGCGAGTTTTTGGTATCCAGGAGGAAGTAGCAACGGTGCAACCGGTTGATCTTCCAAAACTCTCTTTGCTTCGTCTAAAAAGGGACAACGGCGGAGGGTGTGATTGCCTTCACACAGTTCGCAGGGGAATCTCATTCCCCTTCGTTGTCTAGAACCTTCACTTTCGTTGGTCGACGGTAAGCATTCCACCTGGTTGTCAGAGGTTGACGCTTCCGAACTGTGCAAACGAGGGGACCAGTCCCTTAGTATCCGGGGAATACCGGGACAATCACGGTGGAGGTGGTCCCCTCTACATATGACACATGGCGATTTGGGCCCGGTCCGTGCTGTGTGTGGATTTTTGTTAGATGCCTTTTGCTTGCCCCCAGGCGCCTTTGGCTCCTTCTGCTTCTTTTCTTTCTTCTTCTTTTCCTTCTTCTTTTCTATGGGAGCTCCGCTTTCGGCGGCTTGACCTTTCGAAGAAGAAGGATCGGAGGAAGGCTTATAAGAAGTGGAAGGCTGGAGGGTAGCTCTAGACTGGTCTAACTGTTGACTCGACTGTTCAGGAACCGTGGTGTTCTGAACTACAGTGGTTGAGAAGAGCCAAACTGGCAGGCCAATTGTCAGTCCTGGAAGCGACAACGTGGCCATGTGGGGCGCACCAACTTCTCCCCAAGAGGAGAAAGGGCTAGGGTTCCCATCATGTGGAATCCCTTGGTTGGCGTGTTCCATGTTCTCAACCTCAAGATCAACGCAGGAATAAGGGGTGATTATGTTCCGTTTAGAATGAATTTTATATGACGACGCTTTAGACACAACTTGCTTTTTCAATTTTTAAGAGTCGAGAAAAAGCTAAAGATGACTCTAGTCTCCTTCGATGTATTAACAAGCCCGAAGTGACAAATGCTCGGATGGACTTTTTCAGTTATAGAGTTTGAAAAAGGCCAAAAGAAACTACTCTGGAGTTCTAGGCAGAGAGTGTGCCAAACCTTTCGCGAAACCACAGAATACGTTTTACGGTACGAGTGGTCGATCTTCGTGAATGCTGTGTTCACTGCATCGCGATCAGTAGGGCGGCCGACACGGCTTCCTATGGATAAAGACTTTGCTCCTATAGGGGTCCCCCAATATACGCGACGGTACGCGGGGGCACAAGTTCGTATTAGTGCTATCGTCCCTCAGGAGGAATCACCCACCTTCGTAGAGATCGACGGTCCCTATGTTTAACGACGCCGGAACACGTCTCTACCTAGACCTCTACTGTGTTTCGTTATGTTTCAAAGCGTTGTTAGATAAATTCAGTTCTTTTTAGGTTGATCTTGCTTAGTAGTTTGCCTTTATGGATCACCACGTGATGTATGATACAACTCCTAAATGCAGTCTAAGAATGATAAGCAAGCTTTTTCAATTCTTTCAACTTATGAAAATCTTAACTACTGAGGGAAAAGAAAGACATCATCTTTTCAAACAGATCATAGAGCACACACTGATGCACTTTTCCTAAATCGACATGCAAACTGTCAAAATGCACATGCACAATGCAAGTATTTCTTTTCTTCTTCCTTAATGTTGATGTATTACAAAAAGAAAGTTGTTGTATAATTTCGAATCCAATTTCAAGTGAAAGAAAACAAGTTTTTGTCCAATAATAAAAAAAACACCTTAAGATTCACTCGTTTCAACACAAGAAATACTGAAATTCGAACCATATAACGAAAGCAAATGTTCAAGCAGCTATGAACAGTAATAAACTAGCTCTTAGAATCACAACGACACTTTCTTACAGGCCTAGATCCAAGAGGTCACAGCAAGACTAGTTCACTTTCGCTACGGGAAACTGTGAATGAAAGCAAGAAATACAATAAGAACAATCACGGTTTCTTCATACAACTGAGGCGGAATGAAGGCAAAGAAAGGTAGTTTCAGCTGGGTATACAGGTTGACAACAGGCTGCAAAAACAATATTGAAAACTGGGAAACAGACAGTAGGGAACCCCAGTTGCACAAGGAAAAACTGGATCAGCGCAGGTTTCTGCACTGTCAATTTGACATGCAGCGCAGGTAGCCCCTTCGGGACCTGCATTGCAGCGCAGGTAGCCTTTGCTGCAGCTGCACTTAAGAGACAACTCTCGTCTCTCTCAGATTCTGGGTCACAGTTTGCTCAAAAATCAATGGTTTTTGGCCAAATCAGAGGCTATCAGCCAAGTATACACTAGAGGATGATTAAGGAAGATGAACACTATCACAAAGAGCTAAAAAGAGTCCTTGTGGATCAGCTCTTCAAATCATAAACATGCCCAGCACTGAGCTAGAGTAGCTGCCCTCTACTTTGCATTCGAAGGATTTGAATGCAGTTCGATTCGGTACTCCCTTTGTTTAGGAAATGAATAGCAAGAAACACAAGCTACCAACAAGACACGATCCCCAGCGGAGTCGCCAGTCTGTTGTGGGGAAAAGTATCCAACACGGAATGACCCTATCCCACTCTAAGGGTGATAGTTCCTTAGCAACAGCTGAAGCAAAGCTATCTAAAGTTACTTCTTTATGACATGCAAGAGATGAAAGGAAGGGATCCACTTACCGATGTCTTGTGCAAATGGTCGATCCAATCTCCTCTATTTGCCGCTCGCTCCCAGCTCCAAGTCTTCTCACGGGCCCAGCTACACGAGATCTTGCGAACAAGACAAGAAAAGGAAACTACAAGAAGCATGCATTCATAATTGATTCAAGGATTAGCCTAAATCAAATACGCAAGTAAGACAATACACCATTGAAACACATGCGAATAGAAGAACCTCAAATGCTTTATTAATATAAGGAAGTAAGGTTCAGGCGGTGATACAACCGTGAGAGGTCCAATCCGGCATCACCTTCCCGACGGAAAGAAATCTCCTCTTCACCTCCCTCAAGCAATCACCCAATACTCACAACTGTAAACCAACAACAATTCTTTGCACAAAATTCCCGGCCCGTAGATCCCATGGGATGAGATCCTTATATAGAGTTTTGGAGTGAAGATAAGTCAGCTTGATGTGTGACTTGTTGTCCTCTTCAACTCCAGTTGTTCTTCAGTCCTTGAGTCCACTCAGAGTTTCTACCTTCCACTTGAAGTTTTAGAACCTCTTTACTCATCATTAGGCGAATCTTCTGATCCAAGTGACATTTTGGAAGCTTCCTAGGCACTGGCACATTGAGAAAAGATTCCTCCACATGTCAAGGTACGCCCAGCGCAGGTAGCCTTTGTTGCACTTGCTATGCAGCGCAGGTACACCATAGAGCTTTTGACATTCAGAGCAGATGCTTAGTGGAGCAGCTGCTTTGATCCAAAATTGACCTGCTTTTGAGTGTTTTTCAGTGGAGAACTGATTTGCAGTGTTGTGCTTTGCTGACCTTGTTCCTCTAAGGGTAAGAACAACATGTTTAGGGACTTTGGATCCCTCAGATCATTGACATTTCATGCTCCATGCTGTAAGGCACAAAAATGTCTATAACAATAGGTGATTGGTGAATTAGGGGAAGCCATTTTGTCTCTTGGTGTAGGGGAATCTTCAATCTCAATAGGGATTTTTGTTGATATTTTTGGCTTCGCTTGTTTGATTCTTGTGCTCTTTCTTGTTCTAAAATATAGAGGGGTTTTCCTCCTTCTTTTCCCTTTTTTCTTGATTGGGGTGCTAAGAGTAGTGAGGGTAGTTGTTGCCTCCCTCTCAGGGGCCCCTGGAGACACCCTAGGTGACTCCTCCTTATGTTCTTCCGCTTTTGTTTCAATGCCTTCCTCCTCTCTGTTTTTCTTATCTTCTTCCCCTTTTTGTTATTTCTCATCTCCATCAGTTTCTTCCTTGTTTCCTCCTCTGTTTCAGCATCATCCCCCTTCTCTTCTCCTTCTTCTTCTTATGCTTCATCATGTTCCTCTGTATTAGTATCTTCTTCATCCATCTCATCCCCATCTACCTCTGTATCTTCTTCTTCTTATTTTTCCTCCTTCTCACTGATAGAAGGACTAACATCATAAGTGAGGGTTTTGATGTCATCCTCTACTGGTAAGTCTCTGAAGACTTACCATGTTATAGGGATCCTGAGGTTTTGGAGGGAATCCTCAATGAGGATCTTGATCAACCCATGGTGAGCGAATTGTTGGGAATTCCCTTCCTTTACTTTGTTGCTGGAGTCTATGAGTGATTGCATCAAGAAATAAAGTATGCTGAGTCTTTGGTGAACTGGTGTTTCTACCCCAACTCTTAATTCTTCAAGCATCCTAAAATGGTAGCCAGGGAAAATTTTAAGAACCACCCCTAAATTTATATGTATAATAAATGGGTGAATCTCCATGGTATATAGGAAAAATGGAATGCGATTTTATCAATAATATAATATGTGTATATAATTTTTTGGCGAATCTCTCACCAAGCATGGCGAATATTTTACTCAATTATAAAATCTTGTAAGATCTTGGTATTACCATGGGTCAATACCATGGGTTATCATAAACCTGGAGCTTAAAAATTACTATCAGTAATTTATAAAAATTAATAAAATTAATAGTTGATTTTTATTTTGTTTTTTATTTTAACCAAGCTAAAATGTTTAACATACATTAAATTACAACATCACGATATTTGATACCTCTCGGGGGTTAGTAGATCTAGAGTAAAGATGGATCTATGCCGGTTTAATTCCCCCATTTAAATAGGCTACATTCCAGGTGAATACCATGGGTCAATACCATGTGCCATTTTGGTGAATACCATGGGTCAATACCATGTGCCATTTTTATTTTTATTAATACTAATATTAGGGTTAATAATGTTTTTTTGCATGGTATTAATAACAATCTAGTCCATGGTATTTGTCCCATAGTATTTTGCCCATAGGTTTCACCTAAATATAAGGCATTTTTTGAGTGTTCGTAAATATAAGGTGACTTATGGAGTAAATATAAAAAAATGTTTTATTTGTTTACCATACCTCTTGTTTATTTATATTTTTATTAATTTACCATACCTCTTTTACAAATATGGTATTTGGCCCATAGAATTCACTTAAATAAAACCTCTTTCTTGAGCCTTCATAAACAGAACGAGGGCTATGAACTAAATATAAAAAGAGGTTTTATTTATTTACCATACATCTAGTTTATTTATATTTTTATTTATTTACCATACATTTTGAGTAAGTATAAAAAGACGTTTTATTTATTTACCATACCTCCACTTTACTTATATTTTTATTTGTTTACACCCTTGCATGTATATAAGGTGACTTATGGAGTAAATATAAAAAATGTTTTATTTATTTACCATACCTTTCATTTATTTATATTTTTATTAATTTAACATACCTCTTTTATAAATATGGTATTTGGCCCATAGGATTCACTTAAATAAAACCTATTCTTGAAAATGGGCGAATGGAAGGTTGTGACTCCTAATTTCAAGGGCTAAATTTACCTTTTTTACCCTCTCACTTAAAATAAAGTGCGCTATTTGAGGTGATTTGTAAAAATGTACTATGATACAAAATATTCTCCCTCTAAAAATTTAAAACCCCTTAATTTTGCCAAAGGGCGAACATTCGCCCCTAAAATTTTCTATGATGGTAGCCATAAAAAACACAATATCTAACCTCACATGAGATATATTTGATGAGTTGGTAACCTACCTCACTCCATGGGTATGGTAGACTGTCCCTCCTTACTCCATTTTTATCCTCTGTGGGTTCTTCACCTTCTAAAAAGAATTTCCTTTTTTCCACCTGACTGTCTGCTTTGTCTCCTTTGATCCATGGAATTCCTAGGGAAAGTGTGGTGACCCTACTGATGAGCTCTGGGGTGAGATCTATAGTGAGCCCTCTAACTATAACAGTGGCATGGATTCTACTGTGTGGAGTGAGGGAATGGGAAAATTCTTGAGCCACCTCATGATCATACCCTGTGAATTTTTCAAAAAACCCCATCCATTAGTGTCTTATAAATATTTCAAGCACTTGGGGGTGTTGTTGTATTCTCACAGTGTTTATGGGTTCTCTCCTATTAAACCCTCATGTCATCTTGCTTGTGAGGCTTGAGGAGAAAATGAGATATTTGTCAAAAGAATTTTAAATTCAGGAGAAAACAGAGTTTCCTGTGTATGTAATTCACCTCCCATAGTTGTTATATCCACTAGCCTTTAGAGCATTTCTAGTTCATTTGCTTATAAATGGGTGTGGATTTTTAGATCCTATCTCTTTATAATGGTGGCAGTGGACAATTCTCATGATATTCCCTCTTGAGCCCCTCTCTACCAATCTTGTAGACTACCTATGTGTATCATGTAGACTGCTCATGTAGACTATTCCTATAGGATTTAATGTGCATGCTCCTATAGAAATTCTTTTGCAGAACGATGGATCCTTTCTTCCTGTGGGTGGCTGGAGTTATGAGAGCGACTTGAGTGAGGGAGTTTTGAGGAGGTGGAATGCCTGAATGCATGCAAACAAAGTTTTGTTTCCATTTTTGGCTTTTTGGGATGAGGTGGTGTGTTGGCAGCAGAGGTACATTGCCATTTTTGGACCATTGGTCCCCACTACCACCTCATCATTCCCACTCCTTGTAATCAGCTCCCACCTCATAGATCCGTAATTGACCACTTATTTTCCTACTCCTCCTCTATCTTTGAGTCGCCTGCAGCCACATGTGAGAGGACACCCAGTTTTGTATGTGATGACTGAACGAAGGTGGCCAAGTTAACTGGTCACCTTTTCACTTATAAACCAACTAGCTCATAACCCTCACAACTTTTGTTCAAATGATGCATATGAGTGAGTGAGCGGGATACTTACATATGGTCTCGATGCCATGCTACAATTGTTGAATATCAGAGGTGCTGCATTGTTTATTCGCTGCATGGTCATTCTTCTTCCTCCTCTGTTATCTGTTGTTTGTTGTCTATTGTCTGTTGTTTGTTTTGAATGGTGAGTGTAGGGATGATGCTAATGGAAAAAGTGAGGCATTAGATCATGTATAGAATGAATTTTTGGGACCTAACCAACCTACCATTCACCCTCAAATTGCTTCCTATAGGTTTTGCGGGCCACTGTAATTCCTACAAGATCATCCTATAGGTTTTCAGGGGATCCTGTAGAAAACATAGTCTTCGCCTAAATTGAAGAAATGAAGTGAAAAAACAATGGAATTGATGGAGGGATGTGTGGTAAGGAGTGAAGGAGATGAATATATGTGAGGAAGGGTTCCCTTTGGATCTTCTCTTTGCTCCTTGATTGTCTTTCTCGCCCACCTGCAAATAACAATTATGTCTTTTTTTCTCTTTTTTTTTCTTTATTTTTTTTTGAAAAACACCTAGGCTACCTTAGAGAGGTTTTTACCCTAGATGTTTTCCCTCGGTTCCTCAAGGAAGGTTTTCACCTAGGGATCTCCTTATTATTTTTTTTCCCTTTTTTTCATCATTGGGCCACATCACAAGGTTTTTAACCCAAATATGGGACTCAAGCACCTCATGGAGGTTTTCACCTGAATCCTTATTCTTTTTTCTCTTTTTGAGTGAATTGATGAAGGAAGAGCTGGAACTTGCTCCACCATCATCACTATCTTATTGATATTGTCAATGAACTCTTGTTTTGATAAAGGCCTCTTGTACATTTTCAATCGGTGTCCATTAACAAGCAATGAAATGGTTCCTTCATCTATAGTTCTGATTTGCATTGAACCGTTATCATGGCATCTTTCTACCACATAAGATTCGAGCCATCTTGTCCTTAGGTTTCCCTTGAAGTCTTTATACCTAGAATCATATAACAATGCCCAATCTCCCTCTTGAAATTTCTTCTCCTTAATATGTCTATCATGCTAGATCTTCCTTTGAAGTTGAACTATCAATTTATGTAGGAGGGCTTGCATTCTGAATTCATCCAAGCCATTCAAATGGAACAATATTTCTTCCTATGCATGACTATGATCCAAATCTAGTTGGGCTTCCATCCTCAATGTGTTATATTCAAACTCAATGGAAAACAAAGCATTTTTCCCATATACCAGCTCATAAGGTGTAAATCCAGTGGTGGTCTTCCATGTTATATTATAGGCCCAGGTGGCCTCAACTAGTCTCTCTGTCCAATCCTTCCTGCTGCTGCTCACTACCTTGGTTAAGATGCTCTCCAGTGCCCTGTTGGTCACCTCCACTTGCCCATTAGCTTGTGGATGATAAGGAGTGGAGGTCCTATGCTTGATTTTGTGATGGCTAAGTAGTTCTTCAATCATGTTGGAGGTAAACTAGCTACCTTGGTCTATGACTAGCTCTCTAGGGTACCCAAATTTGTAGAATACATTCTCCCTTAGGAACTTAGCCACCTTCTCTTCTATTGCTTCCTTAATCGCCTTGGTTTCATCCTAGTTAGTCAAATAATCAGTGCACACAATAATGTATTTTTTTTTCTTTGAAGGAAGGTTGATAGGCCCAATGAAGTCCATGCCCCACTTGTCAAATGGCTCGAAAGTCACTTGAGGTTGTAGGCGCATTTCATCTCTTGGAGTAGGCTTTCCCATCCTCTGGCACCAATCACACTGACTAATGTACTTTTTCACATCTTGATGAAGAGTGGGCCAATAATAGCCCACTTGTAACACTTTGAATGTTGTCATCTTTGCTGCAAAGTGACCTCCACAAAGCCCATCATGATAGGTTAGAAGGATGTCAAAAAATTCCTCTTCCCTTACACACCTTCTCAAGATTTGATCTCGGCCAAGTTTGAAAAGATTTCCCCCAATCCAGGTGAAGGGAACACTTTTCTTGACTATCTTTCTCTTTTCTTTGGAGGGCAAATTTTGTGGGAACTGTGCTAATACCAAATAGTTTTCTATATCAGCAAACCATGGGGAGAGAACTAAAATAACAAACAAATTCTCGTATGGTAACTAGTCATCCACCATTCCTTCTTCACTTGTAGGTAGATTCATCCTAGATAGAAAGTCTGCAACAACATTTTCCTTACCAGGCTTATCAACAATAGTTAGATCAAACTGCTGTAATAAAAGCAACCATCTTATAATTCTAGCATTCACATCTGGTTTGTTCATTAAATATTTGATTGCGGCATGGTCAGTATACACAAATGTTTGGTAGCCTGTAATTTAATGCCTAAATTTGTTTAATGAATGCACAATAGCCAGGAGTTCCTTTTTGGTCACAGTATAAGTTAGCTCAGCCTTTGACAGGTTCTTATTGATAAAATAGATGCCATAGGGAAGTTTCTCCTCTACCTGACCTAAGGTTGCTCCTATGGCTTTGGGTGAGGCATCAACATGAATATGAAAAAGGAGGATCCAGTTTGGGCCTCGAAGAATTGTTGAAGTGGTTAACTTACCCTTTAAAATGTCTAAGGCCTCTTGGCAGGTTTTTGACCATATAAACTCAGAATCTTTGGCCAACAACCCAAATAAAGGAGACGCCAACTTTCTCAAGTCCTTTATGAACCTTCGGTAGTATCTAGCTAACCCAAAGAAACTCCTGACATCCCTCTGCTTTTGTAGAGGTGGGACCCTTTGGATGATTTCTATTTTGTTTGGGTCCACCTGTAGTCCTTGCTGAGATATTGAATGACCTAGCACGGTCCCTTCCGTCATTAAGAATTCACATTTTTCCAGACTGAGAGATGGGCTCATTTCAATGCATTTGTCCAATACATTGCTTAGGTTAGTCAGGGCTTCTTGAAAATCACAACCATAAGGTGTAAAATCATCCATATAAATTTCCACCACATCATGTACTAATTCGGAGAAAATACTCAAGACTGCTCTCTGGAAAGTGGAAGGAGCATTGCATAGGCCAAAAGGAAGGAACCTATAGGCAAAAGCACCCCAAGGACAGGCGACTGTGGTCTTATCCTAGTCTTCTGGGCAAATTTGGATTTGGTTGCACCCACTGAATCCATCTAGGAAATAAAAAAACTTCTTCCCTGCTAGGCCATCTAGAACTTGGTCAATGAAGGGTAGGGGAAAATGATCCTTCTTTGTGGCTTTGTTCAACTCCCTATAATTGACACAAATCCTCCACTTACCATTTTTCTTGGGAACTAACACTAAAGGAGAGACCCACTCACTGTTAGAGATAGGGTAAATGAATCTTGCATCTAGTAGTTTTTACAGTTCTTCTTTGACTATATCTTTAAGAGTTGGATTCATCCTCCTTTGTGGTTTTTGGACTAGCTTGCAACCTTCTTTGATGTATATGTGGTGAGTACACACTGAGGGGTGTACTCCCTTCATTTCCTTGTAACTCCAAGCAAAGGCTTCTAGGTTTTCTCTCAACATGTTGCATAGCTTTTCCTCTTCGAGAGCAGAAAGAGATGGATTAATTTTCAAGGTTTTCTCTGGGCCAAATTCTATGGTTTTGACACGGAGTGGGTTGGAATCGACCAAGCATAAGTCAATTGGATGATTGTTCTGGGTTTCCCTTACTTCTTCTTCTAATGGTAACGAACTAAGAGTTGGAATTTAGAGCAGGTGTTCAATTAAGTCATCCTCATCTTGTTGTCCTCCTCCTATGGTTGCTTCCAAAGCATAAAGTTGGGTGGAATAAACCTCATCTTCTTCCTCCTCCTCCAACCATAAAGGTAAATCATGCTCTAGAGAAGGTTGAGCAGGAGGGTATAGGACTAACTGTTTGGACATATTCCCATTCTTGATGGTCATATTCCTAGCTCTGCAGCTAATGTAAGCATTGGTTGTGGCCAACCATGGCCTCCCAAGGATGAGAGGGTAACCAGTAAGCCTAGTCTTAGGCTAAAGAACTAGAAAATCTACAGGGTATTCCCAGGAGTCAATGGAGACCATCACATCCTCCAAAATTCCCTCAGGGGTGACCGTGGAATAGTTTGCAAGTTGCAAAACTATTGTAGTCTTCCCTAATGACCCTTGGAGGTTGAGCTTGAGCATGGTGTCCTTGGTCATCACATTAATGCCAGCCCCAAGATCGATTAGAGTGTGTGGGACAATGGTGCCATTGCTGTGCACATCTACTACAGGGCTTCCAGGGTCTAAATATTTCAGACATATTACATGCCCCAGCATTAAGTCAGAAAGCTGCCCAATGACATTAATGATAGGGGCATCCCTTTTTCTTCTTCCTAGATGCTTGAAACATTTGTCCTTAATCAACTTATTGTAAATGAGAACATATTTTATTTCCTAGAGAAGTGGGATCTTTACACATAGATCTTTCAATTCTCCTAGAAGTTCAGTTTCTTCTAGGGTAGGTTGGAGTGGTTGGGATAATCTCTCAGGAAAGGGTGGATTTACTTTAAGGTTTCTTTCCTCTCTTTCTTCCTCAACCTCCCTATGTGGAGAGGGAGGTTGGTTATCTAGGAGAATCCTTCCAGATCTTAGGTTGATCTCCTGGATTTCTATAGCATAAGCTGGGTATGATGTCTCTCCATTATATACTTGTTGAGCGTGCCTATTGTTCGGGTTCAGATTTGGCTGGCAAGCATCTGGGGTTGCTTGGGTGGAGCAGAGTGTAGGAGTTGTGGTTGGGTAGGTGGTGGATGCAATAGAGCTAGAGCATTGTTGTATTGGGGCCTCCACCCTTGGAGTGGGGTATTCCACTAAGGTTGTGGCAGAACGTAAGGTTGAAATGACTAGCTGGCTAGATGGGAATGATACTAAGATGCATAAGACCAAGGAGGGGGTGTAGACCAAGAAGGATGAGTAGGGGGTCCCCAAGAAGGTATAACTGTGGTTTGGTTGGGGTTGTAATATGCATGCAATGACCCTTACATGCCCTGATGGTATGGTCTAGGCCCAGGAGGTCTCCTTTGGTTGATGTAGCAAAGCTTCTCAATGACCCCTTTTGCTCCTAGATATATAGCTTTGAGTCCGGGTAAAGAATGGCACTTCTATGTGGAGTGGTTTTCTTCATAGACTGAGCAAATTTCAATGAATTTCAATGGACATTCATTCCTAGGATGCCTCCAGATGCACCTAGGCCAAAATATGGCCAGGGCTCTCTCTGCATCTTCTTGCTTCCTTTTAATGTTCATGGTATCCAATTGCAAGGCAAGGGTTTGCAGCATCTCACTTTTGAAATCTTTTAGCATATTTCCAATTTCACCCTTGATGGATGAGTTGGAAGATGATGTATTGGCCATAGGTTGACTACTCCTACCCTTTTTCCTGGCTGCCCTAGAATGGTTTCTAAAGATAGTTTTTATATCCTCATAAGGTAATTGGTAGATATCTCCTCCTGCTAACAAATGTAAGGTATCCCGAAGATCTTCCCTTACTCCTCTGAGTAGGACCAGCTTTAGTGACTCGGGGTCAAGTGTGCACCTAGCCCTTTTGTAACTGAGCAGGAATATTTCTTCATAGCCTTCTAAGGATTCATCCTGGCCCATGGTCATGCTTAAAATTTCTTCTTTAGTATCCTTTGACCTACAGTAGTCCCGATATTTTTTGTTAAAATCCTACTGCATCTGAGCCCAAGTTGTGATGCTATCTCCAGGTAAACCCATGAACCAGCACAATGTTGCATCCTTGAGGGTAGATGGAAATAGTTTTAACTTTTGCTCATCATCTGTATAGTCATAGGTTCGGCATATAATAGCAAACTAAAATAGGAAAGTGTCGGGGTCCTCTGTGGCCAGGCCATGGAAATGATGTAGGGTAGAGGGGTTTATATTCTTCTTCTTGGTGTCCCCATTGGTTTCCCTGATGAGGAAGGCACCCTCAACTCTCTCTCTATTCGCTCTGTCATTTCGCTTTTCAGCCATTGGTTCAGTAGGAATGGGTTCTTCTTCTTCTTCTTCCATGTAGGTTCTTCAAATATGTCAGGTTGCTCACCTAAAGGTTCCTCCAGTTCACAACCACTGAAGAAGAGAGAAGGTTGGCTGTTGGATGCAGTGGGGGTATTTGGCAATAATTTCCCTAAATTGTCCCTATTCCTACGAGGCATGAAAGGAAATGTTTTTGGGTTGGTTTTTGTAAGATTTTTTTGCTGAAAAGTACTTTGCAAAAATGAAATTGCTTATTGAATCAAAACTACTGACAGAAAGAAAAGTTACTTGCTGAATTGAAGTTCTACTTGCAGAATGGAAAGGGAAGAAAATAATGACAACTAAAAGAGAGGAAGCTACTAGATTACTTTTTCAGAAATAAACTAATGGAAGAAAATTGAAGACTAGAAATAGAAGAAAAGAAAGCAGTAATCACATTCTACTTAGACACCTCCCCGGCAACAACGCCAAAACGTGATGAGCACCAGTATTGCAACAAGGATGTTGCAACTCCTGGGCTACCAACTTTACTTAGCAACCCAGGGTTCATACAAACTTGGAGGTGGCAGTGCTATATGCACAAGTAAAAGTGAAGGTCTTACCTATTTTCACTATTCATCTGGTGAGATACCCCAAGGGTTCAAAGCCAGACTTCTATAGAGTTAGAAGAAGCTTGATTCTTTGATGGAAGAAGAGAAAATCTATTCTAGGAGAGCTAATCTACTGTAGTAATGAAGAAAACAACATGTAATGCTAAATTACACCATATCCTAATTAACCATTTAGATAGCTATGCCAAGAAAAATTTCTAAATCAACACTAATCTAATGTTTCTATCTAAGTTATAGAAGTAAAGAGCATCAAACCAAACTAATGTGTAAGCAAGGAAACTAAACTAAATCTATTTTCACTTTTTTGGTTTTTTTTTTGGTAAAATCAACAATACAATTTAATTGTTCTTGTAGATGTGACAGGTGGATAGAAGGTGGTTGAGGATGGCTAGAAGGTCTATGGAGTGTTTGGATAGTGTGGTGTGTGTTGAGTAATTGAATTATAAACTGTGTGTGGATTACAATAATTTTGCATAACATAAGTGTGCAAGGAATTCAAAAAAAGTCTGAGAGAGAGGATAGTGCTGAGAGGAGTATTGTGATGATCGGACAGTGTTGGATTCTGATTGAATAACCAAATCAAAGATCAGGACTGGAAGCGTTTAAATAATACATAGAACAAAGTTCGGGAAGGAGTCAAGTAGAAGAGAAATCAAAGATCGAAGTCAGTGAAAGGAAGAAGTAATGAAGTAGTAGTGCACAGGAACCGTTGGATCAGTTGGGTCAATGAACAGGATTAACGGAAGATGAGTGACGGAGATCTTATCGCAGGAGTTTACATTAATAGATGGATGGATCACATCAAGTTACGTGTCAACAGAAGAGTGGAAAATGTGCAGAATGATAGAGCGATCTTTGTAGGTGGTAAGCAGTATCTTGCACGCCCTAAAAGTTGTAAGAAGAATTCCTAAATTTCACTCGATTAGCCTAAGTGGGTGACACATCGAATGGGAAAACCACTTTTCTCGTGCACTCTCGGTCAGATATCAGTCGTGAAAGACTTCACACGAGATTACACGATAGCCGTTGGATCATGCGGGGTTGATCAATGGTGGAGATTGAGAAAGCTAGTTGGCAAGTGGGTGATCGATGGAGCAGTCTTCATAGGTGGTAAGCAGTATCTCACACACCCTAAGAGCTGTAAGTGGTATTCCTAAATTTCATGCGATTAGCCTAAGTGGGTGACACGTAGCACAGGAAAACCACTTTTCTCACGTGCTCTCAGTCGGATATCAGTCAAGTAAGACTTCACGCGAGATTGCGCGATAGCATTGGATCATGCAGGATTGATCAACGGTGGAGATCAGCCAAGCTAGTTGGCGAGTGAGTGATGCAATGGTCGTTGGATCAAGTGAAACAAATTGACATGGAGATTTGGAGCAACTAAAGTCAAACTTTGAAATGAATACGTCAGTTATGTGACACGCAGTTGACGGTGATTGGTCAGGTTCGTTGTGGATCGAATGGTAAGGAAATCCACGGGTATAATCTAATTAAGACGTGATTTATTAGCATCCACATATATTATGCATGAATAAAGTGTTGAAGGAAATGAGAATATGAGTGAGATCTTATTACAAAAAGAGAGTGATGGAAAAATATGACAATGAAATGAACCAAGTACTAAATCAAGACAACAAACTCCAAAGCTCATGCAACAACTAGAAATCCAGAAATTTGTGTTTTTGGGGTTGCTAAAGGGTCTCTTCCTCAAGTCATGGTCCCGGAGGGAGGAGGTGAGGCCAAGACACCTGCTAAAAACCTTATGGTGATATTTTTCTCCTTTCTAACCTGCTAATTTAAATAAGGCACAAATGGAAGCAAACGAAAACACAACCAATCTACTCTACACTGTTGTAATGGAAATGCAGCTATTTAAGCAAATGAATGGTTAAACCATGAATCGACGCTATCACACATGTACAATAAAGAGGAGCCTTGGTTGCTAGGGTTGGGCCCTAACCTAAGAGCTTCATCCCTCTGAGTTAACTCAGTGTTGGCTCGAAATGAAACTCATTCTTATTATCAAAACCACGGATTACATGAAAAACTGTCACAAGTCTTGCAGCTCGAAAATAGAGTAGAGTTTTACAATCAAAAAATCTGAATCCTACTATGGTCCTAGGCCTCTCTAATTATACATATGAAGTCTCCAATGACTTCCTTAAAATCAGGGAGGCTCATCTCCCAAACTCGAGATAAACTAGTGCTTTGACTTTCACTTTCTCGTCTGCCTTCTAGTCCTCATGATTTGGCTATTTGCACTCCGAGATGATGGAGGAATGTTTGAATGGGGGTAGTAAATGAGGAGGATTTACCTCCTATAATTCCTCTCCCTTGTCCCATTCAAGTTTTGACCAAGTTCTTTTCCAAAATTCCTTGCTTTTATCCTTTAATCCTGCATCAAATGCACATTATACCAGAAAGCAAAATATCCAACTCTAACTCATCTCGTAAATGAAATATAATCAAAAGTATGCAATAAGTTGTGAGAATAGTTGGTTTGACTAAGCTAGGAGGTGAATTAAGGCCCATATAATCACCCAATGATGAGGCTCATCACCTATGTACCCCTGAACCCCAATCAAAACAATTGTGTTTCCTTGGCTTGGAATGTGTGTCAATCGACCAAGGGTTTGGCAGATGCTACATCTTACAATCAAGCTAGTGTGAAACCAGGATGAGCTTAGAACTGAACAATACTTCTACAGGTGTTAGACTTTCCTTTCATGAAAAAGGTCCATCTAGAGAGCTGGAGTTCTACCAGTGTGTCCCAAAGCATTGTAGTGGTTAAAACCACCCTCCAAAATTTTGCCTTAGCCCATTTTGGAGCCTCCCTACCAACCTTTCATAGCATCTTGCCCTGCTTCATCAAGTTCACAAGTTTCAGTGTTTTTCTTGCACACAATAGCCTGTTGATCAGTTTGATGCACTCCCCTCACAATTTGTTCACTCAGACTTAGTCCAACTGCAGGTTGAGCAGCTTCCCCAAGAAAATTGTGCATTTTTAGAGGGAAACCAACCTTACTTCTGGAAATTCCGCAATCCAATCTGGCAGCCTGCTGGGCTCCAAGATTTCTCAATTATGCCAGTCAACACTCCCATCACGAATTGTGCAATTTTCCCAGCAGGGCTGCTCAACCCAGAATTTGCACAAATCTAGGGAGAAGTCAGCTACTTTTCCCAAAAATTGCACAAATCTCCTGCGCAGTGATCCCAGCTCCCATCCAGAAAAGCACATTTCCTTCAAGCAGTCAAACAGCCTCTTGCATGTGCAACTAAGTTGACAGGTTTCCCTCTAGGAATTATCAAAACATACTTGCATGCATGGGCTGCTTCTTCCAAGGCAGCATGCAAAGGAATCCCTTGTTTTAGGATCTATGTTTAGCTGTTGGAGGTTACATGCAAGGATCATTTCACAAACCTCCCACCAAGTGTCGCTTTCCCTATATTTGTGGCATGCACATCACAACCTTGATGTTATCAAAACTCATCAACCAGATGCTGCAGAGCTCATTCCTCACATCAACCCTGTAGCTCTAACATCCCACATCACATCTAGGAGAAGTTGACACATTCAACTCAGTTGTTTTGGGGTAAGCCCGCTTCCCATGCCCTGTGCTGCATTTCTGTCGCTTTTTGTGTTTTCTCTTGTATGAGTATTTTTTCTTGATTTCTTTAAATGATCGTTGTCATTTACATGTATGTTACCTTTTCCTAGCACCGTTTCAGTTTTTGTCAACATCTCACCGTTGTTGCATGCATGAAACTATTTTTCACGAATGTTTGCTGATTCGGCGACTCGCCTCACCCACATGCATGTTTTTTCATTTTCTTAATCTGTCATTCACCATTTGAATGCATGATCATTCATTTATGCTTACACTCAGTATTAGAATGCATTCACACTCACATTCACTTTCAGTTTCCCGTCGGCGAGTCTGGCCAACCTCGGATAGAATCTGCCTCACCAAGAGCCTCACCAAGACAACATTGTGCAATCCTGAGAGGGAAGGCTCTACCTTCCTCTCTAGAAATGTGCATTTCTGCCGAGCAGTTATTCCCCGGGCCTGCTTTGCGCAATCTTGAGGGACAGTGACCGCTGGCCAAGAAAATTGCACAATGCAGTCACTGATCCTGTAGCCATTTCCAGCTGAGGTTGTGCATTGCGCAGTTCCAGTAGTCAGCAGCTAGATTGGGCCATGAATTGCACAGTTCTAGCAGTCAGTCAGTCTCCCAAGCAACCCAAACTGTGCCTTGTGTAGTCTTGGTAGTTAGTCTCCCGACCTCCCATATGAAATTGTGCAACCTTCATGATCAGTCACACAGGTATGTTGCAAGTCAATTCTCAAGTTCATTTTCATTTTTCTACTAACAAATTGCTTTCCATGAGTGTCGCCATGTCTCCATGTATTGTAGGTGTTCATCTACCTCTCAGAAGTGTAGGTACAATGGTTTCTAGAGAGTAGAGTCGAAGACATCGTTCAGGGTACACCTGGAGATGCGGTCGATCAAATGTCTATGAGTTTTCCTACTCAAGAAGATGTCAAGTTTTTTGTAGACAAGTACAACAAGATATCACATCAAGCAAAATCATGAACAACAGCTGAAAGCAGCATACCGAATGCAGCAAATACAATGAATGCAATGAACGTAGCGAATGTAGTGAATGCAGTGAATGCAAGGGGAAGGTTGTTGACAACACAAAGGCAGAACAAAGTTGCAAGATCAAGCAGATCCATGATAATGAAAGAAACTTTGAAGAATCAGGCTATGAGGTGACGACACAACATGAAGATTGCACGAAGATAGAGAATGGAACAGAGAAGGAGTTGCATGTCCTGAAGCATTAACTCAAGAAGAACATGGAGCTGCACAGATAGATGAATGGGTTGTAGCAGGGACAGGAACAACAATGGGTGCAACATGCACTCATGGATGAAACTGTGCCCGTACAAGTTAAATATCCATCCCAACAACTAACACAGAGCAGACATGGTGAGTAGTGTTGATGATCGCATGCAAGGGATTCAGCAACATCCATGTCATTGTGTGCACACATGCAATCCAATGCATTCAACACACTCACCAAGGTGAAGACAAGAAGCAAGTCTAACTAGAGATGAACATGTACTTTGGCAAGTTGATGTTCATGACCCCCAGCACACACTCGAAGATCAGCACAGACACTGTCTAGTCAATTTAGTGTCCTAAATTGCTCTACATAAATTATCAATCCAGGTATCATAAACTGATGAAGTGTAATGCATTGTTTGTGCTAGATAACCCTTCTTACTTCGTTGTTTTTCTGTTGTTTTGGAGGTTTTTTGGTCTTTTAATTCCTAATGATTTACAATGTAATGATCAGAACTTAAATCTAACTTTCGTAAAGACTGCTCAAAATATAAAAATGAAAATAGAGCTTAAGAAAGAAATGAAAACTGAACTAAGAAAGATTTGGAAGCAAAGCTAAGAAAGAAATGAAAACAAAGTTTATATTCCTATTTTACCATTATTTCCAAATCATGAATTAAAACTGAATGTGAAATTTGCAACTGATGTCTAACTAATTACAGAAATAAAACTAAATGAAATACTTGGTTACTTTGCCTCTCAATTTTGGGAGAAAGTCTCCTTGGGATGACATTTGAGTAATTCTGTACTTCATTAATCTAAGAGAAAGCAAATACAGAAATGCAGAAATAACTCATTGCATAGATGAAATGTTCAACCACTTAGTTAAGGATGAATTATCAACTTGAAGGGTTTTCCATAAACATTCATTAACACCATGAGTCAGTAAACTAAAAATGAAATGGCAAAGATAGTAAATGACACTAATCAGTTTAATTGAGAATTTAAACTAGCAAATTAGTGAATGAAGTAAACTATCCAATAGCGTATCCTTATCATTCTTCAATCCTACTCTCATCCTGAAACAAGGTTAGTTTTTAATTGAAGAAACAAGATTACACATTGAGTTCTATCTTCTAAACTACTCATAAAAACTAAAAAGAGATCAAGCAAATGGAAACTGCTCTAAATTATAAACATTGTTAAAAAGAAAATGATGGAAATTGCATTATAAACATTGTTAGTAAGAAAATGATTATAAACACTGTGAAAGAAAATGATGAATTTATAGTTAAAAAGAAGAAGAAAAATAAAATGAAATGAAACCTTCTTCAGTGCAAGGGCCCTCTGCAACTAATTAGGCTACGCTTGCTCAATCAACTCCAAGAAAACTCATTCAGATTTTCTTAGAAACATGCATTCTTTTCATATTAAAACACGGACACAAAATGCCCATAAATTACAGAGTCTAGAACTTTGATTTCACAATCAAACTATTACTATCACTACTAACTTATTTGGTCCTTTACACAAGTATTTATAAGAAAAATCATATAACTGTTTGTGGAGAAAAACATGTTACAACCAAACACGTAGAAGACAGATACGCAAAATTTCTTCCTCGACTGCTGGAGACATAAATCCAAGACATGGTGGCTGTTGGATTCGTTTGTATAGGTGGCCATTGGAGTCTGTAGGTATAGGTAGTTGCTCTAGATAATGCTTCCCATCACTGTGAAACGTATTAATTAACCACGAAACGGAGTCCTGTTACCTTTGGTCTCTTTGTGTTTGACTTATCCATTGATCGTAGTCTTATGCCATCTTCTTTGTCGACCTGGGCTAAATGAATAGGACAGGGTCCATGTCACAATGATGTCCAAGCTACCCATGTGGCTAGTTTCTCCTTCTGACGCAAGGAACCTGTTAGAGCATGAAGGTAGCTGCGAAGAACCGATTAGCTACAGAGTTGGTTGCGTTCCGAAGCTAATATAATTTTTTTTATTCAAACAACAAAACATAAGAGAATAACATGTAAATCACTAAATTTCCTCCTCAGGACAGTATATACTAGTCATTGGTAATGAGAATGCATCTTTCTTATGGAAAAACAAAGAAAATGAATGAGAAGAGTTGCTAGGGAAAGAGTAATTTTGAGGCTCAATAGACACTATGCATCAGTGTGTTTCTAGTTCAGACACACCCAAGAAGACCATGTGCATGTTAGCAAACGAGTTGGATGAAGGGGCTGAACCAATGGACTGGTTGCAACAAAGGCAAGAGTTTGCTTCAGCAAGATGTCACTATGAAGTGCATGCACACCATCATGGACAACCACACTTGGCTTCAACTAACCACCTTCACCATCACAAGCATGTCAAAGAGTTGGTCTTATCACAATGGATCGAGTGTCAGTGATGTCTTTCATGGCTTTCTCAAGCCATATTGTCTCACATGAGTACATGTGAATTGTAATGTTAAGTCATGTCAAGTGTAAGTCAAATGTCAATAGTTGGATGTAATAGTCATAGAGTAGGTGAAGAGTCATGAGGGTAGTTGAACTTTCACAAAGGGGGATGTCAAGGGTTACCCCACCCTTTTCTATAAAAAGTCCCTCATAACTCATTATATAGGATTTTGGTCAGCCAAGATTCAGATAAGACTATCTTGGAAAGAGCTTGGACAGTATTATAACACACCTTGGATTCTCCACTGCATGGAGCTAGTTCATCTCTTTGGAGGAGCAGGCAGATGTTGATGTAACATTCCACTGTTGGGACTAGTAGGTTGACATGGATGTATTGTATGATTGGAGCTTGCACTTCTTTATATAATAAGAGCTAGCACATTTTCATCCATATGTTGTTATTGTAGTTGGACTGTTTCGGTTGCTTTAGTAATGTATGTTGTTTAACTTATGTAGTTGTGTATGAATTTCTTCGTATGCAATTATATGAATCTTGGTGTAGATGTGTTGTTGGTTTAGCTGTCACTTTGGATTGCAGGTTGACCTGCTTTCCAGCTTGTGATGCATCTTCACTCATGTGTTCCCTTTCCAAGTGAGTACTGTTACAGGTTTCCAAGGGGCGCACTCATCTCATCCCCTATGTGTTATAAATTTTTATACACCTTCCTTGACTCACTACAACGGTCACACCCTTGCTACTGACAGAGTTATCTTACTTGTCTTTGTGCGACATCATGGTTAAGGCATTACCTTACGACCCACTGCTGGGACTCCTACACCAAACAATATGAGGTCTAATTGGGACTTCTTACCGGGGAGATCCCCTTGACATGTTGGCTGGTCTAGCACCATCAACACAGTCATATATGCATGACAATGAATTCCATAAAATCGACATCACGTTACTCATGATAACCTTACTACTACCATGATCAGTATGATGCAGCGCAACAAGCACATAGAATGCAAGTGTAAGAGACACACACGTAAATGACATGCATGCATGACCAACACATTCACCCATGTTTGTAGCACTAGATATGACCCAAAGAGAGTGCAACCATGCTCTGATACCAATCTGTAACACCCCCCCCCAGGTCTACCCAAAGTAACCATGCAAATAGGGTAAACATGCGAAGAGATGATACTACAATAAGATTTGATCTCCAATGCCACCTTATGGAAGTGGAATCAATGTAACATCACCTACAGTCATCCAACATCATCAACAGAACCCTCAGGAGATGATTCCGCCACTCAGACATCTTTTCCTTGGGTCCCATTGTTATTCTGTGGCTCTTAGGCCATATTTGCTCTCATGTTATGGGCAAGGAAGCGACCAGAAACCCAAAGTCGCTCTCATGCGCCTACTTTCCAGTGACTTTGGTCCAAACTTGCCATATCTCTGCCAGGAACCTCGGGATTTAAGCCACTTTTCTAGCCCAGAATCCTGGCCTTTTCCCATAACTTGTTCTAACTTTTAGAATTCATTAAAGACATGATAACATTGTTGATCAATCAAAATCACCCTCAAGACTAGGCTTGAGCATCCCCAACTGGTGTTATATACATTTTTGGGCACTGCAACCCCAATCATAAATGTCCATAAAACAAGGGCTCTTAAGTCCCTAAAAGTGTTGTTCCAACCTCTAAAAAAACAAGGTCAACTGATTACATCTTCTCCCAGAAGTTCTCCATGAAAAACTGCTCAGAACTGGTCAAAACTGGACCATCTCACCTGCTCCATGGTCAAAGTGTGTTGCATCCCACCTAAATACACACGGGAGGTGCAATGCACCTTGAAAAGCCCTTCTATGGGGTGCGATGGGCGAGAGTGGACAAATGGCAGGGTCAATCTGCAAGGTGGAGGATCACCCAGGGATGAGTAAGAGATCATCAATCTCCAAGTGGAATCAAGAACTATCAGAGAGAGGACACTAATCAAATCTCAAAAGCTGACTCACCCCCCTTGCAAACATCTATATATGGATCCCTCATCCCATAGATCCAGAGGCTGGAATTTTGTATCTTGTAAGGAAGTGCTGCTGGTTTCTTGGTGCAACATCATAGTGTTGGGTGATCTAAGCTTTTCATGAGGTGAAGAAGGGCTTTCTTGCTGAGAGGATGATGCTGGGTTAGAACAATTGGTTGTAATCCTCTTTGCTATTCTTGATTATTAATAAAGCTATTCAAGTTTTTCTCCACATTCTTGTATGATTGATGATATATGCATTTGTGTGGTCAATATATATCTGGTCCTATATTGTTTATGATAATAGATCTATGTTCTTGGATAGTGTTATGCTGCTTTGATTCTACAGGTGCTCTTTGAAGCTAGGTAGACGAGGAAGCTAGTGGCAAAGATCTATCAGAAGGGAGAGGAATCAAGCAAGGAACCAAGCGCAAGACAGAGGTTGGTCTCCTTTATTCCCCTCTTATCTATTTCTCATAAAGGAAAACGAAAGTGGTTTTAGTTTGTTTGTTTCTAAGGTAGCTACCAGCCTTAGTGGGACTAGCAGCTCTACATAGACACTAGATTTCCCGATAAAAAAATGGCGACTCCACTGGGGACTGAATAGATTGTTTGTTTGTCTATATGTGTTTACTTTATAAACTTGCAAATGGAGCCTGAAGTCAAGCCAGCTAGCCTTCGAACTGCATTTGCTATGCAAGTGCAAAGTAGATCAATGCTGCTTCAGTCTATCTCTGGGTTTTGTTTATGAATTGAACAATCGATTTACAAGCTCTCTAATTGCCCTTGTGGTGGCTCTAGTAACCTCCTTAGATCTACCCATATGATTGATTTACTGATTACCACTTGCTCGGCCTAAATCCCTAAATTGAGCTGCAAACTGTGACCCGGAACCCAGTTGAAGTCTCGTCCCTGGACCATCGCACTGTCTCTTCTTTGGATTCTGGATGCATCACACTTCCCGAGTGTAGTAGGTGCGCTGCATCTCTTTTTCCCTGTGTTACAGGTGCGATGATCAGACAAGGCCTCTTCTGCTCTTAGATTTTGGTTTTTGTGTTCACTCTTTTCAACTCTATTCAGGAGTTTTGCTGTTTGTAGTCAGTACACCTCTGTTGAAACCCCCTTCCTTGCCATTATTCCACCTCCATTGTGCAAAGAAATGTAAATGTTTTTATGTATTTTGAGCCATTTTCAGTTCTCTTTTACAAAGAAGTAGTGTAATTGAACTGCCATTTCTTGATTTGAAAGTGTCGCAAGTGTCGTTTTCAGTCATAGAAGAGAATTCGATTGTTCTTGATAGTCGATTACACTGTTACTCTTGTATTTGATTTGAATTAGTAGTTTTTCAAGTGTCGAAAGCAAGTTTTCAATTCCAAATCGCAAAGTGTCATCATTGTCTTCATTTTGCCTTGAAAAGAAACTTGTTAGTAATGTCGCTTTGAAAAATAATTCAGATTTGCGCTTGGCTTTCTTTTTATCATTCACACATTAAGAAGGCTGAAAACAAATACATGCATGTGCATTTTCATTTAGACTGTTTGTTGGTTTGATTTAGGATAATGCATATAGTGTGTGCTCTCTGCTATATGTTGAAAGAATATCATCTCTCTTTCCTTAGTAGCTAAGATTTTCATTGCAAAAAGAAGATTAAACAATTTTTTATCATCTTAGATTGCATTTTAGGAATTTCACATCTACATCACGCGGTGAACCTGAAAGGAAAATTTCTTAAGCAAGATAAACTATAAAATAAATTTAATGAATCTAAAAATGCTTTGGAACCTAACGCACAACATTTAGAAGTCTAGGCTAGAGACGTATTCCGGCGTCGTAAAGCCTGGTAACTGTTGTTTTCATTGATGGTTGGGTGATTCCTCCACTTTGAGACGATAAGTGCCAGTACGGACTTGTGCTCCCATGTACCGTTGAGTATATATTGGGAGACCACAATAGGCTTTATCCTTTATCCATAGGAAGCCGTGTCTGCCGCCCTATCGAAAGCAATGCACTAAACACAGCATTCGGGAAGATTGACTGTCGTACCATAAAAAGTATTCTGTAGTTTTTCAATTGGTTTGGTAATCCCTCTGTCTAGATTTCCAAAGCAGTCTCTTTCGTTCCTTTTCAGGCTCCTTAAAGGAAAAGGTCCATCTGAGCACTTGTCACTTCAGGATCTTTAAAAATCGAAGGCAACTAGAGTCATCTTTTGTTTTTTCTCGACTCTTAAAAATTGAAAAAACAAGTTGTGTCAAAGCGTCTAAAATTTATTTTAATCGAAATAAATATCACCTTTCCTACGTTGGTCTTAGGTTGAGAAAAATGGAGTCCACCAACCAAGGAGTTCCCCTTGGGGGAAATCCTAGTCCTTTCTCCTCTTGGGGAGATGTTGGTGCACCCCATATGGCCACATTGTCGCTTCCAGGATTGACAATTGGCTTACCCGTATGGCTCTTCTCAACCTCTGTCGTTCAGAACATCGTGATTCCTGAACAATCAAGTCAAAAACTCAACGATACCATAGTTACCCCCCAACCTTCTACTTCGTCCAATTCTTCCTCTCCTCCTTCCTCTTCGCTTGATGAAGCTGATAAAGCCAAAAATCAAGTAACCGAGAAGAAGAAGGAGAAGAAGAAGAAAGAGAAGAAGAAGAAGGAGCCAAAGGCGAAAAGGGGAAACCAAGCATCATCTAGCGAAAATCCACACACTGCACCGTCCAGGCCTAAATCACCATGTGTCATTTGCAAAGGAGACCACTATCATCGAGATTGTCATTGCATCCCTCAGATCTTAAGGGACTGGTCTCCTCGTTTGCACAATCCGATGTCATCAACCTCTGATGATCATGTTGAAGGTACACCGTCAACTAGTGAAAGTGAAGCCCCTGGACAAAAAGGAAGATGTAAATTTCCTTGTAAACTGTGTGAAGGAAATGACGCCATCCATCATTGTCCCTTCTTAGATGAGGCTAAAGGAGTTTTGGACGACTGTCTGGTTTCACTGTTACGGCTTCCTCCTGGATATAAGAAGCTCTTGCCGAGTCCGTCACTAGTTGAAAATTCGGCTGACACACCCTTGTGGTCGGCCGAAGTGTCTATCATTGAAGATAAACCATCTGAATCCAAACCAGACGAAAGTCAAAAGGTCGAGGCGGCAGTTGACCCAGTCTTGTCTTCAGAGGATCCATCTTCAGATGATATAGTCACTGAAGAGAACAAGAACGACACCGTTCAAATTCTCTTCGTAAGCACAGACTCCGATGAACATGGGGGTAGTCTACCCGTTCCTTTACCCAATGAAGGAAGTTCGTCAGAGTCATATCCGGTCGTCTATTCGGTCCCACCTCCAAGCAACCTAGTTGTTTCCTTCGATTGGAATCTACTAGGCAGACCCCGTTTATCGGCTAGTGTACCATTTCGAATCAATTCTCAAATATATAGAATGGTCATGGTCGGTACCATCATAGATGAAGGGGCTTCTGTGAGTATCCTTTCCTCAACTGCTTGGAAAGCATTTGGTTTGCCATCGCTTTTTCCTGAAATGAGAAATCTAACAGGCTTTGACAAAGGAACCAGTCGACCGTTAGGGATCCTTCCCAATGTGCCGATAACATTGAGAAGGAAAACCGTTCACATGAACGTAATGGTAGTACAAGGACCCCTGGATTATAATCTACTCCTTGGGCGTGACTATATTTATTGCATGGGAGCCATTGTCTCCTCACTCTTTAGAGTAATGTGTTTTCCGCATGAAGGAAGAGTGGTCAAGCTCATAGACTAGCTTTCATTCCCCGGTTCACACATAGCAAATAGTCATATACCATCCCTGAATGGTCTTTTCACGCAAGGAATGTCTCATCAATCCCCAATCCGTCCTCCTGATGAGCGCGAGTGATTCGAAGGATATGACTGAAACCCAGGGGGCATGCACCCTGGCCTGTTTCAACAGGAAAACCTTGGGTATAGGGTAGGTTTCCGCGAAGGATATATGACTGGTTGACATACCCATCCATTTAGGAAAATGGGGTTAAACCGGAATAAGATACCTCCATTAGAAGGTAGGCCTTTCCCGATAGAACAAATGTTTTGTTTGCAAATTGAAGGGTAACCTGGAAAAGGTAGGCCTTTCGCAATAAAACAAATGTTTTGTCTGCAAATTGAGGGGTAACCTGGAAACTCTACTTCACTATACCTGGGGGCATGCAAACCTTTTGGCATGCAAGCGAAGAGCGACCATTTATTTTTTTAAATTTATAGGTCCTCTAACCCTTTAAACTCGTAGGATTGGTCGTTTCCTAACTTGCATAAAGAAAGGATGCGGGGCAAAGCTTTGAAAAAATGCCATTTTTTAAATGAGACATCCTTATTATACGACTGGATCGAGCAGTTTTAACGTGGAATTCAAGCTCGTTAAAAAATAAACATAAGCAATGAGAAAATGTTCCCCCAGAATTTAAGCTCATTAAAAAATGAACCATTTTCCGGTAAATAACCATCGTGAATGTATTATCATCAGCCTTTGAAGCCTTCATCATGTTCTCATCATCACCTCCACTTTGTTTTGGCTGATCATTCACCTCCATTTGATTGTTTACCCTTTTTGAGGAACAGCTGCGAAGAGTGATCCTGTTAGCCATCCTTGTGACACTGCCATGATTGGAAAATTCCAAACCTTACCTGGAATTAGCTGCTACCCAAATTTATCACTCGTTCCTCAAAAAACGAGTCTCCTTTAAGCTCTTTTCAACTGACTCGTAAAATATGAAAATATTGCCGAGCGATTGGCCTCTCCAGCTCGTTAAAGTGACCGGAAGTGCTATCCCTCCTTTAGATTTTAATCTTTTTGGACTTGAGGGATTATTACACGAAAAGATCGAGCGCTTGTTTTTGTTCGACTCATTAAAAGTACCGAAAATTCATCCCTTTTGTATTGTTTTATACTTTTTCAGACTCAAGGGATTATATGACGAAAAAGGATTATTGGAGTTTTCTTTACGTCCCTTTTTCAGACTCTCTAAAATTGAAAAGGACCAAGTTATCCTTGTCGTTAAAGTCGTTAAAACCGAATAGCGACAAACTTGTCCATACAGACAAGAATGAGTTTCACTATCGCTAGGCTCATTAAAACATAGCGATGGGTTTTCCCGAAGGGCAAATTATAGAAGAAGCATATGTTATCCTCCTCAAGCTTGACAAAAATAAAGAGGTACTGGTCAACAATGACTGGGGAAAAATTGGGAAGAAAACTTGAAAAAACTTTATTGGTAGCAAGTCGCTCTTGAACATGACACTTTCACTCTGCATCCAAGTCGGGTTGGGTTGTTCCATTAACTGGTCATATCACCATGGGTCCATCACACCATCCATATTTGGGGTTAACGCTACCAATCCATCATGTCAGTGTCGCCGATATGTTCAAGAGAAGTCGCTCAGAGAATTCACCTGTGTCTCACCCACTGTAATCATTTACGCTCCATTCTTTCATGACCGCCACCCTGAACCTTATATCACCAGATCGTTTTCACCTCCATTAAAATCATTTGCTCCGTTTCGTGTCATTGATGTGGGATTCACTAAGGCCCTCCTATGATGGATCGCTTCTTGTCGACATCAGCTCATTATCCAAGAAGTTGATCTAGGAACAACTCTTTCAGTACTTTGAAGCTTGCATGCCTCAATGGCAAGTTTCTCACTTCCGATGACAAGTTTACATCAATGGCCTTCAACCGAAAGATTTTGCGTGGTGTTCGACACCAAGTCCCTTATTCACACCACGTGAATTGTACTGTAGTACCTTGAGGGTCATCATCATTATCGGTGATTCCTCTCACGCCTGTTAACAGCTCACATCATTGGCTGGTAATCAGGCGATGTCTTTCCATGTTCGACTCCAAAACATCTCTCACATGGATCGACTTGTACTTTGAGTGAAGATCGAACGAGATTGAAGACCCCAGATCTAGTTTCATCCATCCGGGCTGCAATATATATTCAGGAAAATAAAGACATCAAATGTAGATCATCACTGCACAGATAATCATCCAACCTAAGGGATGATGGCTCTACCAGAATCATCAGTCTACACTCAGATGATTGTCTGTCTTATGTACATGAAAATTAATTTATAAAGCTGAGCATGGGAATGCCCGCCTCAGCTAGATCATGAAAGTATTATGAAGACAATGTATTGTATTGTATCTTATTACAGGTCGCCTTCCAGCTTGAAAAAACTTCAGATCCTCATGATAAAGCATTTCACCCGACATCAATAGATTAACGACCTCATGCTTTAGGGGGCAACTGTTATAGACATTTTTGGGCACTGTAACCCCAATCATAAATGTCCATAAAATAGGGCTCTTAAGTCCCTAAAAGTGTTGTTCCAACCTCTAAAAGAACAAGGTCAACTGATTACATCTTCTCCCAGAAGTTCTCCATGAAAAACTGCTCAGAACTGGTCAAAACTAGACCATCTCACCTGCTCCATGGTCAAAGTGCGTTGCATCCCACCTAAATACACACGGGAGGTGCGATGCATCTTGAAAAGCCCTTCTATGGGGTGCGATGGGTGAGAGTGGACAAATGGCAGGGTCAATCTGCAAGGTGGAGGATCATGGAATCTTCCAGAAACTTCTCCTGTGACACTTGCCTCTCTGCATTCGCCCAGGGATGAGTAAGAGATCATCAATCTCCAAGTGGAATCAAGAACTATCAGAGAGAGGAAACTAATCAAATCTCAAAATCTGACTCACCCCCCTTGCAAACATCTATATATGGATCCCTCATCCCAAAGATCCAGAGGCTGGAATTTTGTATCTTGTAAGGAAGTGCTGCTGGTTTCTTGGTGCAACATCATAGTGTTGGGTGATCTAAGCTTTTCATGAGGTGAAGAAGGGCTTTCTTTCTGAGAGGATGATGCTGGGTCAGAACAATTGGTTGTAATCCTCTTTGCTATTCTTGATTATTAATAAAGCTATTCAAGTTTTTCTCCACATTCTTGTATGATTGATGATATATGCATTTGTGTGGTCAATATATATCTGGTCCTATATTGTTTATGATAATAGATCTATGTTCTTGGATAGTGTTATGCCGCTTTGATTCTAGAGGTGCTCTTTGAAGATGGGTAGACGAGGAAGCTAGTGGCAAAGATCTATCAGAAGGGAGAGGAATCAAGCAAGTAACCAAGCGCAAGACAGAGGTTAGTCTCCTTTATTCCCCTCTTATCTATTTCTCATAAAGGAAAACGAAAGTGGTTTTAGTTTGTTTGTTTCTAAGGTAGCTACCAGCCTTAGTGGGACTAGCAGCTCTGCATAGACACTAGATTTCCCCATAACAACCGGGACTAATATTATGTCAAACACTTGGCATCAATGAAACCTATAGGTCTAGGATACAAGAAATATCATAAATTATTGAAAGAACTTAGGAAACATAACCAGAGGAACACCTCCTTCTCCATTGAACTACTACATCATCAATTAGGTCTTTCATCCATCCATTTAATAGTTACAAGTAAATATATGAAATAACCATGACATGAACTAGTCATTCAACCATTGTTATAACTAGCATAAAACCATATAATATCAGAGATATAAAAACCATTAAATCCACATATAAATCAGTGAAAAATTAAGTGAACTTAGCTTTTATTAATCATAGGAAAATTCGACCAGGTTTGGGACATTCACGTACCACCAGGCCATAGACATGGCTAAAGCAAATCACTCTTTCATCCAGTCACCCTCGTACCATATTCCAATCATGAATGTGGGATCTCATAGAAAAACCAATCCAAGAACAACTAAGGGAATCTAGAAGTTAAACCACCTTCAGCCTCACCAAACCATGATCACACCAAAACCAGTTCTCCGTTCACAACTGAACAGAACTTGGAATGCCATCCAGAATCCATCACTATCCTTGAGGATTTTTCTATCTTCTTGTCTCTCAGGCTTTACCGCAATCGAAACCCAGATCACTAGGCCCTAAACCGAGACTACTCCCTCAGGCTTCACCATGTATCCTGCCAAAACTAGTCAATGGATTCCTAGGTCTTTGGGAATGAGACCATCGCCACCCTGGATTTTGAAATCCATCTGGAAACCAAAGCTCAAGAAATGAAATAAATATCCCAACATACCATGGCATACAAAAAAAGGCTAGGCTAGGCTGAAAACCACTTTCATGACCCGACAAAACCATGTCATCGACATTAAGAGAATCATACACCAACATGAAAATCCATGCATGTGCAAACCAGCTAGGAAATCACACATGCAAAATGTTACCTGCAAGTATTCTTGATGAAGTTGCTTGATCTTGCTTTCCTTTCCTTGTTCCTTGCTTGCCTTCCTTTCCATTTCTTGCTTTTCCTTTCCTTTCTTTGCTTTCCCTTTCCTTGATCCAAACTAGAGTTCTCCAAGGAAACTCTAAGTATCCAAGCGTATGAGAGCGAGAGAGAATAATGAGAGAGCTCCAAACTTGAACTTGACAAAAGCCATGAACTGATCCTTAGAATCCCTTGTATGCATGAGGCCTCTGATTTCTTCATTTTCCATTATTTTCCTTCAATTTCCTCCTCTCATGCAACCTGTGACCTTTCACCTTACTTTTTTCCTAATTTCCTTTATTTTCATAAATAAATGTGCCAAAATGCCTTATTTCCTTTTAATACCTTTGTCTTAGCCTTTTGCAATTTTCCTTAGCCAAAACACACATCGAGTGATGCCCACTAGGATATATTTTCCCAACATTCGACTTGGAATAAGTGTCCCTTAACCGTGGTCTTATTTTTCCTTTATTAAATTTTATTACTTGAACTTTTCACCAGGACTATTACACCTTCTTTAGTGTTTTCCTTTCATAACGATTAGCAGAATTAGTTGGGGTTACAATTTTAGGACCGTATATATTTTCTACGATTTCAGATGAAATAAATCTACTTTTCCTATCTCTAATTCTTTTCATAAAAACAAAATCATCAAAATTTAACTACTTAAAAAAAGAGAGGACAACTTAAATTTGGAGTGACCCCACCAAAGTGGATGCGCAGGTTCTGACCTCTCGTCTTACCAACTGCTCTCCACCCTTAGTTCGTCCTTAATATTACTCACAATCCATCAAATAAATCTATCACAGTTTACAGCTCCCTTGAAATGATGCCAAAAATGTTGGGGCAATTATATGATTATATATACAGGTATAAGTGTTTGCCTCAATACCTAATTATGGATAATGGAATCGTAATCAGTAGAGATGGTGCACTATATGTGTCGACAATAGATAAGTTTTGTTGTCTGCTGTGTATATTATAGATAGTGAGTACTTCAAATTAATACTTCATTCTACAAACTTTAATTCATTTCATCACACAATTAATGAAAAGCCACACAACGCTCAAACAATTTAAACTGAATATTTTAAATCAGATAACGAGTTCCTCCATTTATAGCCTCATGAAATAAAAATATGGACTTAACTTCATTTCCTGCAACTATTAATCTTAACCAAATCAATTCAATGCATTCAATTATTAAACAAGTTAATCAACACTAGTACAAGAAATATTTGATAATAGTCTTCACTATTGGCGAATGTAGGTGAATGGTGAGATCTGAAGTCTTATCCTTCATGTGCTTCAAACAATCAATCATTAAATTTGTAACTCAAATACAATTTAAATTGATGAATTATCACTCATAAAGAAAAATTGAGAACACTAAACTATTTAATAATTAAAAAAAGTAAAACTTGCCTTGATGGCTTGGGTAGACCCTTGTTGAGCTACCAACGTAAACTTGAAAACTTACATAGATAATAAGTAAGTTAACACACTAATCTTAACAACTGTTGCTCATATTATTAATCAAAAAGAAGGATTACAACTTAACAGTTCATCAACATTACAAATCTCATAGTGCTAATGCTCTGTTTTTAATTCTTTGATTCTCCAACCTAATCTCTCTTTGAAGACTAAAAGATTAAAAGACTAAGATATTAAAATATTAAATTAATCATTTGAAAAACCTTTCTTTTATAAATAAGAGGGTTGTTACAATCAAAGTTATAGGAGATAATCATCAAATATGTATAGTTAAACTGGGATTACATTTGTAACTTCATCCTCATGACACAAAGTGCATGAGGAGGAAGTGAATCTTGACTGACTAAGTAAGGGAGATGTCTTCAACAACTTTCTTGGTTCCATCATAGACTATTTGTTGAAGTACTAAGTTTGGAGATGAAGTCTGGTACTAGAATCAGACAGTAGAACTCTGGTACCAAAATAGAACAAAGGAACAACTGGTACCATAATTGAACAGAGGAGTACTGGTACTAGAAGAAAAAAATATAACATGGGTACAGGAGTTAAATGGTAGAAAAACTGGTACCAAAATCGAACAATGGAGCAGCTGGTACTAGAATGGAATAGTGGAAGGACTAGTATTAGAATAGAATAATATGATGAGTTCAATAGCTAAGATCGGGCCATTGGTCAAGTGTCAGATGAGTGCATGCATGTGGTGAGTGCGGTCACTGAGAACACGACTATTGGCTAAGTACCAGATGGGTGTACAACTGTTTAATGAAGACCCGAGTGACAGATTGCTGAAGAGGCTCGAGAAATAAGAACACAGGTACCAGATTGCTGAACTTCTCAAGTACCAGAATGTTGAACTGCCCAAGCACTGGAATGTTGAACGAGTACTGGATGAATAGGAGTGGAAATCCAAAGATCTATGTGAACCAATCAAACAAAATTAGGGAGATTTTATTTTTACTACAAGAAAACATATAGATTGCGTTTTGAAATATAGATTACCTCATATAGACATCAGAAGGCTAAAATGGAATATACTTGAAGAAAATAAGTGAACAGTAGATAGATTTGAGGCAAAATAGGTAAAAAATAAAGATAAATTAGGGAATTATAAGTATCAAAAGGGAGACCAACAAAGTGGGAGTTGTGATAAGGTATGTGAAAAATCTAGGAAAAGAGGATTAGATGGTAGTGAAGTGGATTCTCAGGTATTTGAGAGGTACCACTAATCAAACCTTATGCTTCAGAGGTTTAAACACTGGTTTATAGGGATATGTGGATGTAGATATGGCAGGTGATAGAGATAACATTAGTAGCACCATAGGATATGTGTTTACTATAGGTTGAACAATGGCTAGTTGGGTTTCAAAATTGCAAAACATTGTTGCATTATCAACAATGGAAGTGGAGTATGTTACTGTTACAGAGGCTAGTAAAGAAATGGTTTGGTTAAAAATGTTTATATATGAGTTCAGAAAGAATCAGGAAATGAGAAGGTTATACAGTGACAACCAAAGTGTCATTCCTCTTGCAAAAACTCAGCATTTCGTTCCAAGAAAAAAACATATACATATCAGGTACCATTTCATATGGTTAATTTTGGAAGATGGAAAGTTGAAGCTAGAAAAGATACACACTAGCCAGAATCCTACAAATATGTTAACAAAGATGGTAACAAGGGAGAAACTAAGTTTCTTCTTAGTTTCAATTAGTCTTCAAGTATGATGGTGAAGATGAGAAACAACAAGGTCCAAGTGGAGGAATTTTCTAGCAAGTGAAGAAACGATGGGGTTGATATAATCAGTCTCTGAGTGGGATATTATTGGGTGTGGAGCCTAATTATCTTTTTGATTGTTTAGAGGTTTTTGTTTCAATCGTGATTGGATCCTACTCCCTGACTTGGGGGTGTGGGGGGACATTTCCCCCCACTATTGTTGCTAAGGGGGTCCAAGGGGTGGGAGGCAGCAATTCTTCGGTGCCCCCCCTAGTGGGGTTTGGGGGAAACACCTCTAAAGTAAAAAATTAGATGAAAAATTTCCTTGTAAAATATTTTAATTTTGTAATCAATCTGGGTCGTTCATTAGGTGGAAGATATGATGGTAGAAGTTATGTTAATTTAGGTTTTTTTTTCCTTAGAAGAAAACTCTTAGTTTATATGAGGGAATTGTATTGCAGTTGTATATTATTATTTTGTGTGAAGAAAAGAGGAGAGATTGTGTGAGAGCGAAGAGGAAATTAGAACGGATTTGTTGTAGGTTACATCTCTTCAGTTTGCTAGATAATATAGAAGGAAGGATTGGTTGTTTCTCATGGACATAGCCCAAATTGGGTGAACCATGTATATTTATGTCTCTCTTGTTTTATGCTTTTATGTGTTTTTTTTTCCGCAATATTTTATATGTTGCATTGTTCAGTTAATTTAATTTATAACATTTCTAGCAATTTTACATTATTATTTTTTAGTTGGTTTGACCCATGGGTTTTTGAACCTTGAATCTCATTATTTACGTAATACTTCATATCATGGCGATCGTTAATTGAGTTGCCCCTTGTCAAATTCTAATCATTTTACATTCATTATCATACCAAGGGTTGGTTTAAAATTTGGAATATATATTTTGGAAACCTTTTCTATTTAAAGAAATATTTAAATAACTTTGATAATAATTATTTCTTTATATGGGATGATAAATGTTGGGTGGGAGGGCACATGGTAGTTTTCCCACTAAGCTTGAATAGGTGAGGACGTGTTAGTTTTCCCTCCTCAAAGATGAAAAGTGGTAATTATTCTAAATCACAACACATTATGTACGATTACTCAACTTCGATACTACACAAGTCTAAAATGGTGATGTGTTAAGTGAAATAAGGTTGAATATCTTAGTTGTAGTTCTATTTGGTTTTCATTTCTTATCCTCCCATGCTTGATTACCATGTTTTTCAAGGAAATTAAGTTGTTCAAGACGGTAACGTAACTTGCAAATAGTAGTTACTTCATCCCAACATGTGGCATTAATGGCTATGCACTTATTAGTCAGCATAGTCTCAATCTTTCCTTTTATGTCAAAGTTTAATGAAGTGTTTATTCTAGTCTTTATTCTGGGATTTTTGCACAAAGTGATAGCTTTTCTCTTCATTATTGGTCTACTCTCCAAGCATGTTTCCTTTCAAGATATTGGTCTTCGATTTTTCTCACCTATTCCATGTTCTCCTTTATCCATTGTGTTATGTTTAAGTGGTGTCTTCTTTAACTCACCATCTTCTCAAACCTGTCTCATGGTCCATCCTTTCTAACTTTAGAATCACTCATGCTTGGTCACTATAGTCATGATTTCTCTAGGAGCAGAAGATTTTCCATTCCAAGAATGTTCTCTTTCTTTTATAAAGGGATGGCATATTATAAGAGTAAAGGGAGTACTTATGTTGATTAACATCAAAGTCCTTGACATGACATTACCCCAAGCACATGTTGCAAAATATACAAGTTGAGCTTGACGAGGTAAAGAGAGATATTGCTAGGGAGCATGGATGATTATTAAACACAATCATATTAGCTAAGGTATGTACAACCAATACATGCATATTATCGATCTATACTAACATATGAAAACATTGCTAGTTCGAGTTCTATTAGACTATAATGAAGCTAAGGAGGAGATACTTTTAACGCTTGATGAAATCTAGTTGTATATGAAGACCTTGGATATGTAAATGAAGAGGATTGAGGAGCATCTTGACCTCCCGCCAGACTTGAGAAATTCCCCTCAACATGGAAAGGAACCCATTGAGGTACAACTTTTGAACTCGCCTCATCCCTATGTTATGCTTTCCTTATCACTATGTCTATTTCTAGCTTTTAGTAATTAATAAAGATAGTTATGGTTGGGTAGGAAACATCTAGTTATGGATAAGAATATTTTTAGTTTTTGGTTATCATAAAATTTGATTTCAAACTCAAGTTGTTAAAAGTTTAAGGTTCTGCCACTTGTTTGGTTTCTCAGAGTGGTACAATAGGGCAGACTGAAACTCAAATGTATATGTTTGTTTGATCAATAACTAGAATTTAACTTCACATGAATTTTTCTTGATAATAATTATTTATTTGAGGACGACTCTAAATATTCTACCATGATGTAATATTTAGTAAAATAGTTATTTTACATTGCTTCAAACATTTTTTAAAGCATAAATTAGTTCAATGTCTTCAAACAACGTGACACCCAAGGCACTAAAATTGTGCAACCTCAATAACTAAAATTTGCAATTTTAGAATTCTTGGCAGAATTTTAGAGTAAACTCATAGGAAAAGCATGCCCCAAACAAATGAAAATTATAGGACATTTCATTTTTCTCATGAGTTTTTCCCAAAGTTTTATCAAAAATTATGAAATTGTAGATTTTAATTGTTGAAACTGCATATTTGCAATGTCTTGGGGTGCCTCTGTTGGACTAACTACAACATCTTTGGGTATTAATCTCCCACTCAAAATGATTTTACTAGTTTTGAAGTTTTGTAACGATTTTGATGTAATGGGAAACCACTACATGGTATGAGAGTCTTGTTTGAGGTTCAATTCCCCATGTTACCTCCACTTCCCTAGTCACAACAATCTCGTGGACTAATGACTACACCTCTGGGAATGTGGGAATCAATCTCGTGAAGTAACCACCATAATGGGAACCTAAGACTAACTATCCATTTAACATAACCTTATTGATTTTGAGACTAAGTATCCATTTAACATAACCTTATTGGTTTCGAAGTACCCATTTTGAAATTTACTAATACTTGAGAATTTTGATGTGACTACAAACCATTACAATTAAAAAAAACAACATCAACTTTATACCTTCAAGAAAAAACTTTAAACATTTAAAAATATAATTTAAACGATATAAATAATAATTTTATTAACAATTACATCACCATATTTAATAATGGTTAAAAAATTAATAAAACGGGTCTATATCATATTTTCTTCAAATTTATCCCTTCAAACTTATAATTAAATAATAATTTCCCAACCATTACATCCCTATGTTTTAATATAATTATCAAACATTTAAACTTTTCTATATCATATCATTTAAAATCGATTGATAGAATCTTCTCGCCAACTTCCCCATATCATATTATTTTAAAAAATAATAAATGATAGATTCTCCACCCCACACGTTACCTGCTCTGGCTAGCATATATAAAAATAAAATACCATCCTTTCCCTAATGATACCTTCTATATTTATATATAAGTATTTCTATATATATAATTCAACCCTTATCTCTTTGAAGCGTTGATAAGAAGGATATTTTATAAGAACATTATGAAACGGACTATACTAATATTTAAGATTTGTGTGTCGCTAAATGGGTTGATTGAAGACAAACGATGGACTAAATTCTGCTGGTTAGCAACCGTTCCAGATATAGTTTATACTTCTTGATCCACAGTGACAACAAAAAACCTTAATACGTGGCATTCCTCCAGATACAAAATAGAAATTCAGTCAAATTGCACGCGTATTTGTGCAGGCATCCATGCAAGAAGGGTGTGGACCACATGTTTGCGCATTACGTAATCATGTCCGGAATGCAAAAGGCGCGTGCTTTGTGGGAGTACGGCACGCAGACATCCTCCCTACATTTCGAATGGGATAGCGGAGGTTACTCATGTATTTGGGTTTATTAAAATGGACGCAGTGTAAAGAGGTTACAATTTTTCTGGAAAATAATGAAAATTGAGGTATTTTATTAAATTTTTTGGAAATTTTAATTATAGTTATCAAAATTCAAGATTTTTGGTACCTCGAGATTTTTTATGGTGATGAATCCATTTTCACCATAAAAAAATGATTCAAACACTTTTAGGAATAGATTTTTTGAAATATTTTCATTGGATTCTGGGGAGCATTTCGCTGTCTAAGCCAAATTAATATATTAATTAAACATATATACATTTAGAAAAAACGTGATTCTTAATAATAATGATTCATTTTCATTTTTCCATGGAGATTATTAACCTATAAATAAACTTTGTTGCAATACAATGGGTTATGTTAATAGAACATGTTAAAAAAAACCATAACTCATAATTCATTCGCATTTAAGCTTTTTTAATCTCTTTTTAATTTCCCTCCATTTATATTCTCTTTAATTATTGTGAATGTTTGAATTTTGTTTATCCTCCTTTTTAATTTTTGACCTCCTAACGTTCAACCATCCTAATGTCCCTTCTCCTTGCATCTCTAACCTATTTATCTCCCTAATGTCTCTTCTCCCCGCATCTCTCACCTATTTATCTCTCACCTTTGGATTAGATTTCATAGCTTTGTCTTGAGGGTGAACCACATTTGATAGTTCAAAACATTGGCCATTAAAACTTTGATGTGAGTAATCCAGCTCTCGATTAGATTTCATATCTTTGTCTTGAGGGTGAGCCACATTTGATAGTTCAAAACATTGACCATTAAAACTTTGATGTGAGTAATCAAGAAACGCTAGAACAAAATTACTCTTCTCTCCACACACACACATTATTATATTGAAAAGCAAGAAAGACCATAACTACTTTTGAGATAAATCAACCCTTTATCAAGACTATTACTAAATATTTCTTATAGGTTAAACTTTTACCATCCATCTATTGATTATTGAAAATTAAATTAAAATTATGGAAACCTAATTCCAAAATAGAAAGTGTAATTGAATTTTTAAATGTAAAAAATAAATTTAATCTCTTGGAAAATTTATGAGACATGTTATTTTGCAAATTTAAAAATTTCAAAATAGGAAAAAAAAGGCAAGAAATACTTTCTTTTGAATTATATTGAAAAGAAAAAAGGCCATAAGTACCTTTGAGATAAATCTCAACTATCTATTGTGAGAGTTTTTTTTAGTGGGGTAAACACCCATGGGATATTTAAAGAGACAACATTTTCACACAGAGTGCATTAACAATGCACCCATTTATCATCAATCCAAAGCATCTTGGGTTAACTGTCTATTGTGATTATTACTAAAAATATTCCATGGATATTTCGTATGTGTTAAATTGCTATCAACCAGGTATTAATTATTGAAAATTAAATTAAAATTGTGAAAACCTTATTCCAAATTAAATAGTGGAATTACATTTTTAAATGCAAAAATGAATTTAATCCACTGACCAATTTATGAGACATTTCATTTTGCAAATTTGATAATTCAAAAATAGGAAAAAAGTCACATTTTTAGTAAAAATCTTGAGTTTCCGATAAAGTTAGAATATATCAATGATGTAATTTTTTTTTGTTTACTAATTTCCCTTTGACCTACATGACTATCCCATGACTAAGATGACATTTATTCATCAAAATAACCCACATATTGCACTTGTCCTGCACCACACGAACTCTTAACATAGTTGGAAATTTTCCCAAAACTAGGACCTTAACACAACGAGTGCCTTAACAATGCACAAATTAATGAGGTAGTTACTTGGAAAAAGGTTCTGAATTTTATTTAAAATAGCATAGATCCATCTTAACTTTAGATCAATCAAATGCCGAAAGGGATAAAATCTCTTGAGGTGCAAACCTCTTTTTGAGTTTGAAACTTAAGGGAGGGTTTGTACCTCGAAAGATTTGATCTCTCTTGGTGCTTGATAGTTAAGATGGATCTAGGTTGATTTCATTCATGTGTAACCACACAAAATTTGTCTAACATATGATTAATATAATCGTTTGAAATATGTTAAATATGTCTAAGATTAATTTGATGAGTTCATTTCCTTCTACATCTTATGCACATTGGGTTTGTATTTGTATTAAATACTCAAATTCCAACACATGGCTTATGATATATTTGAACTTGAGTTAATCAATAAATCATATAACAACCATTTTTATGTGCAATATCCATATTAGCGAGAGTTACAGGTTGAGCTTGGGCATATATGTCTTTTAAACATTTTTTTTCATAGTATTTTATTTTGCATCTTGTATTATGTTTGAGTTGGTTGAATATTTTCTTCTTTGTTTATATGCTCTTTGTTATTCATCTTTTTGTTTCCTCTATTTTTCATGCCCTTCAATTGTCATTCTCTTTTCCTTTTTTTGTCGATTTCCTCTTCATTGTGCATTTTCTTCCATTCTTTACTCTTGAGACTATTTAGTTGTCATTTTTTGTGTCCTTCTTTTTCGATATGCTCTTTAATACTCTCTTTGGGATGATTTTTTTCATTCAATCATTTCTTTATCTGTTCTTGTCATTGTTCAATTGTCATTTGCAGTGAATGTCTTGGTTGATATACTCTTTGTTTCTCCTTTTATCATCAATAGTGCTTAGTAATTTCCATTTCTTGTGCTTTTCTTTTTCAACTTTCTCATTTTTTCATTTCTATTTAAGATGGATCTAGGCTAATGATTAAGATGGATCTAGATTCTTTGTTGTTTATTTCTATTTAAATGGATCTAGGCTAATGATAACTATAACACAAAAATCAATGAATATCATTAATAATTACTTTGTACATACATTGAAATCAATGCACACCATTGATTTAATTACTTCGAAAATAATTCAAATCATCCATATATTTATATCAGATAAAAAATTAACATCTATACTGAAATCAATATATCCTCGATTACTATTTTTTTTGTCATTCTCTTTCGAATTACTCTTTGTTGTTCATTTCTATTTAAGATAGATGTAGACTGATAATTAATATGTATATGGGATGATGATTACTGTAACAAAAAAATTAATACATGGCATTAATAATTATTTTGTGCATACATTGAAATCAATGTATATTGTTAATTGAATTACTTTGAAAGCAATATCATTCATCTAGTTATACCAAATCAAAAATAATATCTACCCCAGAATCAATGCATCAAGTGCAATCAATCAAAGAAGACTAGAAAATGCATCTACATTGAATTCAATGCATATATTTCAATAAAAAATAAAATATTAATGCCAAACTCAAGTTAGAACTCAGGAAATTCAATAAATTTTGATATCTTATTTGGAACTTTGATGGATTTCTAAATTCAAGTTCTTTCACTTTTTATAAAAGTCTTACTGCCTCTTTCTTTATGGTTAATAATGCTCAACATTATATAATAGCATATAATATAAAATATAACATCATAATATTATGTTAAATATTATATAATATATTTTTAAACATTATAATATTATAATAATATGTTGTATGTAATATTAATATTTAGTATAGACTTGTATTATATTAAATCTCTATAACCTAATGCGTGTATATATATATATATATATATATATATATATAAAGTTAATAGTATATTGATATAGAGTTATTAAACATAATAATATATTATTATTAAAAATTTGATTTTAATATTTAGTTTAATGTTAATATTAAACTTTATATTACATTAAAACTCTTTATAGTGTTCATATATCTAACTTTGTAGTCATCTTTTAAGTTATAGCAATAACAAATTGCATAGTGTCTAAATCGATTTTTAATGGCAACTTTCACTGTTTTTAAAATCCTTTTGAAGTTAATTCCTAACAAACTCTTCATTAATTCCTTGAAGAAAACATCATCTTCATCTCAAAGACGTACACAGAGGGGCTTCATTGGGGGAGAAATACCATATCACACGTATTCATATTGGATGATATATATTGGGGAAAACATGACATAATATATTGAGCATATATTAGGAGGTAAAGGGTTTTTATAATGACAGGTATAAAAAATGAAGCTCAAAGTTAGTGAAAAAATATAAAAGGGTATAAAAAATGTTAATGAAAAAAATGGACACCTACAATATCTATTGAAAGTAGAGGTTTTTTTAAATTGGGGAGGTATATTGGATTTGTATTAGTAAGGGGTTAAATAATGTGATTTTTAGAGGTATTTTCCAATATGTAGTCAAATTAAGGGTATTGTTTAGTATGCCATGAACACACGTTATATGTTAGAGGTTCATTAAGTGAAGCCCCATGAACATACACCAATCTTATCTCACTTGAATAACTTAATAGAATGTAAAATATAAAATTTAATATGATGTAACATATCGATCTAGTATTAAATTTTTGTTATCATAATATTATAAATCACAATAATATAATAATAGTTATAAAAAAATCATTATATATATATAAAAGTGTGAATCATCATTTTTTATAATCTTTTATACAACTTTTTTTATTTTTTTTCTAAGTCAGACCTTCTATTAACTGCAAATGTAAATATTTACATGGATGTTCCTGAGAATTCTATTAGTTTCACCTCGATCCGGTTTGTTGACTAGTACTACTCGACCATGAGAAACAGTCCAAAAAAGACACAAGCTAGTCGACCATAGTTGTAGAGGCCAAAGATGCAAAAAAACTGACAAAACAAACAAAACACAAGTGAATATACTTAGTCATCAGAGGTGATAGAAGATGGATGATCTAGCCCCATCCCTAGTGGAGGGGGAGGGCAGAAAGGGCATCTAACGTGTTACTCCAGGTGGGCCAACCATGATTCTAATTGTTCTATCTTCTCCAAGATGCGAGTGTGTTCATGCCACACCATCACAACTCGTTCTAGCTAATGACACTGAAAATATTGGAGTTGGGTTAGAGCCGCCATCACTACTTCATGCTCCTCCCTACAATTTTTATCATAATTCTCTAGTTGCATTTTTACTAATTTTCGTTGTAGTGTTGGGGCTACATGGGGAAGGGGTTGCCACATTTTCTTTGGCTCGATCAATGTCCTCTACGAGGGCCCGAAGTTCGCCCCCTTCATTCCCTACTCAGCCCAATGGTTGTAGGCTCCTTCATCTTACAATAACTCCTAGGTGTGGTCTCTAGGGATTTTCCCCTGTAACTGGTGCCTAAACGAGAACTTCTACTCGATGCCATGGAGGAAAAGTGTAGAGGAGGGCTTCCCAGCAATGCCACTCACACTGCGCCGCAAGTCACCCCAAAAGTTGGTAAGATGCATGTTCTTCTCATGGGTACAGACCTCCCTGGTAACATCGAAAGCACTGCACCACTAGAATTATATGTAATTTGAGCTCGTTTGTGACAAAACCAAATGAATTCTTTCGAAGGGCCCAATGCCCAAGATGAATTTAGCCATGAATAGGTCATGTTTAAACTACAATTTACATCCCTCACCAAGGCCGACCACCTCAGTTCCATAATTCGAGACACCATCTCCAAGTTCAACGTGTGGGAATCACACCACTCCAATAGAAAATATTGAAACCTACAAGCAAGTGTCAACCAAATATTAACAACTAATTCACCAATAGAACTTAGAGACACAAAAGGATAAGAAGCTGAGGATATTAAAACCAATTGAGCGGAGAACACTACCACTTCTCCTCCTGCACTATTACCAATTCTAAAATCACCCCAAGGGGTGGATGTCGAAACAACCCACAATCTATGAAAACTACCAAAAGTAAACCAAAAACAGGTAGATACAAAGTTATGAAGCCATTTTGGAGGTCGCCAAAGGAAATTCAGGGGAGAGCATGAAGTGGTGTTGCACATAGCTCGCTTCTACAAGCTCTCATCACCCCAGTCACCCTCCAAATTATAGCTCTTCACTCATTCAAGCCTCTAGTGGCTATCAGAGAACTGGAGGGTATGCACTCGACATCGGCTTGCCACTCCTTCCCCAAACTAAAAACTCAATATTACCCTACTAAGACTGATATACCACCTTATCAAACACTTGAACCACCTACAAGTGCATAAATGCCTCCCCCCATCGGTGGTTGCCTTTGCACGAACACCTTGATGCATATATCACCACGCAACTAATTTCCTTCTCGCACACATGAATAGACTCGAGGGAGGTTAGGCATGATTCCCAACGAAATCGATATATCCAACCCCATTAAGGTATAATTTAATTATACAAATTAATAAATAATTATATTTTTTACCATATATGTATTTTCTATATATGATATTTTTATTGTTTGAAGATTTATGTGGTGAGAATCATGAGTTTGAGTATCTATAATATGATCCACAATATCCATTTTGTGTCGATGTTTCAAGTCTATAACAAGACTCATCATTAGGAAAAATCCATAGAGAAGAGCAAGATGAACGGTAACAAATATGGAATGGAAGGAAAAATAAATGAGAAAGCGCTGACCAACGATATAAAATTAATTTCAAGGAGAGATTATGAAGATAATTTTTTTTACTAAATTATTATGGGGAATTTATTAGTAATTAATATTATTAATAATGATAATTATTATTATAGATTTTATTAAGGATAATTATCATTAATAATAAATTTAATGATCCTTTATTATTAGTAGTATTAATTATTATCATCATTATTAGTAATAATTATTATTTATTACTACTAATAAAGTTTAATTAATAATAATAACAAAGCTAATAATTTCATTATTAACTTTATGGATTAATAATAATTTTAGTTAACAAATTTAATAATAATAATAATAATAATTTATTAATATTGATAATAAAGTTTTAATTCTTAGGGTTTATAATTGTTATAGTTAGGGTTAATTATTATTATTGTATGTTATTAATGATTAAGATAGATATCTATTAAGGATGGTATGGAAGGAATAAGGAGAATGATATGTAGTGACAGGATTTTAGAGGGGGTTGAATGTGAGCCAGAAGATAGGAGGGAGAGGATTAATTGGGTGAAAAGGGTGGGGAAGGGGATAAGGGAAAACGACTTAGTCTCAATTATGAGCTATGGGGCCTTGAGTGAGTAAGGGGGTCCAACTCTTGCTTACTTCCAAAGCTCCATCTCTATTAAGATTGTGAGGGTGCTTTATAATTTCAAGGGCTTCATGAATCTTTCATTTATATTGATGCTTCCCTTTAGTGATTATCTTAGCGTCTTCAAGGAAAACATGGTGAAACGTTTTTGTTGAGTTCTTTGCAAGTGCTGAAGACCAAGTTCTACCATTTTTGATGTCAGCACCATGTTCTTTGAGTCTTATTCTAAGGGATCTTCTAGTCTCTCCAATATAACATTCCCCACACAAACACGTGACTTTATAAACACCGTTTTGTTGGAGGTGATCCAGCCTGTCCTTAACTGATCTCATTCTCTATCTTATGGTTGACAAGGGTTTGAAATAGGTTTCAATATATTTCTTTATGAGAACCCTAGCTAGTTTATCTGTGACTCCTTGAATGTATGGTAGATAAGCCTTCTTTCTAGTAGCTTGGGAGCTTGTTAGAGGGGGTCTTACTCCATTTCTGGTTCTATCTCTTTTGATGGTCTTAATGATGTCGTTATTTTTATACCCAATGTCTGCAAATCCTTTTGTTAAATACTCGATTTCTTCCTCAAAACTATTCTAAGTGCCATATATTATTAAAGATCTTGTAAAGAGGGTTTTGAGCACCCCCATCTTTTGTGTCAGATGATGGTGTGATTAAACATGAAGGTAGTTATCATTGTGTGATTTATTTCTAAACACCTTGTGTCCTAGTGATCCATGAGCATTCCTAAGGAGGAGAATTTCAAAGAACTGGATGTTCTTATTTTCCTCTACCTCCATCATGAATTTGATGTCATCAGATATTGATCCAAAATGGATTCAGCATAGCCTCTAGATCAAAAGTCTTCAAATATAGGTGAAAGTGGAATAATGTTGAAGGGCTCGTTAATACGAAGCCAATGGTGCAAACCACATGCAAATCCAATTTTGGATAAAGAAATGGGATCCAATTAAAGATTTAGGCCATAAAGTCAATGCCCACATCAGCAGGACAGGTGGAAACCTAAGAAAGAGTCACAGGTTCTTGATGATGTCAGCACAGAAGATGATGTGGCAGTCAGAGATTGGTTCATACCACAAGCGATGGGGATCAGAAATCAAGAGCGGAGATCATTCGATCAAAGGAGATCGAAGCATATCACGTCGAAACATGCAAGCATGTTATCCTGGAAAACAGATGCAATATAATTATGAAAAAGAAGCTAAACTCTTTGAGTTCTAATAGGAGGGCGGTAAATGGTTTATCACGTGCCTTCAAGGTAGGAAGTGGTTTTAGACCAAGAGCACGCAATTCCACTCAGCACTCGACATGTAGCATCTTGAAAACCACTTTATCGCGTGCCTTTGGAGAATTAGAAAATGTGCTAGTTGGAGTGCGAGACCGCACAATAGCTGTCGGATCCCACAGGATAGATCAATGGTGCAGTTTTTCTGGATTAGTTGAAGAGCGGGATGCGATAGCCGTTAGATGGTTTTCTTTTGAGATCAATGCCAAGGAAAGGCCGGACGGTTGGGGTCCACCCCATGCCCGCCGGTCCTTTCATTTATAGCTTGTTCTTATTATAAACATATTGTTCCACGTTTATTGCAATTGGTATCTAAGACGTGTTATATAAACACCATAACACAAAAAAGTTGATAGGAGAGTGTATTGTGAACCATTCCAGGGGGTCTAGAGGTCAGAGTGACTAGTACGGTTGAGTGTACACTCATTTCGACTCGAAGATTCGAGCAAAACATAGTGGTGAGTTCCATTTTTGCATTTGAGACTCTGTTTTTGAGCTCACACCTGTAACAACCATTTTGAAGACATAATAAAGAGGTCAGAACTGGAAGCTATGACCAGGAGACATAGCCAGGAAGTCTAGTGAAATCCTTTATCAATTGTGGCTGTGTTTTAATTGTGTTTTCTAATTATTTAAGTGTCTATGTTATTCTCAATCTTTTCGATTCATTGCACTAAGTAACATAGGCAACTTCACACATAGTCTATAATACCTTTTATTAATTTCAGATCAAGTGGTGTCAGAGCTTAAGGTTTTTAAACTTTGACAAGTTTGTGTGGAGATTTGAATGCTGACTAGGTTAAGGCTTGGACAAGGTGAAGGAGAATTTTTTGAGGTGAATCAAGAGATTGGAAGGGTCTTTTCACAAAGAAGGATGGCAGATGAAGCTCCACTTGGGCCAGAATCCCATTTCCTTGATAGCTTCATGACAATACATGCCATGGTGTAAGAGATGTATCATGAGTTTAAAAAGGGTAGAGGTGACAAAGGAGCAGAGGAACCTTTTCTTTTTGTCCCACCAAAGAAAGAAGATAAAGAAGATAAAGGAAAAGGAGGAATGTAGCCTCCACCATCTCCTCCATCATCACCATCATCATCATCATCACCATCATCATCATCAACACCATCATCATCATCATCATCATCATCACCATCATCATCATCATCATCTTCTTCTCATAAAACTAGTTCTTCTAAGAAGAAGAAAAAGAAAACCTCTTTGATCAAATTAGATGTAAAATTTGATTTTCCAATTTAGGATGGAGAACTTAATGCAGAGAAGCTAGATAATTGGATAAGGCAAATTGATGTATATTGCAGGGTGTAGAAAGTTGATTCAAAAAGGAAGAAGATTCAGCTGGCTAGCCTTCGACTTGGAGGAATTGCACTTGTGTGTTGGGAAGGCAAGACATAAGCAGATCTTCAAAAGCATAGTAAAATTATTTCAAATTGGAATGAATTTGTTTCTGCCATTAAAAAGCAATTTTATCCGTTGGTTTATATGCAACAAGCAATGATGAGTTGGCAAACACTACGTTAATTGAAGGGTCAAAGTGTACAGAGTTATACTCACGAATTTCGCAAAAGAGCTTTAACATTAGGAATATCATTGGACTCACCAGAGACATTGTTAAAATATATAGGTGGTATTCATAGTTATTTGAAGCATACTATACTTATATTTAATCCCACTAGCTTAGATGATGTTTCAATCCAAGCAACTCATCTAGAGGCTAGAGGTAAAAATGTAAACCTAGATATTGGGAAGTCATTCAAATATTTTGAGAACAAGAATAAAGGAAAGAAGAAACTGAAATGGAAGGAGAGGAAAACAAACACTGTAAAGAAGAATAAACCTTCATGCACTCATTGTAAGAAGGAAGGACACAATGAGGCACACTGCTGGTATTTGCATCTAGAATTGAAACCTAAAATGTTCGGGGGTAAAGAGCGAAAGAATGTTGTTGCTATTCAAAAGGACTTGGGATCAAACTCAGGTGGTGAAACAATAGTTATAGCCACAGGTATAAAAGGTAAATATTTTGAACCATCTACAAGTAATTCTTCACATTCTGTTGATAATGAAAGTAATGAGAGGAAAAGAAATCAACTATTTCATATTAGAGTCATTTCCAAGCACACTAAAATTGATACTTTATTTGATATTGGGTCACAAGTAAATTTGATTTCTGAAACAATTGTGAAGATTTTGGGTTTAGAAACAAAACCTCATAAAAAGCCATATCCATTATGTTGGGTGTGTGATGAAACAAAGCTACAAGTCACTAGACAATGTAAACTTTGGTTTGCTATTGGGTCAACATTTGTAGATGAGATTGAGTTAGATATAGTCCCATTGGACATATGTGGAATTGTTTTAGGAAGTCCATACTTGTACGATAGAAAAGCTATCGTCTATCGAGCTGAAAATAAGTATCAACTCACTAAGGATGGAATTGAGTATATTGTAAGAGCTCATAAAATTAAAGATAACTTCTCTCTCATAAACTCAGGATGGATGAAAAGAATAGTAAATTCAAGTAAGAAATTTTTACTAATGATTTTAAAGGTAAAGGATCTTGATAAATCCGATTCATTCCAAGGCCATAATCCTAAACAGAAAGAAGATCTAGTTAAAGTTGTTTCTGATTATGATATTCTGTTTAAAGAGCCTAAGGGGCTTCCACCCAAGCGAGAGATAACACATGATATTTATTTGCAGCAAGATGCTCCACTACCTAACATTGGAATGTACAAGTTATCATCTTTAGAGAATGTCGAGATAAAGAAGTAGGTACATGAGTTGCTCAATAAAGGGTTTATACGACCAAGCACATCACTGTGTGGATCGCTAATTATGTTAGTGCAAAAGAAAGACGGTTCATGGAGAATGTGCATTGATTTTAGAGCACTAAATAAAATTATGATCAAGAATCATTATCCTCTTCCTCGTATTGATGATTTATTAGATCAATTAAAAGATGTAGTTTACTTTTCTAAATTAGACTTGTGAAGTGGGTACCATCAGATCAGAGTTGCAGAACGGGATGTATGGAAAAATGCTTTCAAAACGAAGAAAGGACTTTATGAGTGGTTGGTTATGCCTTTTGGCTTAACTAATTCTCCTTCTACATTTATGCGAGTCATGAATGATGTATTTAGACCATTTATTGATGAGTTTGTAATAGTCTATTTAGATGATATTATTGCTTTTAGTAAGACTTGGGATGAACATGTAAAGCATGTAAAGCAGATTTTATATGTTTTAAAAAAAAGAAAATCTCTATGTGAAACTGTCAAAATGTGAATTTGGCAAGACATCTTTGAATTATTTGGGTTATATTGTAGAGGGTAAAAATTTGAAACCAATTAGATATGGTCCTTTCAAAATACTTGATAAAATTGGTGAAAATGCTTTCCGCCTTGATCTACAAGCTTATATGCAAATCTATTCAGTCATTAATGTTGAAAACTTGAGGTTGTATGAACCTTCATTGATTGAAGATCCCGAGGAGCAAGGTTAGCTACCTTCCATTGAGGATTTGTTGCCTCAGTATCTCAATGAGTTCCAGGAGGACACAGTTCTTGACAAGAGGATAAGAACTTTGCGACGAGGGGATGTTGAGTATGTGAGAGTTGGACTTAAAGGTACAAATCCAAGTAAAGCATGATGGATAGAAATTTCACAAGTGAAGGAACTTTATCCTCACTTACTCGATAGCTAAAACCAACTTTTGGTGGACCAAAAGCTTCTAGTGGGGAGGAGTGATCCAAAATGGATTCAGCGTAGCCTCCAGATCAAAAGTCTTCAAATATAGGTGAAATTGGAATAATGTTGAAGGGCTTGTTAATATGAAGCCAATGTTGCAAACCACATGCAAATCCGAGTTTGGATAAAGAAATGGGAGCCAATTAAATATTTAGGCCATAAAGTCAATGCCCATGTCAGCAGGACAGGTGGCAACCTAGGAAAGAGTCACAAGTTCTGGATGATGTCAGCGCAGAAGATGATGTCATAGTCAGATATTGGTTCAGACCACAGGCGATGGGGATCAACGATCAAGAGCGGAGATCGTCCAATCAAAGGAGATCGACGCATATCATGTCGAAACATGCAAGCATGTTATCTTGGAAAACGGATGTGATATAATTATGAGAAAGAAGCTAAACTCTTTGAGTTCCGACAGGAGGGTGGTAAATGGTTTATCACATGCCTTCAAGGTAGGAAGCGGTTTTAGACCAAGAGCACGCGATTCCAGTCAACGTAGCATCCCAAAAACCACTTTATCACGTGCCTTCGGAGAATTAGAAAATGTGCTAGTTAGAGTGCGAGACCACGGGACAGCCATCGGATCCCACAGGATAGATCAATAGTGCAAGATGTCTAGATCAATTGAAGAGCAGGACGCGACAGCCGTCAGATGGTTTATTTTCGAGATCAGCACTGGGGAAAGGCCAAATGGTCGGGGTCCACATCACGCCCACCGGTCCTTTCATTTATAACATGTTTCTATTATAATTGTATTGTTCCACGTTTATTGCAATTTGTAGCTAAAACGTGTTATATAAACACCATAGCTCAAAAAAGTTGACAGGAGAGTGTATTGTGAACCGTTCCAGGGGGTCTGGAGTTCAGAGTGACCAGTGCGGTCAAGTGTATACTCATTTAAACTCAAAGATTCGAGCGAAACATAGTGGTGAGTTCCATTTTTGTGTTTGAGACTCTGTTTTTGAGCTCACACGTGTAACGACAATTTTGAAGGCATAATAAAGAGGTTAGCATTGGAAGCTAGGACTAGGAGATGTAGCTAGGAAGTCTAATGAACTCCTTTATCAATTTTGGCTATGTTGATGTGTTTTAATTGTGTTTTATAATTGTTTAAGTGTCTTTGTTATTCACAATCTTTTCGATCCATTGCACTAAGTAACATAGGCAACTTCACACATAGTCTGTAATACCATTCATCAATTTCAGATAAGGTATATTGTTAAGGTGGTCTAGAAAGTTACTCAACTCCTTGTCCCCATGTGGCCAATTTACACTAATGTCATCAATGAATCCAAACTGTAGTTTAGTTTTCAGTGGGAAAGTATCAAGGGATTTATTTTCAAAATTCTCTATAGAGAGGTTGGCTACTATAGGGGATAATGGGGACCCCATAGCTACTCTAGATGTCTAGTAAAAGAATTCATGTTGGAAGGTGAATGTTGGGAACGGGTCCCTAGGGTCATTTTTTGGGTTAAAAGCCCAAGTTTTGGGGCAAAAAACCCAATTTTTTGTATAATAAGTGTAAAGTCTCCGCATTTTATGGTCACGGAGCGCAAATATGTGAAGTGTCATAAAGGGTTTTGACCCTTAGTTTACATAATTCATGTCGGTTTTAGGAGGGATTGTATAAAAAGGGAAGTCTTAGAAGAGTCTAAGGCAGTTAAGTTTAGTTCAACTCAATTCTTGGTATGTTTTGAGTCATTGACGAATGTAATGGGTTTGTGAGAGCTAAGAGCGAAGATTCTTAGCATAGGAAAGAGGCTCTACAGCTGTGTCCATAGAGGCCTAGGGTAGAAGTCAGCAACTGAGTGCGCGGACCCCTACAGCGATGTGCACTGGGTGGTTAGAGTCTGTAAAGAAGATCTAAAGCATCAATAAAGAGAATTATTCTAGAATTATCTGTGTATGATATATTTTAATTTTGTTATAAATACATGTGATTATGTTATGATGAATATTGGTTTTATGTTTTAACACTATATTGATGCACAAATCCATATGCTTTGCTTTGTTATATGAATGCCAATAAGAATATCTATTTATGCGAATATCATCTTAATGCATGTTGAAGTTATCAGATACTTAAGCTAATATGGGTAAATACAGAAGTAAGAGTAATTATAGAGGCGCGTAAGTGTCTGATCCGCCTATCTAGGGTACGCGAAGGATAGTCATAAACCTTCGCGGAGGTCCATAGGATGACTAAGAAGAGTATATTGATAAGCCCTAAAAGGCTTATCAACTTGTGCGAAGGAAGGTTTAGCGTATAAAACAACATCACTACCATCTCTGGGTGTGGAAACTTGGTTCCTGCATCCCCCCATACTACTTCGGGTGAGACTTCAGTCTGCGTTGTGTGGATTGACACCGAAAGGGCCAATAGTGTAGGGATTTGCTTGGCTAATTAACACTAAACTTGGGTCAGGGCCCATCAAGCCAACAATGAAGAAAGTAGAATGCAGACATATTAAGTACTTGAAGTCTTTGAATAGTTGGATTAAGATTTTATTGTGCGAAACATGGGTTATGCAGCTACCTTGATGTTCAGAACAACGCGAAGTGGAAAGAATTACAGGAACAAAGGAATAAAGGGTCCTGAATATAGTCCATTGATTTCACCCCTATTGGGTGATGAAGAGGGAGTAGTGCAGGCTTCTTTGCGTAGTGCCATTCAATTGATAAGACAGGGATTCTCAAGACTGGCACCTCCACCCACACTACCTCCAACTTCATCGGCATCACTTGCGACTTCACCCATACCACTATCACCTCCACCGCAGTTGAGCATGGCAAATTTAGTGAAGTTTCCTTTGTTTAAAAGCTTGGGAAATGAGGATTTGGACTAGTTTTGGTTCGTTGTGAAAGTTGTAGGGGAAGCTTAAGGCGTCACAGATGACCACATGAAGAAGGAAACATTGGTTAGTGCTTTACAGGATCGCGTACTAACCTAGTACATCAAGTACTCTAATGATAACCCAAATGCCGAAGTGGAAGATATCCAGACTGCGCTGAATAAATAATTCAGTAGGCCTAAATCCGAGGCATAGTTGATTGTGGGGTTCAAGGAAATCACGATGAAACCAGGTGATACACCTTGGGAATTGGATCAGAGGTTGAAATGTAAAACCGTGAAGCTAATATGAATTTAACAGATGGAAAACATTGCGAGTGGTTTGTGGCTCCGCTCCTACCACACCTAAGGGTTGCTCTGTCACAACAGAAGATTACGACTTAGGCAGAGGCTTTGGAGATTGCAATGGGACTACATGAAACACCAATGCAAGATTCGAATCTACTGGTGCAATAGATCCATGCGCAGTTGCAAAATCTTTGCTTTGAAATGCAAAGTTTGAAGCAGGACAGAACAATTCGACCGGAAGTGCACGAAGAGGTATGGTGCTTGAAATGTAAAGATCAAGGGCATGACAAAGACCATTTCCCGATCTTTGCAAACTATATTGCAGGAGGAGGACCAATGTCGTTGAGGCTGGAGGCCTAAGCAGGATCAAGTGCGGAGCTTTCATTGTGGTGCGCTATATTTCAGGTAGTAGGACAACATACAATGGACAATTGCCATTTGCTACAAAATTTTGTACATACACCACAACAACTGTTCTGCAACTTCTGCAGGTCAGTAGGGCATGATGAGCGCAACTATAGAAGTTATGCATTGATGATGGATAGAACACCTTCCTATAGGGTTCAGGAAGAAATGCGGCCCATGACCAGAGCACAGGGATGGCGCGAACAAGATTTCAAGGGTGCGGACGAGGCCGAGGCAAAGGAGGAGCTGGAAGAGGTCGAGGAAAACAAATCTGCTACAATTGTGGAGGACCAGGACACTATGCCTGTGATTGTACTAACCCAACATGTTCGTCACGCAAATATTTCACTCTGTTTGATCATGAAATAGAGGACTATCCTACGCTAATAGCGAGGATACGCGACAAGGGGGCGCTACCACCTCAGTCGACTCAAAACCTGCAGATGATAAGGTCTGAGCCTCGCAAGGAGGATCTGAATGTGAATATAGTGCTCTGAAATGGAATTGGAATGGGTGATGATAAGGGGAAACAACCCGAAGATAGTTCATGAGTTTGCAAAGCTCCGACAAAGGAGGTTGAATTTTATTTGGAGCGCACACGTGAAACGTTCATGGAAGCAAAGAAGAGCCTCGATGAGGCCTCTACCTTAGTGAGCAAGGATAAGACTGCTCATGATATAGACCCTTCTATGCTTATGACCTTTCTAGAAACCTGCATGAAGCTACTGCGCGATAGCAAGGTTGTGAAGGGATTACATGAGGTTATAAATAGATGCACTGGGAACACTTCGGGTGAACCGCGCGTGGTACAAAAGATTGGTAAGCATAAAACAAGGATAAGAAGAGAAATGAGACTGAATTCGTAGATAGCAAAATATGAAATGGATTATGTTATTTTGGATTTGGGGTTAGATGAAAATGTTCTACCAAAGCGGAATTGGGAGCGGATGGCAAGACTCGCGCTGCAGTTGTCTCCGATTCAATTAAGAATGGCAAATCAACAAAATATCATCCCCATGGGACGACTTCAAGGAGTAACTGTAGATATTGAGGGTGCGAGTGCATTGGCTGACTTTGAAGTAACAGAAATTGTGGATGACAACGACCCCTACCCTGTGCTCCTTGGCATTGATTGGGCTACTGACATGAATTGGGTAATCAACCTAAAGAAGTGGAAGATGATATTTGAAAAGAAATCTCTTCACATAATACTACCCCTAGATCTTGCTAAAGGATCATACTATACTGAACCAGTCCGCGATTATGATAGTGATGACAATTTGGACTGTATATATAAGATAACGGCGTGAGACCAATATTGGGTGAATTCAACAACGGATGGAGGAATTACATGGGATCATGAGAGTTCCTGCACCCCAGGCTCTGATGAATAATTAGAGCTTTGGTAGAATTGATTACATGAAGTAACCACACTGAATTGTAACATGATGACTCGGTCGCTGCACTGTGTGTCATCAGAGGTAAGAAATCTGCCCACTTATGATGGCTTGAATGATGTAGATGTATTTTTTGATGCATTTGAGAGGGAAATACCGGAGAAGAAGTGCTTCCAAGCTTTGTATTAGGCACTACGCGCTATGCCCGCAAGATGGTGGGGTACGCACAAGGGTAGCTTTGATGATTGGCATGAGTGTAGGAGGATGACGCGCACACACTTTGGGAAGCTGAAGGTACAAATGACAGAAAAGTATGATGAGAAGGATGATCCACGCGCGCACTTGGCCAAATGGGCTCAGGCCTATGGAGCGAAGCCCCAACCGGAATGGGTGCACTTGTTCTGTAATACCTTGGATGTCATCCCGATGAACTAGTACTTGGAAACAGAGCTTCGCCATGGTACAAGTGAATGGGATATTCCGCGCGAAGGATTCATAATGACATTCAACTTTGAAGAAGGGTTTGAATGTATTGAAAAAGTGCTACGAGAAGTGAAAGAAACAATCTTTAGGATACCGGAAGATCCTTTGGATCTAATTCAACCCGATTGGACTACTTATTTGAGCCACGCACTGGAGTGCTATAACATGACTGCTCAAGAAGAATATGAGGATCTGCAAAAGATTACCATCCCTGAAATAGAGGGTCACCACGAGGTCGAGGGACCACAGATTGAGAATCTTGATATAACTATGCCACTCAAAATGAAACAGGTAAATATTGGTACGAACACGGAGTCGAAATTCATGAAGATTGGAGATTACTGGGATGACATGACGGTGGATAAGGTCACTGAATTGTTCCACAAATACCAAGATTTGTTCCCTACCAAGTTTATAGACCTAAAAGGGATAATAGGATACCTGGGCATTAGGAAGATCATGTTAAAACCTAATGCGAAGCCGGTTAAGCAAAGACCTTACCATCTCAATTCGAAGTATAAGGAGAAGGTCCACTTAGAGCTAGACAAGATGCTCGTGATAGGAATCATTGAGCCCGTAGAAGAATATGATTGGGTAAGCCCAATAGTGATATAGGAAAAGAAGAAGAAGGATGGAATAAGGATATACGTAGATCTCAGGAAGTTGAATGACGCTTGCGTACATGATCCTTTCCCAACTTCGTTCACTAATGAGGTGTTGGATAATGTAGGTGGCGAGGAAGTGTATTCCTTCACTAATGGGTTCTCTGGGAACCATCAGATAAAACTCACGCTAGAGGATAGAAGCAAGATGACCTTTGTGACTGAGTGGGGATGTTTTCAGTACACTGTAATGCCTTTTGGATTGAAGAGTGTGCCTGTGATGTTTTCTCACATAGTCATGGCTGCATTCAAGGAATTTATTCATAAGTTCCTAGAAGTGTACTTTGATGACTGGACTATGTTTGGGTTGGTGAAATGTCATGTGGGAAGTTTGCGCCTGATGCTAGATACTTGTTGAAGGTACCAAATTGTGCTCAATCTGAAGAAGTGCCTATTTTGTGTTCCTTTTGGGACTCTGTTGGGTCTGTGTTTTTTAGACAGGGACTGATGGTAGATCATGTGAATATCATAGTGATACTTAATTTGGAGGTGCGAGGAGTGTGAAACAGTTGTGCGCAAACTTAGGACACACTGGGTATTACAAGAAGTTTATCAAGGGCTATGCCCAAATCACTGCACCTATGGAAAAGTTGTTGAAAAAGGATGTCACATTCTGTTGGAATGAGGATTGTAAGAAGAGCTTGGATTTATTGAAAGAAAATATGGTCACTGCGCCGATTTTAGTCTTCTCGTATTGGAAGAAGGAGTTTCATGTACATGTAGATGTGTCATGTATAGTGCTGGGAGCAGTACTAACACAGGATGGTGGAGGAGAATTGGACCATCCTATAGCATTCACAAGGAGAAGGTTATCCAATGCTGAGAAGAACTATTCCACTTCCAAGCGCGAAGGGTTAGCCATGGTATATGTGCTCTAGAAGTTTAGACACTATTTGCAGGATGGACATTTGAAGATGTATACGGATCATTTCGAGCTCAAATACCTGGTCAATAAGCCTGTGTTGGGGGGGAGAATCTTTAGGTGGTTGTTATTGTTCCAAGAGTATGATTTTGAGGTTATTATGAGGCTTGGATGACTGAATGCAGGACCAGACCATCTGTTGTGCATCGAAACAGGGGAAGTACCAATTAATTTGGAGGGATTGCTTGACGCAAAAATATTTGTAGTGCACATCATGGATGGTCAATTTGAGGACATCATACACTACCTCATGAGAGAAATTGCCCTAGAAGTTTACACTGTCTAGCAGAAGAAGGAGTTAGTGGTGCGTGCGACATACATTTCTATCATTGTTGGGCATCTGTACAAAATGGGGTCTGATGAAATATTGTGACAATATGTACTAGAGTTTGAAAGGAGCAGTATCCTCATGGATGCTCATGGGGGTGCCGCGGGAGGTCATTATGCAGGGAGAGCGGTCGCGTAGAAGATTTTATGCCCAGGGTTATGGTGGCCAACCCTCCATCAGGATTCAAAAGCTTACTACAAGGCATGTGATGTATGTCAAAGGACGGGTAGGCCATCGTGGAGGGATGAGCTACCTCTAAATCCACAGATGACATAACAACCCTTTGAGAAATGGGCGATAGGTTTTGTGGGACCCATTCAGCCCTAAGGTAAGAAGATGGGAGCGCGGTACATTATCACCGCGACTGAGTATTTGACTTGATGAGCGGAGGCACAACCTGTGAAGGATTGCATAGGCATGACTGCTACGAAGTTCCTCTTTGAGAATGTACTGACATGATTTGGGTGTCCAAATATTTTGATGAGTGATCACGGTACGCACTTTCTAAATGAGATGATCAACGTGTTGATGGAGTAATTTAAGGTATATCACTAGAAGAGCACGCCTTATCACCCACATGCTAATGGGATAGTGGAAGCATTCAATAAAGTGCTAGAGAACACACTAACCAAGGTTTGCAACTCTTAGCAAAGTGATTGGACCTACGCATACCCACAGTACTATGGGCCTATCGGATGACATGCAAGAAGTTGACTGGACAAACACCCTTTAGGCTTGTCTATGGTGTTGAAGCAGTGATGCCCATGGAATACATTGTGCCTAGTCTTCGCATAGTGGCACTAATAGGTATGCCGGATCGTGGAGCCTTGGAAGAGAGGCTCGCGCAACTAGCTGAGCTGGAGGAAGAGAGATTTCTAGCTCGATTTCACCAATAGATCCAAACGTAGTGCAAAAAATCATGGCATGATCAACACATTAAGCTGTACACCTTTAAGGTAAATGATCTGGTTTTGTTATATGACAGTAAGTTTGATAAATTTCCAGGGAAGTTTAGAATGCACCGGTTAGGGCCCTACATAATTAAGGAGATTACCGATGGGGGAGGAGTTCAGTTGGTTAAACTAAATGGAGAGATCCCTTCCCAAAAAAGGTGAATGGAAGTTGATTGAAGCCATACACTAGTGCTCCAGCCATGTGACTATATGAGGGCAGCATAGTTTTAGCACTCTAGGCAGATGAAAGGAGGCACGGGACTATAAACTACACTGCCTGGGTTGGGGAGTTGCGCGATTGAGGGTCATGTGAAGCAAGGAAGTGTCATAGGGTTCACGACAGTGCAAAGGGAGCTGTGTTACCCAGGGAGAAATCATGCAGGTTAGCCGAAAATGATTGTTAAAATCACTGTTCGTGATTTTACGATAGAAATGCAACCAAATGGAGTGGGCGGCCGGCATTTAAGGAAAAATTTATGGGTCAGATCCTTGAAAATATACTGCTAATCTGGCAATAATGAAGCAAATGTGGGGGGAATGGTCAGATTTGAATTCAGAAGTCCCTATAAATTACAGGTGGCTATGTAGCGAAAAACACTTGGCATTTTGAGAATTGAGTTGTTGAGATCTAATCACACATGAACCGCGAGAACTTCGAATCTTTGATACCCAATTCAATATTTGAGACATTTCCGAAGGCAACACAGGAGTTATTGCATAACATCATGTTAGCACACACAGAAGCTATGGATACTGAAGAACTGACAGCTGAGGAGGCTGTGCTAGAAGTTGTTATGGAGGCAGAGGAAGTTGCTCCAGAGGTTTCCGAAGTCTTAGCTAAAGTTCCCAAATCACCATGGACACCTAGACTGAAGGTGACCTCAACCAAGGAGAGTGCAAAGGATAATAAGGGCAAGAAACCTACAATATCGGTGTGTGCGTCACCGAGAACAAACCCAACGAAGGACAAGCCCACCGCACAAGAAAAGTGCAAAGCCATCAATCTGGAGCATGGAGGAGGAAGAAATCGAAGACATCCCGATCGATGATGAGGACATGGGGATAGATGTGGAGGAAGTTGAAGTCCAGGGTGCTGATCCTATCACTCGGTTGCCTGAGTATGTCCCTCCATGCAAGGGTAAGACCAAGGTACCAAAAGATATCGACGAGCACAAGGTCCCCTTGCAAACCCCTCTGTTGCTGGATGAGATTGTTTTTGAAGGACCGCGCTTGGGGCGGGTTCCTTTGTTAAAGCTCAAAGATTGGGACTTAGTGGTCATACAGGTTGAGTTGGGAGGTCTTCACGCTAAGATATCCATGCCCACAGAGTGACTCGAGGGTGTGTCAGGATGTTTGTGTTGGGGGCCTGTTGGGAACAAGATCCCCCAAGGACAGTTTTGGGGCTAAAAGCCAATGTTTTGGGTCAATTTTGTAATAAAATTGTAAAGCCTCCACATTTTGTGGTTGTGGAGTGTGAAGGTGTCATGAGTGATAAAGGGTTGTCTACCCTTATTTTGTAAAGTGTAAAGTCAACTGTAAAGATCCACCCATGGTCCACAGGCCATGGGATTGTATAAAAAGAGCTAAGTAAGTAAGCTCTAAGTAGTCTTAGGAAAAAAAGAAGTCTTGAAGCAAAGAATGGAGTGAAGAGTCTTGATAGCAGAATCTAAGTGTTTTGAGTCTTAGCATAGGTAGAGGTTCTGCAGCTGAGTGCACAGAGGCCTAGGGTAGAAGTCCACAGATGAGTGCGCAGATCCCTCCAGCGATGTGTGTAGGGTGGTTAGAGTATGTGATAATCCGAAGATATCAATAAAGAGAAGTATTATTTAAATTCTGTGTATTTATTTCCTGTTAATGCATCTAGTTATATTATGTATGGGTTTCATTTACAATGCTTGTGTGATGCGTGAATGTATGTAATTATGTTGGTTAATTGAATGCAAGTGAGAATATTGGTTTACATGGCGCTAACTGTGATTGTTTAGTAAGATAAGTAAACACTTAGGATAACTTGGGAATCTGTATAATACGCTGCCATAGCAGTGCGAAATTACCTGGACAGTGGGTTAGGGCTATGCGAAGGGCACTCACACTCATTCACAGAGGTACTGAAGGGCAGAATAAAGGGCTAGACTGATAGAGCCCTAGAACTTGGTGACTTGCGTGAAAGAAGGAACAGAGGGTATAAACCGACATCAGGACCATCTCAGGGTGCAGAAACTTTGTTCCAGCATCCCCCCATACTGCTTCGGGTGAGACTTCAGTCCGCGCTTTGTGGGTTGATGCCGAAAGGGCTAGTAGTGTAGCGATTTGTTTAGCTAGCTAACGCTGAACCTAGGTTAGGCCCCACATAGCCAACAGTGTCCATGCGGGCATGGAAGGACCTTGATAAGAAGTGGTATGATCTCCCATACCTTGTGATAGATGATGCAATTGTAGCAGTCCTTGAGCGTTGGTTAGCAAAGTGGTGCACGACCTTAGATTTGTCAGTCGGGTCCAATAAGTATGTAGGAAAGAAAAAGAAGGTAGAGGACCAGTTGAAGATGCAATAGTTAGCTGAAAGGAGGAAAAAAAAGGCTGAGGAAAACTCCAAAACAGAGCGCGCTGCAAAGGAGTAGGCCACAGAGAAGGATGGGGAGGAAGAGTGTGACTCACAAAAGTCAGTGGTCCCCTTCACCATAGATAAAGGACGACGAGCAACAATTGGAACAGGGTGGTGTATACTAGGAGAGTATTCTGTTCTAGATAAATCACACTCGGGAGCAGGAAAAAGAAGGGCTACAGAAGAAGTCTAAGGCCAGTAAATCATCGCTTGACCCGATCACCTTGACAAAAGGTGACTTGGATGACATCAGAGATAAAGTAAGGGATGCGATTGTAGAGCTACTGCAGTAGTTTGACCAGTAGCAGAAGCAAGCCTTGCTTGCCATTCAGATGGGTCTGCGCAAGTTGTAGATCCAAACTACTCAACTACAGATCGGTGTTGGGCAGGGCAGCGCGGCATTGATTAGTTTGGCGCTAGGGACCTTTGAAGTAGCAGAGATGGTTCGCTCCTTCGATCCCCGAGCCGTTGTGCTATTGATGGAGCTTTGACTGTAGAAGCAGAAGCTAACAAGGCTACTGTCTGTGCTGTTAAGAAGGTGTGGTTGAAATTGGCCGCGCTTCCAAGTGAAGTCCTTCACACCTTACAGGTAGGTGTGATCGTAGAACTTTAGGCTCGAGAGAAGTGCGCACTGAGTGTGATCAATGCACAAAAGGTGAACAATGCACAAATGTTCATCAAAAAGACTTAAGCAATTGACACATGGAAGAAGGTGCAACAAAAAAATGAGAACACTGTGACATTAGTCGCTGAAGCATGCAGAACTGTTCTGGAGCTGCATATCCCAGAAGAAGCGCTGATGGAGGAAAAAATTCGGAAGCTCACTGCAGGTGTGTGCGACCCAAAGACAGAGCTGGTCAAGGTTCAGTTTGAGCTGCACCTTAAGATCACAGAGCTTGAGTTGAAGGCCTAGCCTTCAACTCCACTAGAGGTCAGAGAGGAGTGCGAGGCAACTATCAAAGATGCAGTTGTTGTAGTAGATGTCGTGGAAACAGATTGCACCGTGCTCTTTGAGTAGTCGCTGGAGGTACTTACCAGTTTGCAGGAATATCCTAACTTGCAGAGGTTAGCAACAGAGGTGAGGGAATTACAGTAGCATTACGACAAGGTTAGAGCGACGACGCACACCGTTGCCATCACACAGAGGTTGGCCAAGATGCAGGAAGCAAAGGGACTGAAGGAACAGGTGGATGCAACATAGAGAAGAGAGGTAGTACTAATGGCCAAATTGGGGACTTGGTTGGATGAGGCCTATGTGCTCACTGCCACCATTTAGGGAAAATTGGCTAGCCTATAGGCAACACAACAGCAAATCAAGGTAGATAGCGCAGGACTAGCAACAGAGCAACTAGTGGAGTAGGTTAAGCAGGCGACGACGTAGTGTGCTACCGAAGTTGCAGTGGTACAAGTGGAGTTGGGAGGTATTTGCGACAAGATATCCATGCCAGCAGAGTGACTTGGGGGTGAGTCACCATATTTGTGTTGGGGGCCTATTGGGAATGGTCCCCTAGGGTCATTTTGGGTTAAAAGCCCAAGTTTTGGGGTAGAAAGCCCGATTTTTTGTATAAGAAGTATAAAGTCTCTGCATTTTGTGGCCACTGAGCGTGAAGATGTGAAGTGTTATAAAGGTTTTCCACCCTTAATTTATGTAAGTCATGTCAGCTTTAGGAGATCTACCCATGGTCTGCGAACCATGGGATTGTATAAAAAGGGAAGTCATAGAAGAGTCTAAGGCAGTTAAGTTAAGTTCAGTTCAGTTCTTGGTATGTTTTGAGTCATTGATGAATGTAATGTGTTTGTGAGAGATAAGAGCGAAGAGTATTAGCGTAGAAAAGAGGCTTTGCAGCTCTGTGCATAGAGACCTAGGGTAGAAGTCCGTAGCTGAGTGCGCGTACTCCTGCAGCTATGTGCACAGGGCGGTTAGAGTCTGTAAAGAGGATCTAAAGCACCAATAAAGAGAATCATTCTGGAATTATCTATGTATGATCTATTTTACTTATGTTATAAATACATGTGATTATGTTATGATGAATACTGGATTTATGTTTTAATACTGTATTGATACATGAATCCATATTCTTTGCTTTGTTATATGAATGCAAGTAATAATATCTGTTTACGCGAAGATTATCTTAATGCATGTTGAAGTTATCATATACTTAAGATAATTTAGGTAAGTACAGAAGTAAGAGTAATTATAGAGGCGTGTAAGTGCCTGATCCGCATATCAAAGGTATGCGAAGGAAAGTCATAGACCTTCACGGAGGTCTAGAGGACGACTAAGAGGAGTATATCGATAAGCCCTAAAAGGCTTATCGACCTACGCGAAGGAAGGTTTAGGGTACAAAATGCCATCACTACCATGTCTAGGAGCGGAAACTTGGTTCCTGCATCCCCCAATACTGCTTTGGGTGAGACTTTAGTCCACACTCTATGGATGGATGCTGAAAGGGACAATAGTGTAGGGATTTTCTTGGCTAATTGACGTTGAACCTGGGTTAGGGCCCATCAAGCCAACAATGAAGAAAGTAGAACGCAAACATATTTTCGCAAGCTTTGGAGTTTGGGGTTTTGTGACCTCTTTAACCACTTGGACATCTTCATCTAAAGGGATCTTAGTAAGGAGCTAGACAACATCAAATCTTACAATATTATCCTCTAGATCAAAATTTTCCTTATTTATGATACCTATATACTGGATGGAGTCTTTAATGTATGAATTGGTCTTACGAACTAGAGGGGCTACGGTGTTAGCAAAATATTTTGCTAATTTAGATATGGGTGCCCCACGTGTTGACAATAGGTCTAAGGGGTGCACCTACTTTACGAATTTTTTGGGCTCCGTAAATTCACGGGGTTATTTCACTATATGGAGAAAGGTGTTTCTTCATTCTATGGTTAAGGTTAGAATCCTTGATGAGCTTTCTAACCACCTTAGTAATATTATAAATGAGGCTTTCTTTGAGCTTCATGTAGCTTCCACTATTATACATGTGGTCTCTCATTTTGGTAATATATTCTTCTTTATCCATTACTATCGTTGCCCCTCATTTTTTCTGATTGCAAGATGACAATATTTTCAGTCCCTCAAGCTTCTGAGGGCCATTAATTGTCCATGGTTCAAATTTCTCTTTGGAGTTTTTCTTTTCTTAAGATGAATGCACAATATTTCCTAATTTGTTCTTTATCCCCTTCCCTTAGATTCAGTATCCCATCTTTAAGGCTACAGATAATTTCCTCTTTTGGAGTATGGCTAGGGTTTATGGCAAATTTTAGTCCTTTATTTAAGATCTCTACTTCCTCCTTTATTAGTTTTTAAGAAGAAATGTTTACAAACTTTTCTTACCCATATTATTAGAGGCTATGCATGAAACATATTCTATAGTTACATTTAGGTATACATTAGAGCTCTCAGAGGGAAAATCTATACCACCTTTGTTATTCTTAGTGCAACTCCTTTCTTTATATTCAGTACCTATATCATTAGAGGCATTGTGTGAAATATCTTCTGTGGTTATAGTAAACTATTTATTAGTTCCATCGGAGACACATTGGTGTCATCAACATTAACCTTATCACAACTCATTTATATATTTGTCTGTTGGCTGCTAATAGTAGACATGAAGTTAAATGAGTTTGTACACTCTTCTCCTACTCTGGATACATAATCTCCACCTATGGCTACAACGATGCCTGATATATTAAATGTGACTTCCTAAATTTGGTTGATCTGTTGTCCACTCTCAACAATTTTTGTATTATGGGCTCATCATTCTCTGACAACCTCTCATACGCTTCTCAATGGTATGCTTTCCCCGTAAGTCTGAAACCTTACTGTTTACATCTGCGCAGTGATGAGAATTAATCTTACGTTCATTTTTCACAGCTTCTGAATCATCTACGCTCTTCGCTCTACACCAACCTATCATACTAGATTTTAATTCATTAAATTTCTTGTCTTGTTTGTCCCATGCCAAACATCCTTCCCTATCATCTTTAAGAGACATCATTGCATCATTGATAATCCACAAGTCATATCGACTTATTTGTGCAAACTCAATATGCTTCTTAAATTCCAACGATGACATATGGTCCATGGAGCATTGTGTTCTATGGATTTCATATCGAATTAGGTATTTGTTAAGCCAATCAAATTTCTTGATGTTATGCTGGTTGCGAAGTCTATGTTTTAAGCACATGAAGAAAGGAATTAAGTTAAAATATTGACAGTTCTTAAGGAAGAATAGATTAACTGCTCTTCTATGAATTTTAACCCTAATATTTTCAAGAGTACGAACCTCAATCCATATGTCCCTTCCGTATAGGGTAGTAATGGGTGTTTGAAGATTTCTATGGTGAGATTCATGAGTTTGAATATTTGGAATATGAGCCACAGTAGCCATTTTGTGTCGATGTTTCAAGTCTATAACAAGACTCATCGTTAGGAAAAACCCACGTAGAAGAGCAAGATGAAGGGTAATAAATATAGAATGGGAGGAAAAAGAAATGAGAAAGAGATGACGAGCAATCTAAAATTAATTTCAAGGAGAGATTATGAAGAGATTTATTTTACTAAATTATTATGGGGAATTTATTAGTAATTAATATTATTAATAATGAGAATAATCATTATAGATATTATAAAGGATAGTTATTATTAATAATAAATTTAATGATCTTTTATTATTATTAGTATTAATTATCATCATCATTACTAGTAATCATTATTATTTATTACTACTAATAAGTTTAATTAATAATAATAATAACAAAACTAATAATTTTATTATTAGCTTTATGGATTAATAATAATTTTAATTAATAAAGTTAATAATAATAATTATTCATGTGAGAATTATTTATTAATATTGATAATAAAGTTTCAATTGTTAAAGTTCATAATTGTTATAGTTAGGGTTAATTATTATTAATTGTATGTTATTAATGATTAAGATAGATATATATTAAGGATGGTGTGGAAGGAATAAGGAGAATGATATGAAGTGACAAGATTTTAGAGGGGGGTGAATGTGAGTGAGATGGAATGAGGAAGAGGATTAATGGGGTGAAAAGTGTGGGGAAGGGGATGAGAGAAAGCGGCTTAGTCTTGGTTGTGAGGTATGGGGTCTTGAGTGAGTATGGGGATCCAACTTCTGCTTACTTCCAATTTTCAATCTCTATTAATATTACGAGGGTGTTTTATAATTTCAAGGGCTTCATGGATCATTCCTTTATATTGATGCTTCTATTTAGTGATTATCTCAGTATCTTCAAGGAAAACATGGTGACATAGTTTTGTTGAGTTCTTTGCAAGCGCTGAAGACCGAGTTCTACCATTTTTATGTTAGCGCCATGTTCTTTGAGTCTTATTCCAAAGGATATTCTAGTCTCTCCAATATAACATTCCCCACACGAACACATGAATTCATAAACACCCGTTTGTTGGAGGTGATCCAAACTGTCTTTAACTGATCTCATTCTATGTCTTATGGTTGACAGGGGTTTGAAAGAGCTTTCAATACCGTTATTTCTGAGAACCCTGGCTATTTTATCAATGACTCCTTGAATATATGGTACATAAGACTTCTTGCTAGTAGCTTAGGAGCTTGTTGCAAGGGGTCTTACTCAATTTATGGTTCTATCTCTTTTGATGGTCTTAATGATGTCTTTATTTTTATACCTAATGTCTACAAGGAATTTTCGTAGATACCCAATTTATTCTTCAACATGATTAGCATCATATATTCTTAAATCTATTGAAAAGAGGGTTTTGAGCACCCCATATTCTTCGTCGGATGATGTTGTGAGTCAGCATGAAGGAAGTTAGCAGTGTGTGTTTTATTTCTGAACACCTTGTGTCCCAGTGATCCATATGCATTCCTAAGGAGGAGAATGTCGAAGAACAGAATTTTTTTGTTTTCCTCTACCTCCATCATGAAATTGATGTCATTAGATATACTATTAAGGTGGTCTAGAAAGTTTCTCAACTCCTTGTCCCCATGTGGCCAATTGACACTAGTGTCATCAACGAATCTAATCTAGAATTTACGTTTCAGTAGAAAAGTATCATGGGATTTCTTTTCAAATTTCTCCATAAAGATGTTGGTTACTATAGGGGATAATGGGGACCCCATAGCTACTCTAGATGTCTTCTCAAATAATTTAACTTGGCAGATGAAGAAAGTAGAACACAAACATATTTCTGCAAGATTTGTAGTTTGGGGGTCTGTGACCTCTTTAACCACTTGGACAAATTCATCTAAATGGATCTTAGTGAAGAGCTAGATAAGATCAAAACTTACAATATTATTCCATGTATCCAACTTTTATTTCTTTAGGAGCGCAATATATTGGTTGGAGTCTTTAATGTATGAATTGGTCTTACCAACCAAAAAGGCTAAGGTGTTAGCAACATATTTTGCTAATTCATATGTGGATGCCCTAATGGTGTTGACAATAAGTCTAAGAGGTGCACCTACTTTATGAATTTTTGGGGCTCCATAAATTCGCGAGGTGATTTCACAGTCTAGATAAAGGTGTTTCTTCATTCTATCATCAATGTTAGAATCTTCGATGGCCTTTCTAACCACCTTAGTAATCTTGGAAATGGGGTTTTCTTTGAGCTTCATCTAGCTACCACTATTATACACGTGGTGTAATATATTGTTCTTTATCCATTACTACTGTTTCCCCTCCTTTGTCTACTTTCAAGATGACAATGTTCCCATTGTTCACCAAGCTTCTTAGGGCCATTAATTGTCCATGGTTCAAATTTTTAATGTTAAGATATTATAAAAGTGTGAATCAACATTTATTTATAATTTAATTAATAAATTAATAAATAATTATTATTTTATGATATTTGGGTTTTATATATATGCTATTTTTAATGTTAAAATAGATAAGTATAGCACGTAGAAAATTTTCATTTCACTTCTATATACTTTTGTAAAAAGAAATAAAAAAATGGTGGGTAGTAATAGTATGCTTATTTACGTATGGATCCCACCTATTTTGCTCGAAATATTTTCCCATAGAAAGTAATTTTAGAGGAATATATTTATTCACATGAGTATATTCTTATTTGTTTATATTATTTCTTGTAATATAAGGAATTGTTATATGGAATTCCAAACATAATATAGATCTATATATAATATTTGAAAGAAAAATTTATTTAGTTTACATTTAAATGTTTATACTCATTTACAAACACGACAACATCTCCCTATTAAATTGCCTACCCTCATTTATGGACATTATAATATCTCCCTCATACAAGGTTGTAGAGAGTGTTGTTGCTTTTAATGGCACCCATAGCGCAAGTGCTTTGGGAGACATAGAAATCTTCCTAGAGACAGCCTCTGGGTTGATTGTAGACCAGTGCCTAGGACATCTTAAAGAGAGGAGTGCTTTGGAAGCTTATCAGTGAGGGGTTTTGGCAGCACTCCAATTATCACGAAGTTTAAAAAAGAGAATAAAAGGGGATTTAGTTCAATCGGCCTTCATGAAGGTAGACTCAAGCCGATACATGGATCCAAATGCTCAGGGGGTAAATCGGGCCAACCTCAAAGAGAAACGTATGGTTTTGGTGGCTGACATGCAACAACACATAGCTTAATATTTTCATTGTAGTAAAGTGAAGAGGAGGAAAGAAAGGAGGGAGTTCGATGCATAGGGCTGTAAACAAACAAAATCCTAAGCAACAATGTTTGAGCCGAAGTATGGAATAGGGAGGAGGTCGAATGGTAGAAAAAATGGAGTGGTAATGAAGGTTTCATGCGAGATAGATCATGGATACATTTATTGCCAAACAACATGAGTAAATCTGGGCTCACACAGGTACTACAGGTTAACCGAATAACAAGAGTAAATATGTCTTGTACACAAGTACTACAGGTTACAAACTAACAAAAGTAACTCTGTCTTAAACACAGGGACTGTTTGTTTATTTAGCAGCCTAGATAAATCCATGAATCAGAGAGAAATCAATAGCTTGATTACATTATTTCAAAGGGAGAAAAAATATATATGAAGTTATAAACAAAAGAGAAAACATACTGCACATTCTATAGAAATTCTCACTATAGATCAACAGATTATGTAATAAACTAAACACAATACAAGATCTACTTCTACAACAATTTGCGGAAGCTTAATCGAATCGAGCAAGATCAAGAGAACACACATAACTGAGAATGAGAAATCAATCACACATAACATAGAAGAAATATCACGGGGAAAGCCTCAGCCTAAAACCCCAACTCTGTATTATCATACAAGTGGAAATCTTGTTCAATTTACAAAAAGAATCAGCTCTCAAGCTATCCTGCTCTCTCTGCAATCAAACAATACAGCTCACAGACTGAATAGACACTGTATATGTCCTCCTCAAACCCTCCAAACCTCCTATTTCCTTGAGAAATTTTTCTTGGGGTCCAATGATGTCACATGTGTGAATTGGCCTCATCACACTCATTGTAACCTCTGATCTAACTAGGCAATCCTCAAGGAAAGAATTCCTTCTACATGCAAGGAATATTCACAATGGAATATTCTAGCAACTGATAGTATATTGCCCCTCCATCTGATCTCAACTGGGTCTTTGATTGAACGGACATGCATGAGTTATTTATGAGAGAATAACCAGTTCTCTGAAGTGCTGTAGTTACATGCATGCAAGCATTAACTAATTGAACTTACATTAATTCAACAAACTGTTTGAATTAATCTAACTGGACTTGACTCAGTTAACTAAGTCAAATAATTACAACTTAATATTGCAACTCACTCTTATCTTTTTAACTGATGGATAAATTCATCAATTAATGGAGAAACTGTTTCATGTCCCCACATAGACTTCAAGTTTGATTTTCCTTAACTAATTAACTCAAGATGAATTAATTAATTAATTTACAAACTACTGCTAAGATCAAATTCGAATTTTACTTCACTATTTTAGTATAGGGATTGACTAAAACAGGAAGGTATCTAGAAATGCTATTTATAGAATGCTATTTTTAGCACTTCCATTTTTCCATCCATTGTTGCTAAGATCAACACTGGCTGAACTGCTATTTATAACAGTGCTATTTTTAGCAATTCTATTTTTAGCATTTCTTGTTGCTATTTTCAACACATTCCTCTAATAGGAATCAATAGAATAGTTTCATTAATCCTCGAGTCCCAATCCCCAGTCCATTACATTCAACATATATATCACTCTAGTCCCTCATGAACAAGAATTTAGAACCAAAATGGAACCAAAGAATTTGGACCACTTTGGGTACATAATTTTGGAACCTGTATTAATTGTTTCTTCCCCTTATTTATAAGAAGAGGGGGAGATTTGAATTAAAATTTACAAAATATCTCAGCTAAGGGCCAGATGTCAGATTGACTAGCTGTCTAAGTCTGCAATAGCTCTGCTGTCCAAAAAATGATTTCAAAGATTTGATTCCTTTCTTGAAAATAAATAGAAATTACATAATAATAAAATAGAAACAAGGAAAACTAAATAATGATGGACACAAATGTCCTTCTATTTTTCCTATGAAGGCACTTGATCAGGCCACGTCTCTATGCTGATGTGCCTTTCCTGCTATTCGACAGTTCTTGTTGCTTTCACCTTCACTACCTGACTTCTCCACTCTTTGGAGCTAATAGCGATCGACCGTGGTTTCCTTTTGCGGAGTAGAAATGGAGATTGTCCTGGTAGTGCTTCACTATGTATCTGAGTGGACCCCCATGTCAAGCCATTAAGTCTTCCTGAGTCCCATAACTCCATTTACTCTTCGAAGACATGCAATGAAGCAATCAAATTAATTTTTGAGGCGATTGTTGTCTTGGGTTTCTTGTTGCAGAGGCTTCCATAGGATCGGTCCATATCAATTTGCAACCACTCCATACCTCTATTCAAAGCCTCAGTTGTTGACCCTTATGACTTTAAAACATTGTACCACACTATCAAGGTGTCGGTGTATCAAGACTTTTACACTAAGAGGCATTATAGAACAGCGAGTCCCAATCTTTGTAGGGCCCCTTTGGTTTAGCCCCTTTCAATATTTCTTCATCATAAGACTGGAGGCTATGACCAGATTATTAGCCCTAAGGTGCTACGGCCTTTGAACTCCTGTCTGGGGGTGTTTTTCTCTTTATAAGTGCTTTGCACTGGATTTTCTTAAGCCTTCATGACCATGCGCCTTTTATCAGAGCTCCTTTCTCAGCGGATCGCAATAGGGGTTTCCAGTCGATACTTTTACATTGGAGTCGCAACATGTTTCTGATCTCCGATTGCGATAGCCCTTTTAGTTCTTAGCCCTTGGTTCCTCGACCCTTTATGTGATCATGGGCCATCCACCTTATTGAAGCTCCTTTATCGGAGGTTTGCAATCAACGATTCCTTTTGATGCACACCACAACCACCAATCGTTGATCACCCTCTGTGCATAGCCCCTAGTTCTTTTAGCTCTTTATGTGACTGTGGGCTAGCCCTTGTATTGGAGCCCATTTATTGACATATCACAATCGGAGGTTTTACTTTGTGCAACAACATGCCTCAACCTGCAAACGCTAACTTGTGATCTCTGATGTGACGTCATCGATTTCCAGGTGTCACCTTGTGAGTGGTGACATGTGTCACTCGGATATGCCCTCTTTGGACCCTTGAAAATGACAAATTTTCATGCCACGTGTCCTTCGTACTTCCACAGCATGCTGACGTCAGAACGTCCGTGTCTTTACCAAATTTAATAATATTTTTCCACGTGGGCCCTTGGAGGAGAGAGAAAAAGGCCCGCTTGCCCCTTGGTTTTGCATTGAATTTCTTTGCTAATCATAATCGGCCCTCTTCGAGTGATTTGTACTATCGACTTAAATCTCATCACTTTTAATCACAATTGAAACTTTGGAAAGGTGTCATTTGTTTTATCACCTATTGTGATGCACTGATATTACACTGTTGCGATCACCAACAAGCCATGTCGCTGGAACCTTTGATATGTCATACTGCCTTGGACATCTCACATTTTCGATTGTCAATATGCGGAATCGCTGGAACCCCTGATATGCGATTTGCGATATGCTCCTGGACCTCCAATCTCTGATAATCGACGATCCCATATTGTTGGTTTTCTTTGCCCTCCCTTGCTACTGCTTTCAGAAAAATTTGATTTTGTTTTGTGATGAGCCAATACCTTACCCTTGGTCACATTCTCTTTGTTTTAGGCTTTCAAAGGGCAACTTCAATCTTCTCTAACTTTTGATCCAGGAGTCCATTTTTGGACTTCCACATACCATTAGAAATATTATTCCAAGCACTATCCAATGGAGAGGGACTGATTTATCTTTGAGAGATTTTTTGGCTTGGAATATGGCTTCAAACTTCACTACTCTTTTGCACTTCGGGAAACTAAAAGCACATTTAGCAGTGAGTGACAACATTGGCTCCAACTGGGGACGGTGTCTTGCTGGCAAGGTGTTGAGAACATGCAGACCAATAGTCTTCACCATTTGGCATGGAGTTAAAAATATAATGAACTTATACAACCATAAAATCCCCATGAAACTGTATTCATAGAGAGTCCTTTCCTCATCAAACTAAAATGCAGAGAAATAAATTCTATTAAATGAAAAGGAAATTCTCAACTAGTGATCTTATTTCTATACAAATCCTACTTATGTACAGGGCTCAATTCACCTAAGTGATTTCAACCCTTCAATGGAGCCAGGTCAACATTTGGGTGTTGGACCTAATGCCTTCATGCTGCTAAAATTTAAAAATTAAAATAAGCATGCACCATGAAAAATATGCAAATAAAAAGCTTGATTCATACTCCAGAAATAACCTCTGATGTTGACCAAAGAATGTGGTCATGTAATCAATTACATGGTCATAGAACCAACCACAAGAATTTGCAGTTGCCTTAGTTTCATGGAAAGTTTGTTGACCAATATCTTCTTGGTCAGGGCAGCCACAAATCCTGTTCAACTTTGAAGCCTTATATTTGTCAAGAAAATCTTGTTGCTAGAAGCCTGATCCACACTTGCTAGTAAACCACTCCCTTTGAACATCTATAAACATCTCGTCCTCCCCGAAATAATATGAATCATAAATCAGATGAGGTTCTTGAACTTGTTCTCCAGGTGAAGGGTCTGCATTGTAAATTGGAGCCTCTTTGCTAACCTCCTCGTGGGCTTCCTCTTCTTGTGCAACTTCCTATGACTCGGAGTGTTTTTTCTCTACATCACTTGACTCTCCATCAGAGTCATATACATCATAAGAAGGAGAAACATTAAATTCGGCCGAATAATATCTCTGAGGGTTTATTTGTAGGTTGATGATGTTTCCTTCTTCTCTTTATTGATCATTGGGTGATGCTTCTTGATGCGAGTAGATGTTTTCTTGGATCAGAGATCCACAAACATCTTTAGTAGGATCATTAACCTCAGGAATATTTTCAACATTAAAATGTGCGAAGAAATCTTCAAACAAAGCATTTGGTGGATATAATCTTTTGCAATAATGATTGAATGCTATGTGAAAGCTCTTTAGGGAAGATATGCTACCATGAGGTATTGTCCTATACCAAAATCTAGCATCCTTATCTAAATAATACATGAAAATTTTCATTTGTACATATTCAAGAAAAATACCTTGTTGTTCCACGGATTCATGAAAATATTTGAGGTGCAAGTCAGGCCTTCTATCTGTGTCTCCACTAAATCTAGGGAAATATGTATTCCGTCATAAATTGAAGGAACATGATTGGGATAACCAGCAATAGAAGAAAAATCAAATTGGAAAATTTGTTGGCTAGGAATTTAGGAATGGCCATTTTGAAAACCTTCCTAGGTGAGTGGTTTTAGTTTAAAAGGTAGGGAAAGTTTTCGGCTACTTTAGAATCAGAGTGAGTATGTGGCTGCTTGAAAGCTAGGATCATTAAATAGAGATATGGATAATGGAGTCGCCAGGATGTTTACCATAAAATTGAAACATTGGAGTCGCCAAGTTGAGATATCTTCAACCCAAACTTCCCTTGCTCACCTAACAGAGGGAATGTAAATATTTGTCGTACCCAAGAAAAAATATTTTAATCCATTCCCCCACAATGACGCCAGAAAGATGTTGTCACTTTTAATGGCACTCGTAGCACAAGTGCTACAGGAGACATAGAAAACTTCATAGAGACAACCTCTAGGTTGATTGTACACCAGTTCCTAGGACATCTTAAAGGGAGGAGTGCTTTGGAAGCTTATCAGTGAGGGGTTTTGGCCACACTCCAATTGTCACGAAGTTATAAAAAGAAAATAAAAGGGGGCTTGGTTCAATCGGCCTTCATGAAGGTAGACTCAATCCGATACATGGATCAAAATGCTCAAGGGGTAAATCAGGCCAACCTCAAAGAGAAATGACTGGTTTTGGTGGCGGACACACAACAACATGCAACTTAATATTGGCATTGTAGTAAAGTGAAGAGGAGGAAAGAAAGGAGGGAATTTGATGCATAGGGTTGTAAATAAACATAATCCTAAGCAAAAATATTCTAGCAGAAAAATGGAAGAGGGAGGAGCTGGAATGGTAGAAACAGTGAAGCGTTAATGATCATGCCAGAAAGATCATGGGTACCTTTATTGCCAAACAACATGAGTAAATCTGGGCTGACATAGGTACTGTAGGTTAATCAAATAACAAGAGTAAATCTGGGTTGTACACAAGTATTGCAGGTTAAAGACTAACATAAGTAACTCTATCTTAAACACAGGGATTGTTCACTTATTTAACAACCTAGATAAATCCACGAATTAGAGAGAAACCAACAACTTGATTACACTATTTCAAACGGAAAAAAAAGACATATATGAAGCGATAAACAAAAGAGGAAACATAATTCACATTGCTCTGATAGGAATCAACAAGATAGTTCCATTAATTCTCGAGTCCCAATTCCCAGTCCATTACATTCAACATGTATATCACTCTAGTCCCTAAGAAACAAGCATTTAGAACCAAAATGGAACCAAAGAATTTAGACCACTACGTGTGCATAATTATGGAACCTGTATTAAGTGTTTCTTCCCCCTATTTATAAGAAGAGGGGGAGCTTTGAATTAATAGTTAAAAAATATCTCAGCCAAGGGCCAGCTGTCAGATTGGCTAGCTGTTTAGGTCTACGGTAGCTTTGCTGCCCAAGAAATGATTTCCAAAGATTTGATTCCTTTCTTGAAAATAAACAGAAATTACAGAATAATAAAATAGAAATAAGGGAAACTGAATAATGATGGAGGGAAATGTCCTTCTGTTGTTCCTATGAAGGCCCTTAATTAGGCCACATCTCTACGCTGATGTGCCTTTCCTATAATTTGGCCGGTTGTAGTCGCTTTCACCTTCAATGCCTGACTTCTCAACTCTCTGGAGTTGATAGCGATCGACTGTGGTTGCCTGTTGCAGAGTAGAAGTGGAGATTGTCCTGGTAGTCCTTCATTGTGTATTTGAGTGGAGCCCCATGTCGAGCCATTAAATATTCCTGAGTCCCATACCTCCATTTACTCTCCTAAGGCATGCAATGAAGTAATTGAATTCATCTCTGAGGCGATTGTTGTCCTAGGTTTCTTATTGTAGAGGCTTCCACAGGATCAGTCCATATCGATTTGAAACCACTCCATACCTCTATTCAAAGTCTTAGGTGCTGACCCTTTCGACTTTAAAGCACTGTACCAATTTATCAGGGTGTCACTGTATCAGGACTTTTACGCTAAGAGGCGTTACATAACAACGAGTCTCATTATCTGTAGGCCCCCTTTCGTTTAGCCCCTTTTAGTATTTCTTCATCATAGGACCAAAGGCTATGACCAGATGCTTAGCCCTAAGGAGCTAGGGCATTTGGACTCCTGTCTGGGGGCCTATTTCCCTTTATCAGTGCTTTGCATTGGGTTTATTTAAGCCTTCACGACTGTGCGCCTTTTATTGGAGCTCCTTTCTTTGTGGATCGCAATTGGGGATTGCAGTCGGGACTTTTACATTAGAGCTACAACAAGTTTGCGACCTCCGATTGTGATAGCCCTTTTAGTCCTTAGCCCTTGCTTCCTCAGCCCTTTATGTGATCGTGGGCTAGCCTCCTTATCAGAGCCCCTTTATCAGAGGTTCGTAATCAATGATTCTTTTTTTATGCACACCACAACCATCGATCACCGATTATCGATCACCTTGCATGCCTAGCCCCTCGTTCTTTTAGCTCTTTATGTGATTGTGGGCCAACCCCTGTATCAGAGCTCCTTTATCGACGTATCATAGTTGGATGTTTTATTTTGCGTAAAAATATGCCTCAGCTTGCAAACGCTGATTTGCGATCTTCGATATGACGTCATCCACTGCCATGTGTCACCTTGTGAGTGGTAACACATGTCACCCGGATATGCCCTCTTTGGACCCTTGAAAATGCCAGATCTACATGCCACGTGTCCTCTGTACTACCATGTCAAGCTAATGTCAACACCCCCGTGTCTTTATAAGATTCAATAATATTCTACCACATGGCCTCCTAAAGGAGAGAGAAAAAAGCCTGCCTACCCCTTCGTTTTGCATTGAATTTCTTTGCTAATAATAATCAGCCCTACCCTAGTGATTTGTACTATCTGCTTAAATCCCGACACTTTTAATTGTAATTGAAACTTTGGAAGGGTGTCATTTGTTTTATCACCGATTGCGATGCGCTAATCTTGTACTGTTTCGAGCGCCGACATGACATGTCGTTGGAACCTTTGATATGCCCTGCTACTGTGGACCTCTCACATTTGCAATCACCGATATGAAGGATCGCTAGAACCCCCAATCTGCAATTTGCGATATGTTCCCAGACCTCTGATTTCTGACAATCGGCGATTTCTAATCGCTAGTTTTCTCTGCCCTCCTTTGTTGCTACTTTCAGAAAACTCTGATTGCAATTTGCGATGAGCTGGGACCTCTGATATGCCAGGACCTTACCCTTGGTCGTTTTCTCTTTGTTTTTTGGCTTTCAAAGGGCAGCTTCATTATGCTCTAACTTCTGATCCAGGAGTCCATTTTTGGACTTCCACATACAATTGGAAAGCTTATTCCAAGAACTATCCAATGGAGAGGGTTCGATTTAGCTTTGAGAGTTTCTGTGGTTTGGAAGATTGCTTCAAACTTCATTGCTCTTTTGCACTTCAGGCAACTGAAAACACATTTAGCAGTCAATGACAACAGAGAGTCTCTCTACTCAACTAGTGCAATAATATGAATTATATCACTAGTAAACATAAATAAGTAACAATCTATAATAAACTTCAAAATATTTTTCTTATTATACATCTCACATTGCGAACATCTTACATTGTTAAGACTAAAAAAATTAGGAAAATTAATTAAGTTATAACTTTATTATTATTATTATTAAAACAGAATTAGTATATGAATTAAATAATATCCATTTGAAAAAATATATATGATGATGATGATGATGATGATGACGGTTAATATCCAATGAGACAAAACTTTGGTCTATCGGACCTAAAGAAATGAATTATTTTGTTTTATTTAAGATTTTATTCCTATGGTCAAAAAGCTTGGAGAGAAGCCTCCCGAGCTCACTATAATTTTGACAACGCAAAAGGCTAGGAAGGTCAATATTGCAACAAAGATTTTGAAACTGAGATCTAATGTGGTTGTACGTGGGGCACTCTAAGAGGAAGTGATTTTCATCCTCGATGTTGGTATTCTCACAGAGATGGCAAAACCTTTCCATCCATGGTGTTTTAGGAACTGCCAACAACCTGTTTCACTATGGAGCTTGTGAGAGTTCGTTCTAATATTGGCTATATTAATTTTCTTCTTTGAGCTAGTTAAAACAGAGAGATACTTTCGATCTTCTAGGGTGGGGTTGATGACCTCCTTATAATATCTTAATTTTCTTTTAGCTGCTAAATCTTTCTCACACCACATTTTTTCTTTGAACTTAGAAGTAATAATATTTTTAATGTTATTAATGTTTTGCAATGCAACATTCTCGGTGATCTCCCAATGGTTTAACCAGGCCTTGGTGTCTTTATACGAACCTCGTTTGAGCCTTAGGTGGTTTTGGCTGAAATTTAAAGCTAGCTTAGGAAGTTTATGGTCTCTTATGTTATTGAGTTTGTGATTGTGCAACAGAAGCCTAGTCATAGCTAGGCTCTCGATAGGGAAAGACCCACTTCTATAAGGAGAATAGGATATGGTGTGTTGCTTTTAATTTTGAGGTTATACGTTATAAAACGCTTCTGGATTTGCTCAATCTTTCTCCAGGATTCTCTAGAGATGCTACAACCCCAAACCTCACATCCATATAAGATAGCCACAGTGACTAAAGTTTCAAAGAGGAACTTCTTTCTATCCCACATTACGAGGTTTTCCATTTTACAATTATTTTCAAGACCAAAATAAGCTTTCCATCCCCCATTAATCCTTTTCTCAATGCTATAGTTCAAGTTGAGCTTGTGATGAATATCAATTCCTAGGTACTTGTAGGTAGACACTTCCTCCAAGTTATTATTGTCATACATAAATTAGTGTAAGTGTCATTCTTGGATTTGATAATCATAACTTCTGTTTTATGAGTGTTAACAATCATACCCATGGTAGAGCACAAATCATTAAGAAGTATAATAAAAAAGACGTAATAAAATAACAATAAAAAAAAGTATATATATAAAAATAACATTTTTGATAATTAAATTGAAAAATAAAAAATATATATATTTTTGAAATAAATCTCAATTTTCTATTTTTATATTATTTTAATTAAATTAAAAACAAATTTATATAAATATCTTTAACCTCAATCTTAATTCATATTAAAAATATTTCAATGAATTTTTAACTACTAAATATACTTAGTAAAGATTAAATCTTACCACCCTTCGTTTTTGACATTTTACGTGTAATAAGACATTATTTTAAAACAGTTTCGAAGTTTCGCAGCTGCAGCGATGACAGCGTTATCTTTCCAAAAAATCCTCATCTACGATAATGTAAAAGGATCCGTCCGTTTTATGTGTGAACGCAGGATGCCAATAGGAATCTCGAATCTCAGTTGTCGTTGTAGTTGACCATCAATCTCGACCCACCTGCCTTATCGAAACACCTGGGCCGTAGTTATAAATTCGAAAGATTCAAGGAAAAGATGGATTTAAATTTAAATTTATTTTAAAATTTTAGTAGTAGTTACTAACTTTGTCACAAACAGAAAATTTAGTTGGTTAAACCACCTAATTTTATGAAAAAGTTATGAAAAAAAACGGTTCTACTAGGTAGCCTGGTTTTTTGATTAACCTAAGACAAGAACGATTAACCTAAATTAAAATATTTTGGTCAACGACAAGCATTATGAACATGTTGTCCACTCAATCTTTCTGTATTCATCCAATAAATTCTAACAGTAATTGTATAGCCACCCAATATACATTATTTAATGTGAATCCTCCTCGAATAAATTGGCATTCCAATCACCGAGTGGGGACTAACACAACATTACAACCAAAGCCAGGCATCTCTGAATCATCACGAGTCCCGTACTGACCATAGGCTAGCTAATTCGTATATCTAATGGCCGGGCATGATGCAGCTACCTCAAAAAGGCTTAGTCACAACGCCAATGAAAGAGATCGGCGAAAGAAATTGAATGGACTCTACTCTCAGCTGCAATTATTGCTTCCAAACACAAGTTCAAAGGTAAAATTCCAATCATTTCACTTTGCAACATTTTCAAATCCTTACAGGAAATTAGTTATAGTTTAAATTGGAGTAATGTTCCTCAAACATTAAGTTTTCTGCCGGAATTCTTCTGCTTTCAAAACTCTCCACTGACTAGCATTATTAATCTGTTTATCATTTGCCATTGGTTTTCAGGCGAAACTATACAATCCCACTATTGTCTGTGAAGCTCTAAACTACATTCCTCAATTATGCAATCAAGTCAAAGAACTAAGTAGACAACGTGACGAATTGCTAACTACCAAAAGAATGTCTGAGTGCTCAGTCTTGACTGTACCTGGCAATTCTGAATATAACACGGACCTCAGCGGGTCTTCAGCTCACAGTGTCTCACCGATCATTACAATAAATCGAGCTTTTGAGCGCCCAGATCAGCTGGCGATTACAATTATTACGTGTAAGGTTGGGGGGCTTGTCTTCTCTACTCTCTTGTTCTTGTTCGAACAATTAGGGATGGAGGTCTTCAATGCTTCAATGTTTGTTGCTGGAGAAAATGTGTGTTACAGTATTCACCTACAGGTCAGTCTACTCATTTATTTTTATGTTTGTTAATGTTTCGCATATATTACTTTTAACAGAATTCATGTGGAATTTGTTTTGAAGGAGTGTTTTAACAAAAAGGAGTTGTCTTTAAAGAGATTTTTTTGGAAGTTTTTCTTGTGGGTTTTCCTAGTCAAAATCTGGCAGTAATTTATTGTAATCCCAAGTTTGATAGCTAATTGAGCTAATTTCTGCACAATCAAAGCCTCTCATGGGTTTTTCAGGGTGCTGAATCCAAATATACAGTTAAAAAACCATTTTAAATAATACAAATCAAGATTTAACCTCAATTTTTTCCTTCGGATTCCGTCACCGAAATGTCCAAAAAATCGCACTAAAGACAACTCCATAACAGAATACTTGATCAATCTCAATTCAAAACCAATAAATAAAATTAACTGCTTTTAATATATTATTTTTTTCCCAAAAACATCTAAATTATATATCAAAAATTTATCTTCACTAACTATCCTTAAAAATATCATTTTAAAATTAACTCGAGCTAACCTAGGACAAGAAACTGAGAAGATTATTTTTAACAGTATTGTGGATTGTGTTTCAAGAAACTGAGAAGATTATTTTTAACATTATCGTGGATTGTGTTTTCAGATGAAGGCGAAAATTGGTGACTTGGACATTGCTGCTCTTCGCAATAAGATTATGTTTTTGTGGTTGTCCTCCGAGAAAAGAGCTCAAGCCTGAAAACGATGTGGGTGGGTTGAGTTGCAAAGACGAACAAAATTCTCCAACATTCATCTTTCATAGGAAAATTGTAACCATGATTGCAACTCGTTGTACAAATTCACTAGGTTAATGTATAAGTTCACTGGGTTAAGAATTGTAGGAATATAGGGTTAATGATTGTATGAATTTAGCAAGTTTGACAAATTAAGAGCTGGAAGGTTGGAGTAAGTCGTCATCAATGAGTTGGAGATTGTTAGAGCTTTGATAGTCCAATAACATGGAAGCATCATTTGTTTTCTTAAGAATTAAGTTTAAGAGTTGTGAATATGTTTATTCAATAGATATCATATTTATATTAAAATGTTTTATTATTTTCTTATAATTACATATATATGATTAGTGTTGGTTTAAGAATTTAAAAATTTATTTCTGGACCATTTTTTTTGTTAGGTGGATTTGTTAAAGAAGATATCAAATTTGTGTAGATGTTAGAGGAGATATATAAAATCTTTTTGTAGAGAGAAAGGAAATTGTAAGTGGAAAAATGACACATAAAGGAAGCATGTGAGACAAGGATAATTTTAGGGGCGAATGTTCGCCCTTTGGGGAAATTAAGGGGTTTTAAATTTTTAGTCGACGAATATTTTGTATCATAGTACATTTTTACAAATCACCTCAAATAGCCCACCTTATTTTAAGGGAGAGGGTAAAAAAATGTAAATTTAGCCCTTGAAATTAGGACTTACAACCTTCCATTCGCCCATTTTCAAGAATAGGTTTTATTTAAGTGAATCCATTAGCCCATTTTCAAGAATAGGTTTTATTTAAGTGAATCCTATGGGCCAAATACCATATTTATAAAAGCGGTATGGTAAATTAATAAAAATATAAATAAATGAGAGGTATGGTAAATAAATAAAACATTTTTTTATATTTACTCCATAAGTCACCTTATATACATGTAAGGGTGTAAACAAATAAAAATATAAGTAAAGTGGAGGTATGGTAAATAAATAAAACGCCTTTTTATACTTACTCAAAAGGTATGGTAAATAAATAAAAATATAAATAAACTAGACGTATGGTAAATAAATAAAACCTCTTTTTATATTTAGTCCATAACCCTCGTTCTATTTATGAAGGCTCAAGAAAGAGGTTTTATTTAAGTGAATCCTATGGGCCAAATACCATATTTGTAAAAGAGGTATGGTAAATTAATAAAAATATAAATAAACGAGAGGTATGGTAAACAAATAAAATATTTTTTTATATTTACTCCATAAGTCACCTTATATTTACGAACACTCAAAAAATGGGTTATATTTAGGTGAAACCTATGGCCAAACTACTATGGGACAAATACCATGGTCTAGATTGTTATTAATACCATGCAAAAAACCATTATTAACCCTAATATTAGGATTAATAAAAATAAAAATGGCACATGGTATTGACCCATGGTATTCACCAAAATGGCACATGGTATTCACCTGGAATGTAGCCTATTTAAATGGGGGAATTAAACCAACATGTAGCCTATGCTAAGATTCACTAGGACTTTACAAAGTTTTATTATTTAGTGAAAGACTCGCCAAGATCTTACAAGATTTTATAATTGAGGTAAATATTCGCCATGCCTGGTGAGAGATTCACCAAAAAATTATATATACATATTATATTATTGATAAAATTGCCTTCCATTTTTCCTATATACCATGGAGATTCGCCCATTTATTATATTTATAAATTTAGGGGGGTTCTTAAAATTTTCCCTGATGTGAGATGGAAAATGAAGAAGTTAAAATAGTAAAGATGAGAATGAGGTTAAAGGAGTTGTAAAAGTTATTTGCATATTTGGAAGAATTTCAAGGGAAATAGGTTTGAAAAACAAAGAGGATGGTTTATGGGAATGAAGATCATAAGCGAAAGGAGATGTCTTTTGAATAGGCACATCAATTTAGAAGTTTAGGAGAAGCTAACACTAGGGTGTCAATTAGGAAGGAATGACATAAAGTAAATAGCTAATTAGCTAGTTGAAAATAAAATTGGTAAATGATATTTTTAAAGGGAATAAGGAGTATGTATATAAAGAAAAGAGATATAAGTGTAGGACACTATGAATAAAACAACAAAAATAATATCATGAAAAAAGAGTTTTCATATTGTTATGGAGAAACAAAAATATGATTGGGAAGATCATGTGGTTGTATGTGTGGGAGATGTAATGGAGAAGTACTTTTCAAAGGAAATAAAGGAAGACAATACACCTTAACAATTTTTCAGTGAAGGAAGATGATCTACTAGAGAATGTTAATGAGGAATTTTTTATTTCCCTAATATGTTCTACTTTTATTTTTGATCATAGAAGAGGGTTTGAATGAGACCAAACATGGTTATGAATATCATTCAATTAAAGAACCATAGTAAAGTAAAATTAGGATCTAGATTTGGTCTAGTATGAAAAATTCTTATTATTGAGTTCGAATTCAAAAACTAATATTCAACAAGTTTATGTAGTTCTATAGCACTCAAATACGATTAGGTGTAGTATTTTTATATGCAAATTGTTAACTACCTATAAATCTCACTTTGATTAAGATCTTGGTAAGGTCAAATTGAGATATGATTAATATTCTATTAGACTAATAACTATGGATTATATTATATTTTCACTACTTAGATTCCATAGCAACATTAATTAAAACCATAATGAAGTCAACTTGAAATATGATAAACATTTTATATCATAAACTGATTTAAGAAAAAAACCCTAGATAGTGTGAATATAGAAAATTTATGCATGGGAGAGAGATGATGCACATTAGATCTTTGCCACATGCCATCTATTCTCTTCTGGAAGACACCTCCCTCTTAGGCCCCGTAACCTAATAAGAGTTAGGTGGAGGTGGTCACTATGGAGACAAGACTCCCAAGGTGAAGTTATGGGATGAGATCTAAATTTTTTGACTTTGACCAACTTTCTCAAAACTTCAAATGGAAAAATTGTTGTTTTCATCTCGTCCAAATGATTCCAATGGTCTAAATTTCATCTTGATGTGACTTAGGGATCCAAAGTTATGACTCTTCAAACATAGGAAATTTTAAACTTTTCCACATCACCTAACCTCCACATGGAAACCACACAGTGGCCTACATGGTGGGTGACATATCCACACCTCACAGTGGGTAGGCCCACATGGCACCTAAAAAACTTGCACCGCCGCCGTGGATAGACACACACTCATCCCTAGGAAGTCTGGGTCAACCGCCTTGATGTTTCGGTGCGATAATGCTATGTTGGGCTCAACCCCCTACCCCCAACCTAGGGGTTGGCCCGACCCCTTTCCAATATCGAATAGCTATGGGTTGGGATCAACTTGACCCCCCAAACTAGATGACTTGTGGGTGAATGTCTGTGTGGTCGACCCACCATTGGTTAGAGAGGATACTCGCTTTAGGTCCAACCCTTTTGGACAACTTCCCAACCTACGAATTGGTTGACTTTCTAACTGTTAGCCTCCTATTGCAATAGGTTTCATATTTCATGATTGACTGTTTTACATGCCAAATATGTCATCTTTTCATGCTGCAAGATTCCATATTTCCAAGTTCCATTTTGAAGAATCATACCATTTTTGAAGAGTGTTACAGATAAGGGAAAGCCAAACAGCTTAATCTTGGCTTCCCTAAGTTTTAATTACTTGTTTTAGAAAATAGAGAATGAATATCTGTCGAAACAGCTTAAACTTGGCAGATCAGTAGCTAGGTAGAGAAATGAAGGAGCCCAACTGCTTAATCTGGGCCCTTGGAAGATATAAGGGTACATTTAGATAGGAGGGCAGTCAAAAGAAAAGAAGATAATCAGGGTCTGCAAGTCTAAGTGCACCCAAACCAAAAAGAAGAAAAAATGTTAGGTAAGTAGGCTGGGTAAGTAAGTTTTTGAGGTTGCAGAATGAATAAGTGTGATCAATTTTTTATTTCAAAGTGTTATTTTACTTCAGATCACAAGTGCAAGGCAATTTTCCCTTGGAGCAGCTCAAGCGAGGCATGTCTAACTCCCCCTTCTTATTCCCCAAATCAGTCACTAACATCCCCTTGAGGACCTTGGGATCTGCCCAACCAGTCCTGTTACCACTTCATTTTTTGTAAAATACTAAGTCAAGCTTTGACTTTCTTCAGTGAAAAGAAGCCACATTTCTTGTGTAAAAATCATTTCTCCACAGTTCATTCACTTCCTATGTTTTAAAAGTTTCAGTTCACAAACTTAGCCTCTCCCCTACACTTCGCCTCACAAATTCATATTAACTTCTAACATTATTATATAAATCCCTATCTATTTTCCCTTCTCCTTACTAAAAAGCACTAAATAGCTCCCCTATGTACATATCCCCTCCCTCTGGTTGGAGGATAACCTTGACTATGCTTGGGAATCGCTATGTTTGCCTGAAACTTAGCTAGAACCCTCAGCTTGCCTCTCAAACCATCTTCTAAAAATGCATTAGGACTCATTCCTATGCATAAAATTCCCCTCCAAATGTATAAAATCCATCTTTGGCTGTGTTTTACTTTTCCCAAGGCATAAACCTTTTTTGGCCATAAACCCCTTTTCAAAACACATAAAACCCTTCTCAAGTGCCTTTGAGCTCCTCTGAAGCGTGCAATTCCTTTTTAGGTTATCGGACCCCTTCCGTGGCCTCAAAAACCCGTATTTCCCAGAGTTTTGATCCCCCCGCACATAAATATTAATTTAATATTCGGGCGGGCCCCCACATATAAACCTGTCACCAGCTCCACACTCTGTCAGCCCTCCGATCCACCCGCCCAGATCCAACGGCTCTCAGTGATTTCGGACCCGCCCTGATGATCGACGATTATCCTCTGATAGCCTAGCGGTTTTGCCGTCGTACAGAAGACAGGTGTCCGCCCTTTATTGCATCGGAGCCCCTCTGACAATTACCGCTCTCGTACAGAAGGCGGTCCGATGAAACCACAAACCGCCTTCTGTCTCTCCGTCCCTGACATCATCGCCACGACAGAACTACGTCACCCCCCGCATCAACCCACCACTGCGTCCTGTGCCACGTCGTCACCCTGCCATGTCACCACCATACCGGGACCCATTGCTGACGTCATGTTGATGTCATCACCGAAAAAAGGCGTGAAGGACGAAATCGCAGTGAAGGATGCCCAGAATGAGAAACTGAGGCAGTTTTTGATGCGCGATTAGCGCTTAACGCTAATCGCGCATCGCTAAGAAAAAATGATCAAAATGGAAAGCTGCCTGTGGCTAGGCTACCAGCAGGCCCGAAAATGCGCAGTTTGACAGGATTTCTTCATGAAGGTTTAGAAAAGGGGCGATTTGACAAATTCAAGAGTATCAAAGGAAAGACGAAGCCCAGATTAAATTAAAAGAGTATCAGTGAAGCGGAAAAGAGTATCATATCGGCAATACCAAAGCAGGTGAACATTAAAGACCCCCAAAGCAAAGTCAAAGAAAACGGTGAAGACATCTAAGGCTCTCAGATCACAGTTAATGCACATCAAAACCACTCAAGAGCAGGGGATCAAAGCCCAATGCACATTTATGGCTAAATGAACAGCACAGAGCCAAAAGGACACCATATTAACTCATTTTGATACCGCTGCCTCCAGCGCAGCTCAAAGATATTTTCCTGCATTAAATTTAGAACAAAATTAGGTTAAAGAAGTTATTTCCCTCAGACCTATTTAAGGTCTACTGTAATAGATATTTGAGATATTTTCCCTATATAAACCACCCTAATTCATTGTTTAAAGGGTTGGTTGGTTGATATTCCTGATGTTGGACTTGCGCTGTATTTTTGAGAAGCTCTGTAATCAAAGACTGCTGGAATGTTTTGGATGAAGAACTGATTGTTGTGTTATTAATGGTTAAAGAGTGACTCTGGAATTCCTGTGCTGCTACATGGCTCAATAAGTTTTTCTACCTCTGTTTACAGTTTTATTATGTTTCTGGACAATTGTGTTACCATCTAAATAGCAAGAAAAAAGAATAGCTTAAAGTTTTGCTTGACTGCACCTTATGCTCAGTTCTTGTTATTTCTATATGTTTTCTTCAGAAATGGTTATGAATATGCATACTTAAATGATCATGTTTACCCTGTTTCTTTCATATATAACTGTTTTTTAGGAATTCTTTACTGCTCCTAGACAAACTTTCATCACCTTCCCTCTATGTTAGCTAATGAAAGATTCTTAGTTGCCTTTCATTTCTGACCTTCATTCCATCTTTATTCCAGCCTGATATTGTTCTATGTGTAGCTATCCTGCTCTATATTCCTCTTGTGACCAAGAAAACGCAACACCAAGCCCTAATCCATGACTCCATGCCCAATGGTTTGAACTTCTCACACTATGCATCCCAACTCTGCTTGAAAACATCTCCTTCCCACCAAAATCAAAACAAAACCCTTGTATACCCTAACTAGCCTAAAATCAGCCCAAAACAAAGTTAAATCATAAAGAGAGAACCCTCTCTGACTGCAGGTAGGCTAGGACCTGCAGCCCAAAGATTGGTTTGTGGTTAACTCGGTCGTATCCATTAAGGAGCCAAGGGACAACCTAAGTGATAACATCATTGGCGACTCCACTGGGGACAATCCTCAGATAATTTCACAAATCAAGTTGGGAAGCTCTGCTGGGGACCTGTTGTGCTCTACAACGATCCCCCATTTCATAACATTTTCATTTACACAAAAAATTATTATATGGAATGGGTCCCTTTTTAAATTTAATTGGCATCAATGCTCTTGTGTTCAAAAAGGTATGATAATCAAATGAGTTTACGTATTTAAACCTTTTTGAATAAAAGTGTTCCAATAATGAAACATTCTTTTGTTATTGCGATAAAGCGATCGCAAGATCGCATATCGCAATGGCATAAGAGATACATTAAAACGGCACCTTGATCTCCACCGATGCGATATCGCTATCGGCGATCGGCGATATCCCATGCACATCTAATAAAGGCACATAACTCTTCCCCTGACGCGACGCGATATTGGCGATCGGCTATCGGCGCTGCCTCATGTGTAAAGAAAAATGCTTTAAGTTATAACCCCGACCCGATGCGATATCGTTATCGGTCGTCGGCAGAATCCCATGTACTTCGATAAGGCGCTCGGGTCTTATCCCCGATGCGATGTCGCAATCGGCACTCGGCAGGATCTTGTCTAAAGATTGTGTAGCATCTATTCCCCGATGCGATACGGTATTGCTCATCGGCAGTCGGCATTCTCAAAAATCATCATTTGAAACTTTAAAGTTACAACGATATCTGATTGATAAAGCGCAAATTTCAAAATGCCGTTAATGCAGGGGTAAGGTAACGCATGTGTATTTAAAAAACTTTGCCCCTTCGATTAACGAATACTTGCGTTTAACCGCCAAAATATCTGTTCCACGCTTAAGGGGGTCATTCAGCCGGATAACGGTGTGATACTCATTTAATGAGTAGCAGCCCTTAAATCACCATTAATGCATCTGCAATATCTTCCCAGTGATTGGATCCGCAGCCACTTTTGAGAATTAATATCACCACGCTTCAAATGATATATCTTTCCCTTTATGGATTGTCATTGTTATTTCCTTGTTACGATTTCTCTTGCCTCTGTGTAGAATTCATCTGTTGAGACAAGTCTGAGCATGATGGGGAAAAAATCCAAGAGGACCGCGGGCTCCGCTACTGCATCTGTTGCAGGACAAGCTGCCGCGGATAAGAAGAAAGGCCTAATTTCAGACACTACGTGCACTGGTCTCAATAGGACGTCATGGCAGGGCACATATAACCTATTAGAAGCTGAGAAACCTGAAGTGACAGTGACAGAGGCTAGTGTGGATGTACTAAAGAAGTCCGATGCTACTCTCAAAGACCTGGCCGACTCCTTTCTCCACAGAATAACAGCCAGAGAGCAGGTCCTTCCCTACACTGATGTAGTGCGCTGGGCAATCGAGGAAATTCCAATCATTGATAGAACGTTCCACAAAATGGATGGAAGGATTTTCGGGTCGTTCAAGCCAGAGCACCTAAGGCAAATGTATCATTTGCCCGAGCCGGAGAAAATCTATAACAAAGCCTTCGTGGAGAAATTTGCAGCCGAGAATGAAGTACAATCTGAACCCATCCGGGATTGGAGGTAGAATCCAGCCAAACACAAGCACGAAAGCTCGGGTAAGTATTCCGTCGATTCTTTGGCTTCTCCCTATTGCTATGCAGGGATTATGATGTGTAGGCTATGGGGGTTACATGACTCTTCTAATTTCGACATAGAAATGGTTCCCCTGATGGAAGCAGCTGTTAATAGTATAATCATGGATTGGGCCACCATTCTTTCTGATAAGTTGGCCATAGCTGTTCGTGACTTTAGAGCCAAATCCAGAGTTTCCGAAAGGAAAATCCCACCATTTTATTATAGCGCTTACATTATGGACACTTTATGTTTTAATTCTAAATTTCCTATCCTCGGTTGGAGGTGGACCACCCAAGACCCCTCACCCATTCATTTGTATCATCAGAAATTGTGGAAGTCCTCTTACAAGGACCATTTGTATCAAATTTGCAATGGTTTTATGGTTCCCATTCATTATTCCATTTTTGATCGGCCTATTCCCAAAATTTCCTATCTCGCTTCCTTCGACTTACCAGCTGTAGTAGGTTGGTTTGGAGAAGAGCATTTTACCTATATTAGGTTCTATGGGAGCCAAGCCAAACCACATGTTCTCCCTTTATATGTTCCAGACAAATTGTTGGCCCGAGAAATCTCCTATCAGATTATGGCTGAGAGTGTCACACAAACTCTCAAGAAAGAAAAGAAGAGGGGCTGGCCCTCTTTTCCCTTGAGAATTGGTGTTTATACTCTGCATGATCTCAAGCATGCAGAAAAAGAGGCAACAAAGATGCAAGCTTTATCCCTGGCCACTCTCCCAAGTAGACTCTATGATCCACGTAAAACTGTCTACACTGCCCTAGAACAGGCCAAATTAACAAAAATTGATCATCAAGAGGATGTGTTTGATGACCTATTCGCCGCTGCCGATACAATCGGTCAGACCAAAGAGCTTGCTAGAATGAGATATAATGATGAGACGCTAACTGAGTTCAATAAACTTAGGGAGCAGAGGTTGCAAACTCTGCCTCTAGATTTATTGACAACAACCCCAGCGTCTTCCTCAAGCGAGCCTGTTCGGTAATAGACGAGCCAACCTCCTGTTACAACTAATGATCAAAAGAAACAGCACGAGGAGAGGCAAAAGAAGTTACAGGCAAAAAAGCAAAGAAAAGAGCAAGCTGAGAGGCAGAAGAAGGAGCAGATAGAAAAACAGCAAAAGGCGCAAAAGGACCAAGAACAGAGAAAGCAGAAAGAGATAGAGGAACAGAGGAAGAAAGAAGAAGAGGAGAAACAAAAAAAATAGCAAGAAGAACAGCAGAAAAAGGAATTGGCAGATAGGTAGAAAAAAGAGCAAGAAGAGCAGCAGCGAAAAGAGTTAGGGGAGCAGCGAAGGTTAGAACAAGAAAAAGAGCGGAGCAAATCCCAGACAGAGCAACATAAGCAGACTTCCATTGATCCCGAATTGCTTAAACAATGGAACCAATTCGATTCCATTATCAATGGAAAGGAGGGCTCCAAAGATACAGACACCTCTAAGACAAGCGATGCACCAGATACCACTTCTTCTCAGGTTCTAAGTGGAACTAGCGGCCCACCCATTTCAAAGGATGTCGAGGTAATTACTATAGACCCTTCTGATCAAATTGTCCTCCAGGTGGAAGATATTCCTCCCCTGGATGTTTTCTATAGTCCAAGGCATAAAGCCGTTGTTAAGCGCTCAAGGAAGAGACGAAGGCTTGATCAACCTTCTATCTTTCCTGAGCAAACAGTCACGGGCAATGTAGTCTGGAAGGAGGAATTGGACCCCTCCGATGATCTAACCAAGCTATCGCAGTATGCGGGAGCTTATTCTGCAGCAACTATTGATAAGGCATCAGAGGTAAGTCTTCTGTTGAGGACTAAGGATCAGGAGATTTGTGCATTACAAGTAGAAGTAGCCGAGGCGCAAAATAAGGCAGCACAGGTAGAAGAACAGTTGCTGGCACAACAGCAAGCAAACAATGTATTAACCCAGCAACTGCAGACTGAAAAACAGAGAATCGACCAGAGCGCAATTCAGAAGCCAAAAGAATTGTCGGAGGCATTGGCACAGTTGAGGGCGGCGAATGAGCTGATGATGAAATCAAAAGATGAGCAAATAGCTCAACTATTAGCACAGTTTGAAGGCATCAAAGGCACCCAGAAAGTCGAAGATTTCAAAGCAGAGGCGGCTCAAATAAATAGTGCATTAATCTCTCAGATTAGACTCCTGTGCCAACAACTAACTGAGGCTGAGCCATTATGTGAAGTATCTACAGCAGTATGTCAGCAGATAGGGAAAGCCAGAAATGAGCTAGATCAGGCCGAAGAAACCATAGCCTCATATCTTGATTGGCAAGATACTGATGTGGGGAAAGCAGCGAACTTGCCTAGGATCTATGAGCCATTCAAGGACATACTCTTCACGGAATGGAACACTCAGATGGTGAAAGCGGAAAGGGAAGCTTCAAGGTGTAAAATGATTGCCAACAATATGATTGATTTAGTCAACAACACACTCTATTTGGCAAACATGATTTCCCAGTGTACACCTGGAAGCATAACAACAGCAAACATGATTGAACAAACAAGTTATCATGACTTGGAGGAGACGGGAAGGTTAATCGCTGGAGTAAATACTTTAACCTCCGAGGCATATTGGCTCTTTCTAATCAAGCCGCACACTCAAAGGTCAGCCCTTAAGTGTTTAACAGATTCTCTCGGATGCCTGATCCCCGACATTCAGGATGCCACATATGATGCCCAGCTCACTCCGCGTCTCAACACTCCACCGGAAGTAGAGCCAATGCTGGCGATATGTCAGCTGAGGTTTAAAGGCAAAGAGCCCACCGAATGAAGCATTGCTGCCGACTGCCAGATCGCCAAGAAAGATGGAAAATATTTATTGATGCCAATTTAATAGCTTTTCAGTTTTTCTTAGATATTTAGATTAGATTAGTATTTATAGACCCTTTCATTGTTTTGGAAAGGGTCGTAAAATTTTGTAATAGACTTAAAGGCTAATGTTTGCACTACTGTGCTTCAGTCTATATTCTTTTGTGAAACTCGACCGATAGTCCTTAATTTGACAAGAAGGCTGTTTCATGCAATTGCGCACTATTGTCTCTTGTTTGGAATGTTTTCTGGTTTGAAGAAAGGACTGCGACATAGCGATTTATATAATGGATTGTTGAAGCGGCTTACATGGTACTTTTATCTGCATCTGTCTTCTTTCCTCTTATATGAATTGCCGTGTTATTATTTCTTGCTATTGTTGAATACATGTATGCGCTGTAACAACAAATCTTCATTTCATTCCACTATTGGATGTGTCTGTGATATGCCCTTTCTTTTAAACATGCATGTAGCAATGATATGAATGACAATGTGTAGTAATTCGCTATTATCGCTCTGCATAACTAATTATGCAGAGCAATCTTAAATGGTTTAAACATCTATGCTTTAGTGTTAGAGTCATCTATATGCCTACCTTAAAGCACAGATCATCAAACGCTACGCTTTGAAAGATTGATAAGTCCCGGGATTAGATTATAGTTAATATATTTCGCCGATAGTTTTAGCTGTTCGCTTATCACCATCATACATCATAAGTTACTCATCCATCCCACTTTTATCCATTATTGGGAAACTGGTCCCATTATTCCCAATCGGAGCCACTATTCCAAACGGAAAAGGAGCTGTACTAAGGTCCGGACTGGGTGGTTTCCCCTTTGTTGTGGCAGCGATTTTCGAGACCTCAACAAAATTGGCGCTAGAAGGAAGGCATCAACTGTGAATGGCACATAAGTCCAAACCTATAAGTCATTCCAAGAGTATATCCCCCTCCGAATCCCCTCGACCTTCTCGTTTGCATACTGGTTTGCCGGTATCCAAACAAGGAGAAGGGGAATCAACTACCACTGCTCAAACCCATCATACCACAGAACAATTAGGTCTTGAATCACCTGAAGTCCAGTCTCTAATCCATAAACTTCAGAGCTTCTCGATATCACCACAGAAATCTGAGGTATCAGAAAGCAGTGCGACTTCGCAATTCAACCTCACTCACCCTCTCACCAGACTTCAAAGCAAAAAACTCGGTATTGAACCCACTGAGTTTCCTTTACCTAAAAGGAAAAGGGCAAAGAAAATTACTGAAGGATCTGATAGTGAAGAGCTTTCATCCACCTCCTCCATTGCATTTTCTCCTCTGCGAGGTCAACCATCCACTCCCCCATTACAAATTGTCATTCATCAGGGATCAGAAGCCTCAATATCCCAACCTATTCACTCCTCATCTTTGATCTCTTCCCATACATCTGGAATCCCAACAGTAGTGTCAACCACTGTCGCTATCATAATGGCAGACCCATGGACTAGGCCAGGAGCAGTCAACATGCCTGCACCATTGCATGATTTACCCGATGCTCCCGAAAAATGGCTGCCTAAATTTAATCCAGATGACGGGACCCAGGCTGAAGAACACATCAACAACTTTATGTTAGCAGTTAACCTAAAAGGAGTGACAGAGCAAGATGTTGTTGTAAGACTCTTCCCTTACACCTTACAAGGATCTGCAGGATCCTGGTATTTTTCCTTACCTTCTGGTTCAATTACCAGTTGGAACACATGCCAAGAGCAGTTTCTCACCAAATATGGAGATGACAGGTCCTTAGCCACTTTAATAAACGACCTCTCCAATCTGAGAATAGAGCATAGGGAACCAATAAAGGAGTTTAATGCTAGATTTAATAAACTCCTGAATAAAATCCCTACCGCTTCTAAACCAAGTGAACAAATACGAAGCGAATGGTATATTACAGCCCTACCCGCCAACATAGCTATTTTTGTAGACAGGGCTGGGAAACCTACCTTAGCTGAAAACATGAGAGAGGCACTTGCTGTTGAAAAGCACATCAATGCTTTAGAAAAGAAAGCTGCTTTGGAAGATAGAAAAGCTAAAAAAGTCTCGTTTAAAGAAGATTCCAAGAAGAAAACCCCAAAGGACCCGTATGACATGGAAGGTTTACAAAAGGTCCTTAAAACATTGTCTAACGAAATGGTTGAGATAAAGAAGCAGGTGGCCGAAACTTCAAACAAAAGACCATTTAGAACTTATAAGAAAACTGAATCAAAGCCGCCCAATGTTATATCTAACGCAGATTCAGACCAAGAAGAAGAGGAAGAGGAAACGACTTCACAAACCGATGATGAAGAAGAAGTAGCTGAATGCCACGGAATGTGGGATTTTATACTCCCAAACTCTGATACCGAGAATGAAGAAGAAGCCTTTCCAGTTACTACAAGAAGTAAAAGCACTCTTGAACCGGCCCAGGCAACTTCAAAGAAGAGGAGCGCAGGTGCTGCTACAGCAAAGGAAAAAGTTCCCCCAAAAAAGCCACCTGTAGTAGTTCCCCAAAACCAACCTTCAACTTCTAGTTCTCCTTCAACATCCAAGACACTAGTGGTATCCGATTCAATGGAATATAACATTGTTGATGACATGAAGAAAACTAAGGCAAATATAACCATGTTTGAACTTAGCAAACTAAAGCACCAACAAAAGTTACTTCTTAAAGAATTAAATGTTGTTCCCTCTACTCCCCTTCCCAGTGCAAGAGCTGCCAACGATTCAGGCCAGCCTCCTGCAGGTATGGTTGAAATTACCGATTCAGTTTTAATCGGAGATAAATCAAATTCTCACACTCCACCCTTCCTGCTGACTTATGAGATTTATAATAGAAACCTGCACAACTGTTTAATTGATTCAGGGGCCTCATCTAATATAATGCGAGCTTCAGTTTGTTCTAAGCTGAACATCGAACCCCAGAAGTCTGCCATTCATATTTTACAGTTGGATAGGACTAAGGTGCAGGTTGTGGGAGAAATTAATTCTGTAACCATCAGGTTGTCAGCCGACCCCAGAATTGTTCAGAGGATTGACATCTTAATTGCCGACATACCTGAATTTTATGGTTTGATTTTAAGCAGAGATTGGTCCGAAAAACTGCATGGGTATATTTCCACAGATTGGTCACATATGTGGCTTCCCTACAAGGGAAAGCCGAATCAGATAAGGATCGATCGGGAGAAGCATATGACCCACACAGTTACTGAATTTGAGCAAGAAAACCAACCTGTAGCATTCAACAACAACATTTTGGGGAACTATTCGTTAGAATCATTCTTTGGCAACTTTGTTTCCCAACCATCTCCTTTTTCAGTCAATCATTTTACATCTCAGATTGAAAATTTTTCACAAACAGATAAGTCCAGATGTTTTAATGATGATGAGAATAATGTAGATATTTTTGTTAATACTCCTTTATTTTGGTCTTTATATTTTGATGGCTCTAAGTCCAGCGAAGGCTCAGGAGTAGGTTGCATTTTGGTTAGCCCGCAAGGAGAAAAGACAATGCTGTCTTGTAGGTTAGAATTTGAGTGTACCAACAACACAGCCGAATATGAAGCTTTAGTCCAAGGCTTATATAAAGCGATCGGCCTTGAAGTACGATATCTAAAAGTGTTCGGCGATTCGGAAATAATTGTCAAACAGGTGAGATATGCAATTCACTGTCTTTCAAGTCACCTCAAGCATTATCAATCGCTAGTACAGGATCTTACCTCACACTTTTCAGCCTTCAACATTTCTTCCATACCTAGGTCACAAAATTCAGCAGCCGACCTACTAGCCAATATAGCTTCTAAGCTTCTACCTTCTGAAGACTACAGCCTTGATAGATTTTCTATAGAATTACTTTTTAGGCCTTCAATTCCTGACAATGTCACCAATTGGAGAGTATTTAACCATGACGAGGATATCTTGCAGTTTCTAACTTCGGAAAAATCCTATGACAATCAAGTCATTGAGGAAGATGATCACGATCTACTAATGAAACAAGCGCCTCAAGAAAATTCAATTCCCAAACCCGTGGTGAAGCTTGAAGACCTTTATGATATCAAAGACAGGTTTAAACCTGTAATTAATGCAAAGCTTGAAAGTTCCACCCTTAGGTTTGAATTAATAAATCTAGGCACTGACGATGCTCCTCAAAACATCAACTTAGGAATAGGACTTTCCCAGGAAGAAAAGGAAGCATTTATTAAACTATTGAGAAAAAACAAACAGGTCTTTGCTTGGAAATATGATGACTTAAAGACATATGATACATCTATTATCCAACATACCATTCCTATGCTTCCTGATCAGAAACCGATTCAGCAAAAGTTAAGAAAAATACATCCAAATTTGGAGGGCCAGATAAAGTCGGAGCTTAATAAGCTCTTGAAAGCCAAAATTATTTTTCCGGTCCAACATTCAAACTGGGTCTCTAATATGGTGCCAGTCAGAAAGAAAAATGGCGACATTCGAATCTGTATTGATTTCAGGAACCTGAATAAAGCGAGCTTGAAAGATAACTTCCCATTACCTACTATGGAGCAAATCCTCCAATCAGTAGCAGGCTCTGAATTGATGTCCTTTCTTGATGGATTCTCCGGATATAACCAAGTTTTGGTTCATCCTGATGACCAACTTAAAACCACATTCAGAACAAAATGGGGAACTTATGCATATCAGAAAATGCCTTTTGGACTCATAAATGCGGGAGCGACATTCCAGAGAGCCATGGATATAGCCTTCAAAGGGTTGATTAATCGATCAGTAGTCGTCTATCTAGACGATATTACTGTATATTCTAAAAAGAGATATAATCATTTGCATGACTTAAATCAAATCTTTCAGCGATGCAAAAGATATGGTATTTCTCTAAACCCAAAGAAGTCTTTCTTTGCTCTTGATCAAGGAAAACTCTTAGGCTTTATAGTATCCAAAGATGGCATTTATATTGATCCTGATCGGATTAAGGAAATTTCTGAAATCCCTTTCCCACACAATAAAAAATCGATGCAGTCATTTTTGGGTCAGATTAATTTTGTCAAACGATTTGTTCCAGATTTCTCTCAAATCGTATTACCACTTCAGACAATGATCAAGAAGAATTCAGTCTTCAAGTGGGGATCAGAAGAAAAGCAAGCTTTCGATGTTATCAAGCAATCAATAATCAATGCCCCAGCCTTGAATACTCCCAATTTTTCTAATCATTTTACATTGTATACCGTTGCGTCCGATGTATCCTATGCTGCAGTTCTCAGGCAGCCAAATGCTCACAACTTGGAAGCACCCATTTCATTTTTTAGCTCAAATCTTCAGGGTGCCGAATTAAATTATTCCGATGTGGAGAAACAAGCCTTTGTTGTGTTCAAAGCAGTCAAACATTACATGCCCTTTCTTTTGAAAACTCACACGAAAGTTATAGTCCCTTTCCCAGCGGTAAGGCAACTATTAATTCAAAAAGAACTGGGTGAAAGAAGGGCCAATTGGGTCACAGCCCTCCAAGAATATGACTTAGAAATAAAGCCAGCAAAGATTGTTAGGGGCCAAGGTTTTTGCAGGATATTGGCAGGCCCGAATCAAGCGATATGGATCAGACTGAATCAATCAATCAGATAAGTGTCACTGATTTTGAATCTCAATATGCAGATTTAATATTTTATTTGAAGAATGGTTATGCTCCTCCAAATTTATCTTACAAAAATAAAAGGGCCATTAGGTTAAAAGCGAAGAATTTCACTCTCATTGATGATGTGCTTTTTAGACAAAATTATGATTCTATCCTGTTAAGATGCCTTGAGAAACCTGAAGCTCAAAAGGTTTTACAGGAGCTACATGATGGGCCAGCGGGAGGACATTTTGGAGCAGACACAACAGCCCACAAAGTTATTCATGCTGGATATTATTGGCCTACTCTGTTTAGAGATGCTCATGAATACGTAAGAAAATGCTTCAATTGCCAAACTTCTAGTGGAAGACAACGGAAATCAGCTTTCCCTCTGCAACCTGTCAACATTGAACAACCATTTGAACAATGGGGATTAGATATCATAGGGGAAATTACTCCTCCATCTTCCAAACAACATAGGTATATCCTCACTGCTACCGATTATTTTACCAAATGGGTAGAGGCTATTCCTTTGAAGGCAGCAAATTCAAAGGCAATCATCGAGTTCATAGACCAATTCATCATTACCAGGTTTGGTGTCCCAAATGCTCTCGTTTTTGATAATGCTTCCTATTTCTCAGGAAATGCTATATATGATTTCACTATTAAGAGGGGGTTTAAACTGAAATATTCTGCTAATTATTATCCCCAGGGAAATGGTTTAGCCGAATCTACTAATAAGAATCTCATCAAAATCATTAAGCGAACTGTTGAACAGAATCATAGAAACTGGCACAAATCTCTAGTGTTTGCATTATGGGCTGATAGGGTTACACAAAAGGCAACTATAGGTTCCTCCCCATTTAATCTGGTGTATGGAAAAGAAGCAGTATTGCCTACGAATCTTGTTTTACCCTCTTTAGCCCTAGTACAGTACATTGAAGAGACTCCTTCTTCCTCTATCCAACTTAGACATGATCAAATTCTCAAATTAGAAGAAGAAAGGGAAAAAACTAGAATCACTCATGCCAAGCATCAACAAATCATCAAAGCATCCTTTGACTTAACCTCATCCGGCTCCAAACAGTTTCAAGTTGGTGACTTAGTTCTCAAATGGGACAAGGCCCATGAAGATAAAGGTAAGCATACCAAATTTCAGAAAATGTGGCTTGGACCATTTCAGATCTGTGAGAAGATAGGCCATTCGACCTTTTTATTGCAAGACTTATCAGGGGTGAGAGATTCTCTCCCTGTTAATGGCCTGATCTTGAAGAAATTCTTCAATTGAGAAGGTAATCCCTTCTCCTCTTTGTATATTTGTGTAGTTTGTAGGATCAGTAGGAAATAAAACTGTAGAGTATCCCCATTGACCTTTTGCTGGGTTTGAAGAAGTTGTCCCACAAAATAATATGAATATTTGCTTTTAGATAGTAGAACCCTCAACCAAAAAGAATAATTTCTAGGAAACTAGATATCTGTGTGTTCTGAAATCACAACCTAACGTTTTGGAAACTCTTCTCAAGAGGTAAAAGTTCTGTGAATCATTCTCTGTTTTCAAAACTGGTCTCCAAAGGTTATCCATTTTGAGATAGAAGCTAACCCATTTTCAGCATCTTCAACTCTTCACCTGTCATCCATCTGCTCTTAAGGAGAAAATTGTTCACCCCATTCGCTAAAGTTTATGGTTACTCAGAGTGTAATTCTAAAATATAAAAGATTAAAGATAAGAGGTCTTATTACAAGCCTGCTTACCATGTTCATAGGAAAGTAGTTTGACTGACATTACCAATACTGCCTACCAAAACAGGGTAATGGCTTGAAATTTCAAGACAAGAGGTCTCATCACGAGCCAGCTTGTTCAGTTAAATTATTACCAGTGAATGGCATTGTCAACAGCTGGCCACCAAACCAGGACAATGGCTTTTTATCTTATCAATAACAAAGAAGAAAAAACAGGTGAAAAATAAAATATGGGAACATGTTTTAGATTCATTCTGTTAACTACACTCTTATGTGAATGGAAAAGTGAACAATACTATGGTTAAAAGGTATCCCTGTCGAGACTATAAACGTTTGCTGGCAACAGAGGCTCTACCTATGACAGAGGAGTTAATTATAAAAGCTGATTTGGGAAAGTTTTTGTTTTATCATTATAAACCAATAAAAGGCCTATTTTAAAGACTTAGGATGTATTTATTTTTTCTTGAAACCAAAAGGAAAGAAGTTAACAGAATAAGTTCACTTGGTTCAGAACGCATGAATATCCAGTTAAATTAGAAGTTTTCCCTTCTGATTGAGTTTCTATTTTCAAAAAGCTTAAGTGTTTGTTTTAATTTCAGAGATAACTGGTTCTTCTAGCGAATCGCCAATTGTTGTGCTCTACAACAACCCCCCATTTCATAACATTTTCATTTACACAAAAAATTATTATATGGAATGGGTCCCTTTTTAAATTTAATTGGCATCAATGCTCTTGTGTTCAAAAAGGTATGATAATCAAATGAGTTTACGTATTTAAACCTTTTTGAATAAAAGTGTTCCAATAATGAAACATTCTTTTGTTATTGCGATAAAGCGATCGCAAGATCGCATATCGCAATGGCATAAGAGGTACATTAAAACGGCACCTTGATCTCCGCTGATGCGATATCGCTATCGGCGATCGGCGATATCCCATGCACATCTAATAAAGGCACATAACTCTTCCCCCGACGCGACGCGATATCGGCGATCGGCTATCGGCGCTGCCTCATGTGTAAAGAAAAACGCTTTAATTTATAACCCCGACCCGATGCGATATCGTTATCGGCCGTCGGCAGAATCCCATGTACTTCGATAAGGCGCTCGGGTCTTATCCCCAATGCGATGTCGCAATCGGCACTCGGCAGGATCTTGTCTAAAGATTGTGTAGCATCTCTTCCCGATGCGATACGGTATCGCTCATCGGCAGTCGGCATTCTCAAAAATCATCATTTGAAACTTTAAAGTTACAACGATATCTGATTGATAAAGCGCAAATTTCAAAATGCCGTTAATGCAGGGGTAAGGTAACGCATGTGTATTTAAAAAACTTTGCCCCTTCGATTAACGAATACTTGCGTTTAACCGCCAAAATATCTGTTCCACGCTTAAGGGGGTCATTCAGCTGGATAACGGTGTGATACTCATTTAATGAGTAGCAGCCCTTAAATCACCATTAATGCATCTGCAATATCTTCCCAGTGATTGGATCCGTAGCCACTCTTGAGAATTAATATCACCACGCTTCAAATGATATATCTTTCCCTTTATGGATTGTCATTGTTATTTCCTTGTTACGATTTCTCTTGCCTCTATGTAGAATTCATCTGTTGAGACAAGTCTGAGCATGATGGGGAAAAAATCCAAGAGGACCGCGGGCTCCGCTACTGCATCTGTTGCAGGACAAGCTGCCGCGGATAAGAAGAAAGGCCTAATTTTAGACACTACGTGCACTGGTCTCAATAGGACTTCATGGCAGGGCACATATAACCTATTAGAAGCTGAGCAACCTGAAGTGACAGTGACAGAGGCTAGTGTGGATGTACTAAAGAAGTCCGATGCTACTCTCAAAGACCTGGCCGACTCCTTTCTCCACAGAATAGCAGCCAGAGAGCAGGTCCTTCCCTACACTGATGTAGTGCGCTGGGCAATCGAGGAAATTCCAATCATTGATAGAACGTTCCACACAATGGATGGAAGGATTTTCGGGTCGTTCAAGCCAGAGCACCTAAGGCAAATGTATCATTTGCCCGAGCCGGAGAAAATCTATAACAAAGCCTTCGTGGAGAAATTTGCAGCCGAGAATGAAGTACAATCTGAACCCATCCGGGATTGGAGGCAGAATCCGGCCAAACACAAGCACGAAAGCTCGGGTAAGTATTCCGTCGATTCTTTGGCTTCTCCCTATTGCTATGCGGGGATTATGATGTGTAGGCTATGGGGGTTACATGACTCTGCTAATTTCGACATAGAAATGGTTCCCCTGATGGAAGCAGCTGTTAATAGTATAATCATGGATTGGGCCACCATTCTTTCTGATAAGTTGGCCATAGCTGTTCGTGACTTTAGAGCCAAATCCAGAGTTTCCGAAAGGAAAATCCCACCATTTTATTATAGCGCTTACATTATGGACACTTTATGTTTTAATTCTGAATTTCCTATCCTCGGTTGGAGGTGGACCACCCAAGACCCCTCACCCATTCATTTGTATCATCAGAAATTGTGGAAGTCCTCTTACAAGGACCATTTGTATCAAATTTGCAATGGTTTTATGGTTCCCATTCATTATTCCATTTTTGATCGGCCTATTCCCAAAATTTCCTATCTCGCTTCCTTCGACTTACCAGCTGTAGCAGGTTGGTTTGGAGAAGAGCATTTTACCTATATTAGGGTCTATGGGAGCCAAGCCAAACCACATGTTCTCCCTTTATATGTTCCAGACAAATTGTTGGCCCGAGAAATCTCCTATCAGATTATGGCTGAGAGTGTCACACAAACTCTCAAGAAAGAAAAGAAGAGGGGCTGGCCCTCTTTTCCCTTGAGAATTGGTGTTTATACTCTGCATGATCTCAAGCATGCAGAAAAAGAGGCAACAAAGATGCAAGCTTTATCCCTGGCCACTCTCCCAAGTAGACTCTATGATCCACGTAAAACTGTCTACACTGCCCTAGAACAGGCCAAATTAACAAAAATTGATCATCAAGAGGATGTGTTTGATGACCTGTTCGCCGCTGCCGATATAATCGGTCAGACCAAAGAGCTTGCTAGAATGAGATATAATGATGAGACGCTAACTGAGTTCAATAAACTTAGGGAGCAGAGGTTGCAAACTCTGCCTCTAGATTTATTGACAACAACCCCAGCGTCTTCCTCAAGCGAGCCTGTTCGGCAACAGACGAGCCAACCTCCTGTTACAACTAATGATCAAAAGAAACAGCAGGAGGAGAGGCAAAAGAAGTTACAGGCAGAAAAGCAAAGAAAAGAGCAAGCTGAGAGGCAGAAGAAGGAGCAGATAGTAAAACAGCAAAAGGCGCAAAAGGACCAAGAACAGAGAAAGCAGAAAGAGATAGAGGAACAGAGGAAGAAAGAAGAAGAGGAGAAACAAAAAAAAGAGCAAGAAGAACAGCAGAAAAAGGAATTGGCAGATAGGCAGAAAAAAGAGCAAGAAGAGCAGCAGCGAAAAGAGTTAGAGGAGCAGCGAAGGTTAGAACAAGAAAAAGAGCGGAGAAAATCCCAGACAGAGCAACATAAGCAGACTTCCATTGATCCCGAATTGCTTAAACAATGGAACCAATTCGATTCCATTATCAATGGAAAGGAGGGCTCCAAAGATACAGACACCTCTAAGACAAGCGATGCACCAGATACCACTTCTTCTCAGGTTCTAAGTGGAACTAGCGGCCCACCCATTTCAAAGGATGTCGAGGTAATTACTATAGACCCTTCTGATCAAATTGTCCTCCAGGTGGAAGATATTCCTCCCCTGGATGTTTTCTATAGTCCAAGGCATAAAGCCGTTGTTAAGCGCTCAAGGAAGAGACGAAGGCTTGATCAACCTTCTATCTTTCCTGAGCAAACAGTCACGGGCAATGTAGTTTGGAAGGAGGAATTGGACCCCTCCGATGATCTAACCAAGCTATCGCAGTATGCGGGAGCTTATTCTGTAGCAACTATTGATAAGGCATCAGAGGTAAGTCTTCTGTTGAAGACTAAGGATCAGGAGATTTGTGCATTACAAGCAGAAGTAGCCGAGGCGCAAAATAAGGCAGCACAGGTAGAAGAACAGTTGCTGGCACAACAGCAAGCAAACAATGTATTAACCCAACAACTGCAGACTGAAAAACAGAGAATCGACCAGAGCGCAATTCAGAAGCAAAAAGAATTGTCGGAGGCATTGGCACAGTTGAGGGCGGCGAATGAGCTGATGATGAAATCAAAAGATGAGCAAATAGCTCAACTATTAGCACAGTTTGAAGGCATCAAAGGCACCCAGAAAGTCGAAGATTTCAGAGCAGAGGCGGCTCAAATAAATAGTGCATTAATCTCTCAGATTAGACTCCTGTGCCAACAACTAACTGAGGCTGAGCCATTATGTGAAGTATCTACAGCAGTATGTCAGCAGATAGGGAAAGCCAGAAATGAGCTAGATCAGGCCGAAGAAACCATAGCCTCATATCTTGATTGGCAAGATACTGATGTGGGGAAAGCAGCGAACTTGCCTAGGATCTATGAGCCATTCAAGGACATACTCTTCACGGAATGGAACACTCAGATGATGAAAGCGGAAAGGGCAGCTTCAAGGTGTAAAATGATTGCCAACAATATGATTGATTTAGTCAACAACACACTCTATTTGGCAAACATGATTTCCCAGTGTACACCTGGAAGCATAACAACAGCAAACATGATTGAACAAACAAGTTATCATGACTTGGAGGAGACGGGAAGGTTAATCGCTGGAGTAAATACTTTAACCTTCGAGGCATATTGGCTCTTTCTAATCAAGCCGCACACTCAAAGGTCGGCCCTTAAGTGTTTAACAGATGCTCTCGGATGCCTGATCCCCGACATTCAGGATGCCACATATGATGCCCAGCTCACTCCGCGTCTCAACACTCCACCGGAAGTAGAGCCAATGCTGGCGATATGTCAGCTGAGGTTTAAAGGCAAAGAGCCCACCGAATGAAGCATTGCTGCCGACTGCCAGATTGCCAAGAAAGATGGAAAATATTTATTGATGCCAATTTAATAGCTTTTCAGTTTTTCTTAGATATTTAGATTAGATTAGTATTTATAGACCCTTTCATTGTTTTGGAAAGGGTCGTAAAATTTTGTAATAGACTTAAAGGCTGAAGTTTGCACTACTGTGCTTCAGTCTATATTCTTTTGTGAAACTCGACCGATAGTCCTTAATTTGACAAGAAGGCTGTTTCATGCAATTGCGCACTATTGTCTCTTGTTTGGAATGTTTTCTGGTTTGAAGAAAGGACTGCGACATAGCGATTTATATAATGGATTGTTGAAGTGGCTTACATGGTACTTTTATCTGCATCTGTCTTCTTTCCTCTTATATGAATTGCCGTGTTATTATTTCTTGCTATTGTTGAATACATGTATGCGCTGTAACAGCAAATCTTCATTTCATTCCACTATTGGATGTGTCTGTGATATGCCCTTTCTTTTAAACATGCATGTAGCAATGATATGAATGACAATGTGTAGTAATTCGCTATTATCGCTCTGCATAACTAATTATGCAGAGCAATCTTAAATGGTTTAAACATCTATGCTTTAGTGTTAGAGTCATCTATATGCCTGCCTTAAAGCACAGATCATCAAACGCTACGCTTTGAAAGATTGATAAGTCCCGGGATTAGATTATAGTTAATATATTTCGCCGATAGTTTTAGCTGTTCGCTTATCACCATCATACATCATAAGTTACTCATCCATCCCACTTTTATCCATTATTGGGAAACTGGTCCCATTATCCCGAGTCGGAGCCACTATTCCAAACGGAAAAGGAGCTGTACTAAGGTCCGGACCGGGTGGTTTCCCCTTTGTTGTGGCAGCGATTTTCGAGACCTCAACAAAATTGGCGCTAGAAGGAGGGCATCAACTGTAAATGGCACATAAGTCCAAACCTATAAGTCATTCCAAGAGCATATCCCCCTCCGAATCCCCTCGACCTTCTCGTTTGCATACTGGTTCGTCGGTATCCAAACAAGGAGAAGGGGAATCAACTACCACTGCTCAAACCCATCATACCACAGAACAATTAGGTCTTGAATCACCTGAAGTCCAGTCTCTAATCCATAAACTTCAGAGCTTCTCGATATCACCACAGAAATCTGAGGTATCAGAAAGCAGTGCGACTTCGCAATTCAACCTCACTCACCCTCTCACCAGACTTCAAAGCGAAAAACTCGGTATTGAACCCATTGAGTTTCCTTTACCTAAAAGGAAAAGGGCAAAGAAAATTACTGAAGGATCTGATAGTGAAGAGCTTTCATCCACCTCCTCCATTGCATTTTCTCCTCTGCGAGGTCAACCATCCACTCCCCCATTACAAATTGTCATTCATCAGGGATCAGAAGCCTCAATATCCCAACCTATTCACTCCTCATCTTTGATCTCTTCCCATACATCTGGAATCCCAACAGTAGTGTCAACCACTGTCGCTATCATAATGGCAGACCCATGGACTAGGCCAGGAGCAGTCAACATGCCTGCACCATTGCATGATTTACCCGATGCTCCCGAAAAATGGCTGCCTAAATTTAATCCAGATGACGGGACCCAGGCTGAAGAACACATCAACAACTTTATGTTAGCAGTTAACCTAAAAGGAGTGACAGAGCAAGATGTTGTTGTAAGACTTTTCCCTTACACCTTACAAGGATCTGCAGGATCCTGGTATTTTTCCTTACCTTCTGGTTCAATTACCAGTTGGAACACATGCCAAGAGCAGTTTCTCACCAAATATGGAGATGACAGGTCCTTAGCCACTTTAATAAACGACCTCTCCAATCTGAGAATAGAGCATAGGGAACCAATAAAGGAGTTTAATGCTAGATTTAATAAACTCCTGAATAAAATCCCTACCGCTTCTAAACCAAGTGAACAAATACGAAGCGAATGGTATATTACAGCCCTACCCGCCAACATAGCTATTTTTGTAGACAGGGCTGGGAAACCTACCTTAGCTGAAAACATGAGAGAGGCACTTGCTGTTGAAAAGCGCATCAATGCTTTAGAAAAGAAAGTTGCTTTGGAAGATAGAAAAGCTAAAAAAGTCTCGTTTAAAGAAGATTCCAAGAAGAAAACCCCAAAGGACCCGTATGACATGGAAGGTTTACAAAAGGTCCTTAAAACATTGTCTAACGAAATGGTTGAGATAAAGAAGCAGGTGGCCGAAACTTCAAACAAAAGACCATTTAGAACTTATAAGAAAACTGAATCAAAGCCGCCCAATGTTATATCTAATGCAGATTCAGACCAAGAAGAAGAGGAAGAGGAAACGACTTCACAAACCGATGATGAAGAAGAAGTAGCTGAATGCCACGGAATGTGGGATTTTATACTCCCAAACTCTGATACCGAGAATGAAGAAGAAGCCTTTCCAGTTACTACAAGAAGTAAAAGCACTCTTGAACCCGCCCAGGCAACTTCAAAGAAGAGGAGCGCAGGTGCTGCTACAGCAAAGGAAAAAGTTCCCCCCAAAAAGCCACCTGTAGTAGTTCCCCAAAACCAGCCTTCAACTTCTAGTTCTCCTTCAACATCCAAGACACTAGTGGTATCCGATTCAATGGAATATAACATTGTTGATGACATGAAGAAAACTAAGGCAAATATAACCATGTTTGAACTTAGCAAACTAAAGCACCAACAAAAGTTACTTCTTAAAGAATTAAATGTTGTTCCCTCTACTCCCCTTCCCAGTGCAAGAGCTGCCAACGATTCAGGCCAGCCTCCTGCAGGTATGGTTGAAATTACCGATTCAGTTTTAATCGGAGATAAATCAAATTCTCACACTCCACCCTTCCTGCTGACTTATGAGATTTATAATAGAAACCTGCACAACTGTTTAATTGATTCAGGGGCCTCATCTAATATAGTGCCAGCTTCAGTTTGTTCTAAGCTGAACATCGAACCCCAGAAGTCTGCCATTCATATTGTACAGTTGGATAGGACTAAGGTGCAGGTTGTGGGAGAAATTAATTCTGTAACCATCAGGTTGTCAGCCGACCCCAGAATTGTTCAGAGGATTGACATCTTAATTGCCGACATACCTGAATTTTATGGTTTGATTTTAAGCAGAGATTGGTCCGAAAAACTGCATGGGTATATTTCCACAGATTGGTCACATATGTGGCTTCCCTACAAGGGAAAGCCGAATCAGATAAGGATCGATCGGGAGAAGCATATGACCCACACAGTTACTGAATTTGAGCAAGAAAACCAACATGTAGCATTCAACAACAACATTTTGGGGAACTATTCGTCATAATCATTCTTTGGCAACTTTGTTGCCCAACCATCTCCTTTTTCAGTCAATCATTTTACATCTCAGATTGAAAAATTTTCACAAACAGATAAGTCCAGATGTTTTAATGATGCTGAGAATAATGTAGATATTTTTGTTAATACTCCTTTATTTTGGTCTTTATATTTTGATGGCTCTAAGTCCAACGAAGGCTCAGGAGCAGGTTGCATTTTGGTTAGCCCGCAAGGAGAAAAGACAATGCTGTCTTGTAGGTTAGAATTTGAGTGTACCAACAACACAGCCGAATATGAAGCTTTAGTCCAAGGTTTATATAAAGCGATCGGCCTTGAAGTGCGATATCTAAAAGTGTTCGGCGATTCGGAAATAATTGTCAAACAGGTGAGAAATGCAATTCACTGTCTTTCAAGTCACCTCAAGCATTATCAATCGCTAGTACAGGATCTTACCTCACACTTTTCAGCCTTCAACATTTCTTCCATACCTAGGTCACAAAATTCAGCAGCCGACCTACTAGCCAATGTAGCTTCTAAGCTTCTACCTTTTGAAGACTACAACCTTGATAGATTTTCTATAGAATTACTTTTTAGGCCTTCAATTCCTGACGATGTCACCAATTGGAGAGTATTTAACCATGACGAGGATATCTTGCAGTTTCTAACTTCGGAAAAATCCTATGACAATCAAGTCATTGAGGAAGATGATCACGATCTACAGATGAAACAAGCGCCTCAAGAAAATTCAATTCCCAAACCCATGGTGAAGCTTGAAGACCTTTATGATATCAAAGACAGGTTTAAACCTGTAATTAATGCAAAGCTTGAAAGTTCCACCCTTAGGTTTGAATTAATAAATCTAGGCACTGACGATGCTCCTCAAAACATCAACTTAGGAATAGGACTTTCCCAGGAAGAAAAGGAAGCATTTATTAAACTATTGAGAAAAAACAAACAGGTCTTTGCTTGGAAATATGATGACTTAAAGACATATGATACATCTATTATCCAACATACCATTCCTATGCTTCCTGATCAGAAACCGATTCAGCAAAAGTTAAGAAAAATACATCCAAATTTGGAGGGCCAGATAAAGTCGGAGCTTAATAAGCTCTTGAAAGCCAAAATTATTTTTCCGGTCCGACATTCAAACTGGGTCTCTAATATGGTGCCAGTCAGAAAGAAAAATGGCGACATTCGAATCTGTATTGATTTCAGGAACCTGAATAAAGCGAGCTTGAAAGATAACTTCCCATTACCTACTATGGAGCAAATCCTCCAATCAGTAGCAGGCTCTGAATTGATGTCCTTTCTTGATGGATTCTCCGGATATAACCAAGTTTTGGTTCATCCTGATGACCAACTTAAAACCACATTCAGAACAAAATGGGGAACTTATGCATATCAGAAAATGCCTTTTGGACTCATAAATGCGGGAGCGACATTCCAGAGAGCCATGGATATAGCCTTCAAAGGGTTGATTAATCGATCAGTAGTCGTCTATCTAGACGATATTACTGTATATTCTAAAAAGAGATATAATCATTTGCATGACTTAAATCAAATCTTTCAGCGATGCAAAAGATATGGTATTTCTCTAAACCCAAAGAAGTCTTTCTTTGCTCTTGATCAAGGAAAACTCTTAGGCTTTATAGTATCCAAAGATGGCATTTATATTGATCCTGATCGGATTAAGGAAATTTCTGAAATCCCTTTCCCACACAATAAAAAATCGATGCAGTCATTTTTGGGTCAGATTAATTTTGTCAAACGATTTGTTCCAGATTTCTCTCAAATCGTATTACCACTTTAGACAATGATCAAGAAGAATTCAGTCTTCAAGTGGGGATCAGAAGAAAAGCAAGCTTTCGATGTTATCAAGCAATCAATAATCAATGCCCCAGCCTTGAATACTCCCAATTTTTCTAATCATTTTACATTGTATACCGTTGCGTCCGATGTATCCTATGCTGCAGTTCTCACGCAGCCAAATGCTCACAACTTGGAAGCACCCATTTCATTTTTTAGCTCAAATCTTCAGGGTGCCGAATTAAATTATTCCGATGTGGAGAAACAAGCCTTTGCTGTGTTCAAAGCAGTCAAACATTACATGCCCTTTCTTTTGAAAACTCACACGAAAGTTATAGTCCCTTTCCCAGCGGTAAGGCAACTATTAATTCAAAAAGAACTGGGTGAAAGAAGGCCCAATTGGGTCACAGCCCTCCAAGAATATGACTTAGAAATAAAGCCAGCAAAGATTGTTAGGGGCCAAGGTTTTTGCAGGATATTGGCAGGAGCATCAAACATTCCTAAATCAAGCGATATGGATCAGACTGAATCAATCAATCAGATAAGTGTCACTGATTCTGAATCTCAATATGCAGATTTAATATTTTATTTGAAGAACGGTTATGCTCCTCCAAATTTATCTTACAAAAATAAAAGGGCCATTAGGTTAAAAGCGAAGAATTTCACTCTCATTGATGATGTGCTTTTTAGACAAAATTATGATTCTATCCTGTTAAGATGCCTTGAGAAACCTGAAGCTCAAAAGGTTTTACAGGAGCTACATGATGGGCCAGCGGGAGGACATTTTGGAGCAGACACAACAGCCCACAAAGTTATTCATGCTGGATATTATTGGCCTACTCTGTTTAGAGATGCTCATGAATACGTAAGAAAATGCTTCAATTGCCAAACTTCTAGTGGAAGACAACGGAAATCAGCTTTCCCTCTGCAACCTGTCAACATTGAACAACCATTTGAACAATGGGGATTAGATATCATAGGGGAAATTACTCCTCCATATTCCAAACAACATAGGTATATCCTCACTGCTACCGATTATTTTACCAAATGGGTAGAGTCTATTCCTTTGAAGGCAGCAAATTCAGAGGCAATCATCGAGTTCATAGACCAATTCATCATTACCAGGTTTGGTGTCCCAAACGCTCTCATTTTTGATAATGCTTCCTATTTCTCAGGAAATGCTATATATGATTTCGCTATTAAGAGGGGGTTTAAACTGAAATATTCTGCTAATTATTATCCCCAGGGAAATGGTTTATCCGAATCTACTAATAAGAATCTCATCAAAATCATTAAGCGAATTGTTGAACAGAATCATAGAAACTGGCACAAATCTCTAGTGTTTGCATTATGGGCTGATAGGGTTACACAAAAGGCAACTATAGGTTCCTCCCCATTTAATCTGGTGTATGGAAAAGAAGCAGTATTGCCTACGAATCTTGTTTTACCCTCTTTAGCCCTAGTACAGTACATTGAAGAGACTCCTTCTTCCTCTATCCAACTTAGACATGATCAAATTCTCAAATTAGAAGAAGAAAGGGAAAAAGCTAGAATCACTCATGCCAAGCATCAACAAATCATCAAAGCATCCTTTGACTTAACCTCATCCGGCTCCAAACAGTTTCAAGTTGGTGACTTAGTTCTCAAATGGGACAAGGCCCATGAAGATAAAGGTAAGCATACCAAATTTCAGAAAATGTGGCTTGGACCATTTCAGATCTGTGAGAAGATAGGCCATTCGACCTTTTTATTGCAAGACTTATCAGGGGTGAGAGATTCTCTCCCTGTTAATGGCCTGATCTTGAAGAAATTCTTCAATTGAGAAGGTAATCCCTTCTCCTCTTTGTATATTTGTGTAGTTTGTAGGATCAGTAGGAAATAAAACTGTAGAGTATCCCCATTGACCTTTTGCTGGGTTTGAAGTAGTTGTCCCACAAAATAATATGAATATTTGCTTTTAGATAGTAGAACCCTCAACCAAAAAGAATAATTTCTAGGAAACTAGATATCTGTGTGTTCTGAAATCACAACCTAACGTTTTGGAAACTCTTCTCAAGAGGTAAAAGTTCTGTGAATCATTCTCTGTTTTCAAAACTGGTCTCCAAAGGTTATCCATTTTGAGATAGAAGCTAACCCATTTTCAGCATCTTCAACTCTTCACCTGTCATCCATCTGCTCTTAAGGAGAAAATTGTTCACCCCATTCGCTAAAGTTTATGGTTACTCAGAGTGTAATTCTAAAATATAAAAGATTAAAGATAAGAGGTCTTATTACAAGCCTGCTTACCATGTTCATAGGAAAGTAGTTTGACTGACATTACCAATACTGCCTACCAAAACAGGGTAATGGCTTGAAATTTCAAGACAAGAGGTCTCATCACGAGCCAGCTTGTTCAGTTAAATTATTACCAGTGAATGGCATTGTCAACAGCTGGCCACCAAACCAGGACAATGGCTTTTTATCTTATCAATAACAAAGAAGAAAAAACAGGTGAAAAATAAAATATGGGAACATGTTTTAGATTCATTCTGTTAACTACACTCTTATGTGAATGGAAAAGTGAACAATACTATGGTTAAAAGGTATCCCTGTCGAGACTATAAACGTTTGCTGGCAACAGAGGCTCTACCTATGACAGAGGAGTTAATTATGAAAGCTGATTTGGGAAAGTTTTTGTTTTATCATTATAAACCAATAAAAGGCCTATTTTAAAGACTTAGGATGTATTTTTTTTTTCTTGAAACCAAAAGGAAAGAAGTTAACAGAATAAGTTCACTTGGTTCAGAACGCATGAATATCCAGTTAAATTAGAAGTTTTCCCTTCTGATTGAGTTTCTATTTTCAAAAAGCTTAAGTGTTTGTTTTAATTTCAGAGATAACTGGTTCTTCCAGCGAATCGCCAATTGTTGTGCTCTACAACAACCCCCCATTTCATAACATTTTCATTTACACAAAAAATTATTATATGGAATGGGTCCCTTTTTAAATTTAATTGGCATCAATGCTCTTGTGTTCAAAAAGGTATGATAATCAAATGAGTTTACGTATTTAAACCTTTTTGAATAAAAGTGTTCCAATAATGAAACATTCTTTTGTTATTGCGATAAAGCGATCGCAAGATCGCATATCGCAATGGCATAAGAGATACATTAAAACGGCACCTTGATCTCCGCCGATGCGATATCGCTATCGGCGATCGGCGATATCCCATGCACATCTAATAAAGGCACATAACTCTTCCCCCGACGCGACGCGATATCGGCGATCGGCTATCGGCGCTGCCTCATGTGTAAAGAAAAACGCTTTAAGTTATAACCCCGACCCGATGCGATATCGCTATCGGCCGTCGGCAGAATCCCATGTACTTCGATAAGGCGCTCGGGTCTTATCCCCGATGCGATGTCGCAATCGGCACTCGGCAGGATCTTGTCTAAAGATTGTGTAGCATCTATTCCCCGATGCGATACGGTATCGCTCATCGGCAGTCGGCATTCTCAAAAATCATCATTTGAAACTTTAAAGTTACAACGATATCTGATTGACAAAGCGCAAATTTCAAAATGCCGTTAATGCAGGGGTAAGGTAACGCATGTGTATTTAAAAAACTTTGCCCCTTCGATTAACGAATACTTGCGTTTAACCGCCAAAATATCTGTTCCACGCTTAAGGGGGTCATTCAGCCGGATAACGGTGTGATACTCATTTAATGAGTAGCAGCCCTTAAATCACCATTAATGCATTTGCAATATCTTCCCAGTGATTGGATCCGCAGCCACTCTTGAGAATTAATATCACCACGCTTCAAATGATATATCTTTACCTTTATGGATTGTCATTGTTATTTCCTTGTTACGATTTCTCTTGCCTTTATGTAGAATTCATCTGTTGAGACAAGTCTGAGCATGATGGGGAAAAAATCCAAGAGGACCGCGGGCTCCGCTACTGCATCTGTTGCAGGACAAGCTGCCGCGGATAAGAAGAAAGGCCTAATTTCAGACACTACGTGCACTGGTCTCAATAGGACGTCATGGCAGGGCACATATAACCTATTAGAAGCTGAGAAACCTGAAGTGACAGTGACAGAGGCTAGTGTGGATGTACTAAAGAAGTCCGATGCTACTCTCAAAGACCTGGCCGACTCCTTTCTCCACAGAATAGCAGCCAGAGAGCAGGTCCTTCCCTACACTGATGTAGTGCGCTGGGCAATCGAGGAAATTCCAATCATTGATAGAACGTTCCACACAATGGATGGAAGGATTTTCGGGTCGTTCAAGCCAGAGCACCTAAGGAAAATGTATCATTTGCCCGAGCCGGTGAAAATCTATAACAAAGCCTTCGTGGAGAAATTTGCAGCCGAGAATGAAGTACAATCTGAACCCATCCGGGATTGGAGGCAGAATCCGGCCAAACACAAGCACGAAAGCTCGGGTAAGTATTCCGTCGATTCTTTGGCTTCTCCCTATTGCTATGCGGGGATTATGATGTGTAGGCTATGGGAGTTACATGACTCTGCTAATTTCGACATAGAAATGGTTCCCCTGATGGAAGCAGCTATTAATAGTATAATCATGGATTGGGCCACCATTCTTTCTGATAAGTTGGCCATAGCTGTTCGTGACTTTAGAGCCAAATCCAGAGTTTCCGAAAGGAAAATCCCACCATTTTATTATAGCGCTTACATTATGGACACTTTATGTTTTAATTCTGAATTTCCTATCCTCGGTTGGAGGTGGACCACCCAAGACCCCTCACCCATTCATTTGTATCATCAGAAATTGTGGAAGTCCTCTTACAAGGACCATTTGTATCAAATTTGCAATGGTTTTATGGTTCCCATTCATTATTCCATTTTTGATCGGCCTATTCCCAAAATTTCCTATCTCGCTTCCTTCGACTTACCAGTTGTAGCAGGTTGGTTTGGAGAAGAGCATTTTACATATATTAGGGTCTATGGGAGCCAAGCCAAACCACATGTTCTCCCTTTATATGTTCCAGACAAATTGTTGGCCCGAGAAATCTCCTATCAGATTATGGCTGAGAGTGTCACACAAACTCTCAAGAAAGAAAAGAAGAGGGGCTGGCCCTCTTTTCCCTTGAGAATTGGTGTTTATACTCTGCATGATCTCAAGCATGCAGAAAAAGAGGCAACAAAGATGCAAGCTTTATCCCTGGCCACTCTCCCAAGTAGACTCTATGATCCACGTAAAACTGTCTACACTGCCCTAGAACAGGCCAAATTAACAAAAATTGATCATCAAGAGGATGTGTTTGATGACCTGTTCGCCACTGCCGATACAATCGGTCAGACCAAAGAGCTTGCTAGAATGAGATATAATGATGAGACGCTAACTGAGTTCAATAAACTTAGGGAGCAGAGGTTGCAAACTCTGCCTCTAGATTTATTGACAACAACCCCAGCGTCTTCCTCAAGCGAGCCTGTTCGGCAGCAGACGAGCGAACCTCCTGTTACAACTAATGATCAAAAGAAACAGCAGGAGGAGAGGCAAAAGAAGTTACAGGCAGAAAAGCAAAGAAAAGAGCAAGCTGAGAGGCAGAAGAAGGAGCAGATAGAAAAACAGCAAAAGGCGCAAAAGGACCAAGAACAGAGAAAGCAGAAAGAGATAGAGGAACAGAGGAAGAAAGAAGAAGAGGAGAAACAAAAAAAAGAGCAAGAAGAACAGCAGAAAAAGGAATTGGCAGATAGGCAGAAAAAAGAGCAAGAAGAGCAGCAGCGAAAAGAGTTAGAGGAGCAGCGAAGGTTAGAACAAGAAAAAGAGCGGAGCAAATCCCAAACAGAGCAACATAAGCAGACTTCCATTGATCCCGAATTGCTTAAACAATGGAACCAATTCGATTCCATTATCAATGGAAAGGAGGGCTCCAAAGATACAGACACCTCTAAGACAAGCGATGCACCAGATACCACTTCTTCTCAGGTTCTAAGTGGAACTAGCGGCCCACCCATTTCAAAGGATGTCGAGGTAATTACTATAGACCCTTCTGATCAAATTGTCCTCCAGGTGGAAGATATTCCTCCCCTGGATGTTTTCTATAGTCCAAGGCATAAAGCCGTTGTTAAGCGCTCAAGGAAGAGACGAAGGCTTGATCAACCTTCTATCTTTCCTGAGCAAACAGTCACAGGAAATGTAGTCTGGAAGGAGGAATTGGACCCCTCCGATGATCTAACCAAGCTATCGCAGTATGCGGGAGCTTATTCTGCAGCAACTATTGATAAGGCATCAGAGGTAAGTCTTTTGTTGAAGACTAAGGATCAGGAGATTTGTGCATTACAAGCAGAAGTAGCCGAGGCGCAAAATAAGGCAGCACAGGTAGAAGAACAGTTGCTGGCACAACAGCAAGCAAACAATGTATTAACCCAACAACTGCAGACTGAAAAACAGAGAATCGACCAGAGCGCAATTCAGAATCAAAAAGAATTGTCGGAGGCATTGGCACAGTTGAGGGCGGCGAATGAGCTGATGATGAAATCAAAAGATGAGCAAATAGCTCAACTATTAGCACAGTTTGAAGGCATCAAAGGCACCCAGAAAGTCGAAGATTTCAGAGCAGAGGCGGCTCAAATAAATAGTGCATTAATCTCTCAGAATAGACTCCTGTGCCAACAACTAACTGAGGCTGGGCCATTATGTGAAGTATCTACAGCAGTATGTCAGCAGATAGGGAAAGCGAGAAATGAGCTAGATTAGGCCGAAGAAACCATAGCCTCATATCTTGATTGGCAAGATACTGATGTGGGGAAAGCAGCGAACTTGCCTAGGATCTATGAGCCATTCAAGGACATACTCTTCACGGAATGGAACACTCAGATGATGAAAGCGGAAAGGGAAGCTTCAAGGTGTAAAATGATTGCCAACAATATGATTGATTTAGTCAACAACACACTCTATTTGGCAAACATGATTTCCCAGTGTACACCTGGAAGCATAACAACAGCAAACATGATTGAACAAACAAGTTATCATGACTTGGAGGAGACGGGAAGGTTAATCGCTGGAGTAAATACTTTAACCTTCGAGGCATATTGGCTCTTTCTAATCAAGCCACACACTCAAAGGTCGGCCCTTAAGTGTTTAACAGATGCTCTCGGATGCCTGATCCCCGACATTCAGGATGCCACATATGATGCCCAGCTCACTCCGCGTCTCAACACTCCACCGGAAGTAGAGCCAATGCTTTTGATATGTCAGCTGAGGTTTAAAGGCAAAGAGCCCACCGAATGAAGCATTGCTGCCGACTGCCAGATCGCCAAGAAAGATGGAAAATATTTATTGATGCCAATTTAATAGCTTTTCAGTTTTTCTTAGATATTTAGATTAGATTAGTATTTATAGACCCTTTCATTGTTTTGGAAAGGGTCGTAAAATTTTGTAATAGACTTAAAGGCTGAATTTTGCACTACTGTGCTTCAGTCTATATTCTTTTGTGAAACTCGACCGATAGTCCTTAATTTGACAAGAAGGCTGTTTCATGCAATTGCGCACTATTGTCTCTTGTTTGGAATGTTTTCTGGTTTGAAGAAAGGACTGCGACATAGCGATTTATATAATGGATTGTTGAGCGGCTTACATGGTACTTTTATCTGCATCTGTCTTCTTTCCTCTTATATGAATTGCCGTGTTATTATTTCTTGCTATTGTTGAATACATGTATGCGCTGTAACAGCAAATCTTCATTTCATTCCACTATTGGATGTTTCTGTGATATGCCCTTTCTTTTAAACATGCATGTAGCAATGATATGAATGACAATGTGTAGTAATTCGCTATTATCGCTCTGCATAACTAATTATGCAGAGCAATCTTAAATGGTTTAAACGTCTATGCTTTAGTGTTAGAGTCATCTATATGCCTGCCTTAAAGCACAGATCATCAAACGCTACGCTTTGAAAGATTGATAAGTCCCGGGATTAGATTATAGTTAATATATTTCGCCGATAGTTTTAGCTGTTCGCTTATCACCATCATACATCATAAGTTACTCATCCATCCCACTTTTATCCATTATTGGGAAACTGGTCCCATTATCCCCAGTCGGAGCCACTATTCCAAATGGAAAAGGAGCTGTACTAAGGTCCGGACCGGGTGGTTTCCCCTTTGTTGTGGCAGCGATTTTCGAGGCCTCAACAGGACCTTATTCAGAAAATTCCAAAAAACAAGTTAGAAGCTGGCGCCCAAGAAAAAAACACACAATACTAGGTCAAACCCAGACCCAAATCCACCAGCTATTTTTGAAAATCCAAATTTAATATCTCGAAACCTTAGCAAGCAAAAACAAGGAGAGCTTGCTAATTCTAGTCCTGAAACAATTCAGCCAAGCTGTTTTCCAACCCCTGTTAAAGTTTTGTTTTGTTCAACCCCTACTTCCCCTTGTTCATCATCCACCTCTCCAAGCACCTTTTCCACACCTCCATTCACTGCGCATACTACCACTACCACCACTGTTTTTACAGTTCTTCCAGCTGTTCCAGTCGTTCCACTTATACCTGTAAATATGGCTAACAGATATGCACCTTTACAGTTACCTGCAAATCCAGGGGCTATGCCTTAGGACTATCAAACTAAAATCACATACTTTGATGCTACTGGTTCTGGCATAGCCCTGCAGCATACCAAGAAAATGCAGGACTTTTTTGAGAGTTATGAAATAGATGATGATAGTGTAAGAATGAAGATTTTTGTCCAAAGTTTAACAGGAGATGTAAGGCCTTGGTTTAGAGCACTTACTACAAATTCCATAGCTGACCCAGAGGCTCTTTACCAAGCATTTCTTAACAGATGGGAAAAGAAGAAGGATCCTCTACACATATTATCCGAGTATGACACTATCAAAAGAGGCCCTCAAGAAGCTATCTTAGACTATTGTGCCAGATTTAACAATGTCTATAACACTATTCCACAAAACCTTAGACCTTCACCTGATCTTGCTTTATACAAATTCCCTGATGGATTTGATCCAGACATAGCTTATCAATTAAGAGAAAGAGCCCCTCAAACCTTAGCAGACATGCAGAATGTAGCTGTTAGTGTGGAGGCAAATTTGATTGCCAAGAGAAATAGAGCAAGAGCTGAGAGAAGAACCACTTTCAAAGATGAACCTTCAGCCTTTGAGCAAAAATTGGATACAATCATCAAAGGCATGGACACCTTTGAAAATAGAATGGGAACTATTGAAAGAAAAGCCACATGGGAAGGACAACAAAACAATCCTATGAGAAATCCAAACTTTAGAAAAAATCAGAACCCAAATGTTGGAAGGGCAAGTCCTGACCATGATATAAGACCTCCTTTTCATGAAATCTATGCCAAAGCATCCACATCTAATGAGCAGATAGAGGACACTCACATAAACTTGATGGGTTTGAAAAGTGAACAACAAGTATTTCTAACCCAGGAAGACCAAGATAACCATGATATAAATCAATTTCAGACCAAGTCTGGAGAGTCACTTGACTTCAAACAAGGCTATGATTCGGCTGTCTACAAAGTCCATAAACAATACAAATTGAGAACAAGAACCATTGATGTGTCTGATCCCATCAAGCCAAAGGATGCCAAGCTAGCTGAGAAAGTAAAGGACAAGACTGCTATCACAGAACCTGCTGACAAAACAGACCCAAAATTAAAAGAAGTGACCATAGAGGATGTATCTGACATACAGCCCTCTAATAACTAGCCTTTTGTATCCTCTCCCTCAAAAGACAAAGTAAATAGCACCCCTCTAAGCCTTCCCAAAACAGAACAATCTCAAGAAATTACTGATAACCAAGAGAAGATCACTGAAGATACAATGGAAAAGGGAAAATTCGCCAATCACAATACTAAAACATAGTTAGAAAAACCTTTTGATTTAGAAGCAGAAATTGGTAAATTAAAGATATCTATTCCTCTCTCTGAGCTTGCCAAACATGATGTGTACAGACAACAAATCAAAAAATCACTACAAATACCAGAGAACAGGGATAATGTTAATGTCTTAGATAATCAACCTGAATTACTTTTTGGTCCTGAGGTCAACGGTAAATCAAGACATGGAGCTGTTCCACCCTTTTATGTCAGTTTGCACATTCATGATAAAGTGTTGCACAATGCTATGTTTGTTTCAGGTGCTTCACACAATTTAATGCCCAAAGCTGTAATGCAAAAACTAAAACTTGATGTCACTAGACCCTACAAAAACTTATTCTCATTCGATTCTAGTCAGGTCAAGTGTTTAGGCTTAATCAAAGACCTTTGTGTGTCTTTAGTCCAATTTCCCAATAAAACGATCCTAATGGACGTGGTGGTTGCTGACATTCCACCAAAGTATGGCATGCTCTTATCAAGATCTTGGGGAGCAAAACTCCAAGGATCTCTCCAACTAGATCTCTCCTATGCCACTATTTCAGTCTTTGGGAAACCAAAGAGACTGTATAGAGAAACACTGATGAAGTATGTGGCAAGTAGTGAGAAAAAACCCCAAAAATTCCCATTTACTCAATCCATTCTGACATGGATTCCTTTATATTGTTCAATGATAATAGCTGCCCTCCCACTGATGAGAAGCCTTTGCCTTTAAAACAAGAAACATGCATCAATCAAGAATCGGTTTCCCATACCCATGAAACTGTTAAAACAATTAGTGCAACCAGCATACAAGAAGAACCACATGAAGCACAAAACCAAGGTCCACCCAATCCTAAAATGACTGAAACGCTTAATACTAACCACAAGCAATAAATCACATGGTATTTAGAGTTTGATGGTTCTGTTAATAAGCTAGGAGCAGGGGCAGGAATATGGATTCACAATACACATAATAGCCATGCAGAGGGTCATGCTTACAGACTAAACTTCAAATGCACCAACAACATGGCAGAGTATGAAGCTCTCTTTTTAGGCCTTAAACTGCTCAAAGCTCTTGGAGCTGCAAAAGTCTCCATTATAGGTGACTCCGATTTGATCATTCAACAGATGAAAGGCAACTTTGTTACTAATGACAATAGGCTGAGAGCTTATAGGTCTGCTGCCACAGAAATACTCAATTCTTTCACCGAATCCAAGCTTGCTAAGATTTCTAGAAAACATAACATGCATGCTCATAGTCTAGCTACTTTTGCTAGCACTTGCAACCTGTCCTTTGTGCCCAATTACCACTTTACTGCTGAGATAAAGCACAGGCCTACTATCCCTAACAATATCAAAGATTGGCAAGTGTTTGAGGATGATGCTCAAATCAACAATTTTCTTACCTTACAACAAGAATTCTCAAGCTTAAACATTGATGAAGATGCCATGAATGACCCACAATAGCAAATGAGCCAAAATGAGCAAACTATAACAGCTGGAGTAGCAAATCAAATGTTGCACCCAACTATTTTTTAGGAGAAAAATATGCAAGAGTTGAAGCAAATACATTCAGAAGAAATGGCTGAAGCAGAGGCCGAAGTAATTGATTTAAAAGACAATTTTCTACCTACTGGCCTCACTCCATTAGAAGACATATTTGATTCAAACGATGTCCCCAAAAAGCCAAAGATGCAGCCCTTAAACACTGCTGTGGAAGACTGTAATATTGGGATAGCAGAAAAGCCCAAAATGATTAAATTGTCCAAGTCTTTGCCTCTCGATCAAAAACCAAAATATGTTGATTTATTTAAAGAGTTTCAAGATGTATTTGCCTGGAGTTATGAGGACCTTAAGTCCTATGACACCTCTGTTATTCAACATACCATTCCCTTAATGCCAAATCAAAAGCCCTTCAAACAGAAACTAAGGAGAATCAAGCCTGTGCTCCTCCCTTTGATTGAGAAAGAAGTGAAAAGAATGTTTGAGGCTGGTATTATAGCACCCATTAGATTTTCAGAATGGGTATCCAATCTTGTTCCCACAAGGAAGAAACAGGGGAGATTAGACTATGTGTGGACTTAAGAAATCTGAACCAAGTCTCCCTTAAAGATCACTACCCTATGCCAAAAATGGACCACATTCTACAAAGAGTAGTGGGGTCATCAAGAATTTCTTTGCTAGACGGCTTTTCAGGTTTTAATCAAATACTTTTTCACCAGGATGACCAAGACAAGACAACCTTTACAACACCGTGGGGAACGTTTAAGTATGTGAAGATGCCTTTCGGACTAAAGAATGCAGGTGCTACCTTTCAAAGGGCCATGGACATTGCATTTGCCAAGGAAATCAATGATTTCCTAGTGATTTACCTGGATGACCTTACTCCCTTCTCAAAATCTGATCAAGAGCACCTAAAACATTTGAGACAAGTGTTCCTAACCTGTAGGAAATATGGAATTTCCTTGAACCCCAAGAAATCTCTCTTCAGCCTAGAAGAAGGCAAATTGTTGGGCCATATCATCTCAAAAGATGGGATTAGAATTGATCCTGAAAGAATTCAAGCCATCCTTCAAATCCCTTATCCAAGAAACATCAAAGAATTGCAAGCATTCCTAGGAAAGATCAATTTCCTAAGGAGATTTATTCCAAACTTGGTCGAGCTGATAACAATGCTAAATAAAATGTTAAAAAAAATTCCAAGGTAAAATGGACTTTAGAGGCCAAGCAGGGCATAAAATCTGCCTTAACACAAGCCCCAGTCCTCACAAGTCCTCAATTTGATAAAGATTTCATCATTTTTTCATTTGCATCTGAACACACCATTGCTGCTGTCCTTTTGCAGAAAGATGATCAGGGAAATGAAAAGCCAATTGCATTTTTCAGCCGAGCCCTTAGATATGCACCCTTGAAGTATCAAATCATGGAGAAGCAAGCATATGCCCTTGTTAAAGCAATCAAAGATTTCAGAATTTACATTTTATATTCACATGTGATTGCTTATGTACCAAATGCTGTTGTAAAAGACATATTAACTCAAGAGGGCATAGAAGGAAAAAGGGGCAAATGGATTGCCAATATCCTTGAGTATGACATTGAGATAAAACCCACCAAGCTGATAAAGGGACAAGGTTTAGCCAAACTGATGTCCAAAACCAATTTTCAAGCCTTAGACATTAATCAACTAGACAATGAACAGGAGCTGGCGACTCCACAGATCAGTCAAGCTTTTTTGCAATCCCCATGGTATGCTGATATATGTTTTATATTGTTAAACCTGTGTGATCCTCCAGGGTTGCCCAGAACCAAAAAGAGATTTTTAAATATGAAAGCATCAAAGTTTTGTGTCTTAGATAGTGCACTGTTTTGGAAAAGTCATGAAGGAATATTGCTAAATTGTCTAACTATGAATGAAACTGACAGTGTCATGAAAGAATTCCATGCAGGGGACTATGGAGGGCACTTATATTGGAAGTCCACTGCTGATAAAATACTAAGGGCTGGTTTCTATTGGCCCTCTTTGTTTGTTGATGTAAGAAAGTTTGTTGTTTCATGCCACAAATGCCAAATCTTTGGAGGCAAAAGAAAGCTTCTGCCCTTGCCCCTTAAGCCCATTTCAACCGAGAAGCCTTTCCAATAATGGGGTCTTGACTTCATTGGAGAAATCCATCCATCCTCTTCTGGCCAACATAAATTCTAACAGCCACAGATTACTTTACCAAGTGGATTGAAGCCATCCCATGTAGGCAAGCCAATGACTCCACCATTATCCAATTCCTCGAAACCAACATTTTGTCCAGATTTGGCTGTCCTGAGAAGATCATTACAGATAACACTGCTACCTTCAAATCCAAGAAAATGATTAGTTTTTGCAACAAATTCCACATTACCTTAGGCCACTCCACAGCTTATTACCCTCAAGGCAATGGCCTAGCTGAGTCCTCCAACAAAAGCCTCATCAACATCATCAAAAAGATTTTGGAGGAGAACAAAAAGAATTGGCATAAGAAGCTGGTAAATGCACTGTGGGCAGACAGATTGACCACCAAAAGATCCATGGGTACAAGTCCATATGAACTAGTTTATGGAATGGAGGCAAAATTCCCTTCATCTGTGGGAATCCCTGTAATCAAATTGCTGCAAGAAATGCAGGCAGAGCCAAATGATATCCAAAGAAGAATAACCCAAATCATCCATTTGCAGCAAACAAGAGAGCAAGTGTACGACAGAGCTCAGATTTTACAAGAGAAGCTCAAGAAAATGTTTGACAAAAGAACCAAGGCTGAAGACTTCTACATAGGCAACAAAGTCTTAAGATGGGATTCAAGAAGAGAGGACAAAGGAAAGCATGGCAAGTTTGATTTCCTGTGGAAAGGCCCCTTTATTATTTCTGCTGCTCAAGGTAACAACACATATTTTCTGAAGAATTTGGATGGCATCATAGCTGAAGAAGGCCCTGTCAATGGCTGAATGCTAAAGCACTATCATGATCCCATTTGGTGAATTTAGCACAATTCTGTATACTATATGTACATTAATATTAGTATTTTCAGCACTTTTTCTTATAACAGGCCAATAAGAGGGAACAATTCAGCAAATTTTGAAGGAAAGATCAAAGAAAGTTCTATTTCAGATCTCTGTTTTTGAAATAATTACAAAGAAGTGCTCAAGTGGATTTCAATATGATTACAAGCACCCAAAGGGCAAGAAGCGGAGCTGGAATTTTTCTGTAATTCAGCTCAAACGAATACTGCATATCAACTTATGAGAATTCAGTCAAAGGCATTAACAAGAAGGAAATTTTCAGCTCACAACAACAAGTGAAGATCAAGGCATTCTGACCTGCTGTTCTTGGCTTTTCATCCTGAAAAACCATCCCCAAGTGGAGCCACTGTTAGCCTCCTATTGCAATAGGTTTCATATTTCATGATTGACTGTTTTACATGCCAAATATGTCATCTTTTCATGCTGCAAGATTCCATATTTCCAAGAAGTTCCATTTTGAAGAATCATACCATTTTTGAAGAGTGTTACAGATAAGGGAAAGCCAAACAACTTAATCTTGGCTTCCCTAGGTTTAAATTACTTGTTTTAGAAAATAGAGAATGAATATCTGTCCAAACAGCTTAAACTTGGCAGATCAGTAGCTAGGTAGAGAAATGAAGGAGCCCAACTGCTTAATCTGGGCCCTTGGAAGATATAAGGGTACATTTAGATAGGAGGGCAGTCAAAAGAAAAGAAGATAATCAGGGTCTGCAAGTCTAAGTGCACCCAAACCAAAAAGAAGAAAAAATGTTAGGTAAGTAGGCTGGGTAAGTAAGTTTTTGAGGTTGCAGAATGAATAAGTGTGATCAATTTTTTATTTCAAAGTGTTATTTTACTTCAGATCACAAGTGCAAGGCAATTTTCCCTTGGAGCAGCTCAAGCGAGGCATGTCTAACTCCCCCTTCTTATTCCTCAAATTAGTCACTAACATCCCCTTGAGGACCTTGGGATCTGCCCAACCAGTCCTGTTACCACTTCATTTTTTGTAAAATACTAAGTCAAGCTTTGACTTTCTTCAGTGAAAAGAAGCCACATTTCTTGTGTAAAAATCATTTCTCCACAGTTCATTCACTTCCTATGTTTTAAAAGTTTCAGTTCACAAACTTAGCCTCTCCCCTACACTTCGCCTCACAAATTCATATTAACTTCTAACATTATTATATAAATCCCTATCTATTTTCCCTTCTCCTTACTAAAAAGCACTAAATAGCTCCCCTATGTACATATCCCCTCCCTCTGGTTGGAGGATAACCTTGACTATGCTTGGGAATCACTAAGTTTTCCGGAAACTTAGCTAGAACCCTCAGCTTGCCTCTCAAACCATCTTCTAAAAATGCATTAGGACTCATTCCTATGCATAAAATTCCCCTCCAAATGTATAAAATCCATCTTTGGCCGTGTTTTACCTTTCCCAAGGCATAAACCTTTTTTGGCCATAAACCCCTTTTCAAAACACATAAAACCCTTCTCAAGTGCCTTTGAGCTCCTCCGAAGCGTGTAATTCCTTTTTAGGTTATCGGACCCCTTCCGTGGCCTCAAAAACCCGTATTTCCCAGAGTTTTGACCCCCCCGCACATAAATATTAATTTAATATTTGGGCGGGCCCCCGCATATAAACCTGCCGCCAGTTTCGCACTCTGTCAGCCTTCCGATCCACCCGCCCAGATCCAATGGCTCTCAGCGATTTCGGACCCGCCCTGATGATCGACGATTATCCTCCGATAGCCTGGCGGTTTTGCCGTCGTACAGAAGACAGGTGTCCGCCCTTTATTGCGTCGGAGCCCCTCTGACAATTACCACTTTCGTACAAAAGGCGGTCCGATGAAACCACAAACTGCCTTCTATCTCTCCGCCCCTGACGTCATCGCCACGACAGCACTACGTCACCCCCCGCATCAACCCTCCACTACGTCTTGTGCCACGTCGTCAGCCTGCCACGTCACCCTGCCACATCACCGCCATACCGAGACCCACTGCTGACGTCATGCTAATGTCATGCTGACATCATCACCGAAAAAAGGCGCGAAGGATGAAATCGCAGTGAAGGATGCCCAGAATGAAAAACTGAGGCAATTTTTGATGCGCGATTAGCGCTTAGCGCTAATTGCGCATCGCTAAGAAAAAATGATCAAAATGGAACGCTGCCTGTGGCTAGGCTACCAGCAGGCCCCAAAATGCGCAGTTTGACAGGATTTCTGCATGAAGGTTCAGAAAAGGGGCGATTTGACAAATTCAAGAGTATCAGAGGAAAGAAGAAGCCCAGATTAAATTAAAATAGTATCAAGGAAGCGGCAAAGAGTATCAGATTGGCAATACTAAAGCAGGTGAACATTAAAGACCCCCAAAGCAAAATCAAAGAAAATGGTGAAGCCATCTAAGGCTCTCAGATCACATTTAATGCACATCAAAACCACTCGAGAGCAGGGGATCAAATCCCAATGCATAGTTATGGCTAAATGAATAGCACATAGCCAAAAGGACACCATATTAACTCATTTTTATACCGCTGCCTCCAGCGCAGCTCAAAGATATTTTCTTGCATTAAATTCAGAACAAAATTAGGTTAAAGAAGTTATTTCACTCAGACCTGTTTAAGGTCTGCTGTAATAGATATTTTAGATATTTTCCCTATATAAACCACCATAATTCATTGTTTAAAGGGTTGGTTGGTTGATATTCCTGATGCTGGACTTGTGTTGTATTTTTGAGAAGCTATGTAATCAAAGACTGCTGGAATGTTTTGGATGAAGAACTGACTGTTGTGTTATTAATGGTTAAAGAGTGACTATGGAATTCTTGTGCTACTACATGGCTCAATAAGTTTTTCTACCTCTTTTTATAGTTTTATTATGTTTCTGCACAATTGTGTTACCATCTAAATAGCAAGAAAAAAGAATAGCTTAAAGTTTTGCTTGACTGCACCTTATGCTCAGTTCTTGTTATTTCTATATGTTTTCTTCAGAAATGGTTATGAATATGCATACTTAAATGATCATGTTTACCCTGTTTCTTTCATATATGACTATTTTTTAGGAATTATTTACTGCTCCTAGACAAACTTTCATTCACCTTCCCTCTATGTTAGCTAATGAAAGATTCTTAGTTGCCTTTCATTTCTGACCTTCATTCCATCTTTATTCCAGCTTGATATTGTTCTATGTGTAGCTATCATGCTCTATATTCCTCTTGTGACCAAGAAAATGCAACAACAAGCCCTAATCCATGACTCCATGCCCAATGGTTTGAACTTCTCACACTATGCATCCCAACTTTGCTTGAAAACATCTCCTTCCCACCAAAATCAAAACAAAAACCTTGTATACGCTAACTAGCCTAAAATCAGCCCAAAACAAAGTTAAATCATAAAGAGAGCACCCTCTCTGACTGCAGGTAGGCTAGGACCTGTAGCCCAAAGATTGGTTTGTGGTTACCTCCGCCATATCCCTTAAGGAGCCAAGGGACAACCTGAGTGATAACACTAACCAAAAAAAAAATTGTCTTAATTTGCTTCTTTTCTGAGTTATTCAGCACTTTGACAATGTTATGTATTTTCTAACTTTTCAAGCACTGTTACCAGCACTTGATTTCCAATGAATCCAAAAGATTCATGAATAAACTTGGCAATAATCCATCATAAGAATGGTACGAGATCAATATCAATTTTAAATGAATTTCCTTCCATATATATAGAGAGATGGAACAAGTCATTAACAAGGCAGTAAACATACTTTCCTTGACTCAACAACCCTAATAGTTGATCACAAGGTCCAACATGACATTCATATACATATATTCAAATGAAAGAATGAAATCACAAGGGTTGGAAACAAGCCTCCTTCGATTTAATCTTGCATAGACCAATAGGCATACAACAACTATGCTAAAACTTGTTCAACAATTCAGCATGCCACAATGTTGATTAACACTACTATGAAATCACTTCAACTAGTGCAACTCAACACCATCATAGTGCACTAACTCTTGCATCCAAGATGGTAGTGTAGTGCACTCCTGCATCCAAGATTCTAGTGTAGGACCATTCATCTCATGAAATAATTCATTCACATCCTCATGTGGATTATAATGAGAATTTTATGCACATAATTACAAGTAAACCAAGGGCTTTTCATACAACCAATTAGTACAATATCAATTGACAGTTCAACATAGATTCATAACAAGGTCATACATGAGAATACTTATCGTGGTTTTGTTTTAATGGTGTGAAACTAAGTTGTGGAATACAAATCTCCAACCAACTGTAGATAGATGCATCCAAGCTTACTTGCAAATGTCACCCCTGATCTGGATTCTAGAGACGTGGGTGGTCTTGTTGAAGGCACTATATACCAACTGACAACTGAAATAGGGATTCCACAGGTCCCCCTATCTCCACCCACTAGCTACCCAAAAATAAACCAATACACATGGAATCGAGAGACCTAATATCTCCACCCTTCGACTATCCAATAACCACGCACACTCTTGAGGGAATTCTAGAAGCTTCACATCCACCCTAAAAGCATGAAACAAAGTGGTTCCACCCAAGAAGGGAATCTAGAACTCATTGTTAGAACCAAATGAAAAAAAAAGAAATGGAGACTCCAGAGCTTCCCCAATCATGAATCCAAGTCCTAAGTCTCTACCCTAGGCTGTCAAAGGGAATATAGAGAATGCCATCTCCACCCTCCATTCCCCAGGGAATCCTGAGACTAGACCTCAACTCAAGGAAGTCCTATTACTCGACCAAAAGTGTGAATCACTTCTGAGAGTGGCGAATCAACAAAATATCTTCCACACTATTGTAGGTGTCACTGGTTATTTTGCGAATTAGGTGCTCTTTCTTCTGTTGTTCACACCAAAATGTCATGTATCCTTTTGAGCATGTACCAACACTACCAGTGAACCTCCATTTTCTCTCCTTTCCTGAGCACATTTCCTAGTCGAAATGCTCCTCACAAGTTGCTATACATACCACCTTTGCATTGTCCAGAACATCCACAAGACTCATGTGTAATCCTCCTCTATGTGCGCACTCTTCCAGCTCATGTTTTTGTTTTATTTCGGGAATTCATTCTTTGCTTAAAAACAAATTCTCTCTGCTTCTTCTATGCATATCTATTATTTTATACCCACTCTCTATCCCCCTTCTCCAACCATGTGTTTTTCCATGAAGTCTCTCCCCACTTCATATGCAACTTTTGTGCATTTACCTTTTTCCTTTTCCTGTCCTATGCAGTTCCGAAGAAAGCATGCACCATGTCCCTTCCTTTAGCAGCCCATAATTCACAACATAAGTCCCATTTAAAAATCCCACTAGTTCATTAAAAATCAACAACCAGCCTTTAGTGGTTGTCCCAAAAACAATGCAATATTCTTACAACAAGTTGAACTTTCCAAGCAATTTTCCTCCTTCAGTCACTTGGAATCCATGTCCCTTACTCAATCCATTTTAATTTTTTAAAATTCAAATACAAAAACAAAAATATTCACATGGCATGCATAAGCCAAATACAACATGGTTATCAAAAACCCCTCCCCCTTGGGGGAACACCATCCCTAGTGTTCTTTGTCCATATACAATAGAGAAAAAATTCTTAAAGATAAATAAAATATTGTCTAAGGAGCTTTATATACAGAGCTCTATAGAAGATTCACAATTATATACGTGTTTTCTTCAACCAACAAATAAAAAAGGATAAATTTCTCTGAATTTATCAACCATTTCCAAAGTGGCTTCTTGGGCCCAAAGTGACTCCCCTGCAATTTGACTTTCTCTATTACTCAGTTGCAGAGAGTGAGAATCCTCCATTATAGAGTTCATAATGGATTTGGCTGGAACTCTCCCTCTGGTTCCACTTGTAGCACAAATCAATCAATCACATGATTAGAATCCTATACATATCTTTTAAGTAAAGAAACATGGGAAAACATCATGGGTTCTAACTGATGGATAGTAAGGCTAATATATAGGTCACTAGTCCTATCCTCTCAAGTAGCTTGAAAGGCCCAAAAAATGGTGCCAACTTGGCACATGACCCAATATTCAAGGAACATTTCTTGGGTCTAACTCTCAATTAAACATGTTCTCCAACCTAGAGCTTCTTGTGCACTCTATGTTGTTTTGCATAGCTATTTTGCATGTCTTTTGCTACCTTTAAATTTTCCTAATGAGTTCAATTTTCTATTCCATCTCTTTTAACATATCAGGTCCATTAAGGACATTATTCATTGGGATACTCAGCTAATAGGAGTATTGCACCTTCTCCCATACAATGCCTCAAATGGGATCATCTTTAGAGACTCTTGGTACACATTATCTTATGCAAACTCTACAAGTGGTAGATACCCTTCACACTTCTTTTGCTGGTGAATTACGTACATCCTCAACATGTATACAAAGGATTCATTTTACCCTCTCTATTTGTCCATCTGTCTATGGATGAGAATCAACTCCGTCCCTAAGGTTGTAAATAGTTCCTTCCAAAAATTAAAAGTGAACTTGGCATCTCTATCTAAAATGATCGTTTTGGGAACTCCATGGTGGTGAGAGCCAGTATTGCAGCAATAATGCTGCAACACTTGGGCTACCAACTTTACTTCTATCAACCCATTAGTTCGTAACAAACTTGGAAGCATCAATGCTATATGCACAAGTACTAGTTCTCACTGCAGGTTGTCACTTGGTCATCCGACGCGAGATCACTAGGAGCTCAAGCCAACTTCTATAGATTTTAGAAGAAGCTCTATGTGTGATGAAAGGAAAGAAAGATTACTCTACAGATGCTATTCTAACTCTAGAAAGGAAAAATATTGGAATGTAAAGCAAAACCTAGTAAACTCTAATTAACAAGCTAATTCTACTTTTTCCAAAAACACTATGAAAACCATGAAAGAAATGCCATTACCTACTCAAGGAAGTAAACAACATATATCCATGCTATTTCTGGAAGCAAATAAGCAAAAAACATATTTTTGGATTTTTATGTGTTTTTATGTGAATTTAACATGCATCTAATTTATTGTGTGTGAGTGTGGCAGCAAATAGGTGGCGTTAGAGGGCGGTTTTGGAGCTTGGGAGGATGTAGGATGGTGTGAATGGGTCCTAGGATGTCTAAGGTAGCCTTCTAGAGGCTTTTCCCACACTCAGCCTTCAAAAAAAAGCCTACAGGAAAAACTACAGGAGGACACAAGAAAACTACAGGAGGAAAACACGGAAACTACAGGAGGCCTATAGGAGGAGGCCGAGAGAAATTTTCGTTGTTTTGAGGGTGTGAGAGTGGGTGGAAAAGGTGGATGAAGGTTGGAATGAGGTGTTAGGGTGCCTAAGGTCTACCATTAATCACCAGGAGAGAGAAAGATGGCCGGGTTTGCTCAAGGAGAGAGGAAGAATTTCTATGAAAAATGAAGGAAACTAGGGCAGAATTGAGGTGAGGTTTGGGAGACCCATAGGGCATGAATCAGATGGAGGGTGTGATTTCTGGTAAGCTAGACTACTGTTGGAAGGGACCTGCTGCATAGAAACTGATAGTCAACCAAGAAAATCAAGCAACCAATGAAATGAGTGCATCCTAGGAAAGACAGAGTTTTACATTAAAATGGCCTAAACTATGATGCATAGAAGGAAATGCTGGGGAAAGTTATAAGAAAGGAAAGCATGCAAGAGGACTATTGTAAATCAGGAAGTGAACATGATAAAGAAGATCTAAAGCAAAGAAAAACTGGACTATCAACCTATTAGAGAGCTGCAAACACTAGAAGTCCTAGGAATGAGGAAAATTTGTGTTTTTGGGCAGCAAGAGAGTCTTTGCCTCAAATCATGTCCCAGAGGGAGGAAGAGAGGCAAAGGCACTGTTCTAGCCTTTTTAATCTTCTCCGATCACTGCTTAACCCGCTATAGAAAGCACAAATGGAAGCAAACTACTAACTCATCAAAAGAAACCTATTCTTAACCATAAAAGAAATACATCTAACAACAAACTAATCTACAAACTGAAGTAAAGCATACAAATACAAGTAAAGACGAGGTTTGCTACTTGGATTGGGCCCTAACTGAAGAGCTTCAGCCCTTTGAGGTAACTCAGTGCTAGCTCGAAAAGGATTCCATCTTCATTATCAAAAAATAGCAAGATTACATAAAATTGTCATAAAATAGTAAGATCGAAATTTGAGCAGAGTTTACATAAGAAAAAAGTCAACCCTAGTGAGGCCCTAGGCCTCTCTACCTATACATCTGAAGCTACCAACAACTTCCTTAAAATCCTGGAGGCTTGGCTCCCAAAACTCATGCTAACTATCAATCATCTTCCACTTGCTCAGTTGCCTTCTAGTGCATGATTCAGCTGCTTGTACTCTGAGCTGAATGAAGGGGAATTTGAAGTGAGGAGCAATAAATGAGCGGGATTCCATCCAATAAGTCCTCTCCTTTGTCTACTTTGAGTTATTACTGAAGTTTGACCACTAGATCCTTTAATTTGACCTCGAAATCCATCAATAATCTGCATTAAATACATGTTAGATTACATGGCATAATAACTAACTCAACTCACCCTATAAGCATAAATATAATCAGAAAATCATACAATAAGCTAAGAGAATGGTTGATTTTACTAGGTTAGGAGGTAAAATGATCCCATATAATTACCCATTTATGAGGCTCATCATCACACAGTCATCCCCAAGTAGCCTAAGCAAATCTTTAAAGTGTGCAATGGCTTGTGCCTGATTGACTAGATGTTTAGGGGCAATCTGAGGGTAATTGGCAAGTAGGTTGTGTGTGTTGATGAGTGCCATAGGATTTGATGTCTTAGCTCTTATCATTAATGGTTCATTTTTCTCTTTTATCAACAATATTTTTATTTCTGATGCCCTCAATTCTTCATGGTTCATCCATGATGCCATGGCCATTAATTGCAGATCCCCTAGCTTGGCATTGGGGTCCCACACATTTAGGTCTGTGAGGACCATGTTATGTAGATATAACTCTGCCATCTTTTCTTTGTCGTCAGAGTTTCTTTAGTCACACAAATCCATGATCTGCCTGTAATCTTGGAAAGGCATTGTGCCTCTTTGTGCCAAAGTTTTTATTTGGAATTGAAGCCATTGATCCTTTAGATTGAGGCCATAATATTTGGCTGGTGTTCTACATTATGAGGCTTCCATGGATAAGCTAGCCATGTATTCCAAATGAGTCTCTTTCTCCTGCAGCTACCTCCTTAGTATTTCATTCTCATTCTCAAGGTGGCTTCTTGTAATGGCTTCTCTGTCTCTGAGAGCACTCAATTCCTTGCCCATTTCATTGAGTTTGTTTTCTATGTGGCCAATATCCTCAACTACTTTGGATTTGGCTATCTACATCCACCTATGTGTTCTCACTCTCTCTTTTTCCAATTTGAAAAATAGTGGAATTGCAAATTTCTGTGGGATTATCTTGCCTCCCTCAAGTATTATGTAATAGGAGTCAAGATTAGGCTGGGGATCAGGTTCTTGTAGCTCTTATGCTTCTTCTTTCTCCTCTGTCTGTCCTCCTATCCTTTCCTTAAGCTTTTGAGTCTCCTGCAGTTTGGACAGTGTCTCTTGTAGAACTGTTTTAGCCTCCTGTAGGTCTGGTTTGGGTTCCTGTAGAATTTCCTTCCCCTTCCATGTAGAAGATCTTGTAATCCCCCTTTCATAGGTTATGGGTGTCCTGGAACGAGAGTCTTTCACCTTGGCAGATGGTGAATCTTCAATGTGGATGGGAGTCTTTGATGAGGGCCGAGGTTTGCCTGTTTTAATTCTGGTACTCTTCCTTGCCTTGAAATACATGGAGGTGTTTATTTTCCTCTTCTGCTTCTACTTGCTTGGTGTACTGAGGGCAGTGAGGGAAGCTGCTGCTTCTCTTTCCAAAGTTTCAGGGGACTCTTCTCTTTGCTCTGCCCTCTCTATCTCCTCTTCTCCCTCTTTTGTCTCTTTTTCCTCCTCCCGCTCTGTCTCTTTTTCTACCTCCTTCCTTTCTTGCTCTGCTATGTCACCACTTGCTTTATCTTCTCCTCCTTGTTATTCTCCCTCCTCACTAACAGTAGGACTAACATCATAGGTTAATACCTTGATGTCATCCTCAGCTGTCATATTTCTGAAACTTCCCATGCTATAGGGAGTGTAAGGGTATGGAGGGCTTCTTCTACTAGGATCTTGATTAGGCCATGGTGAGCTAACTGCTGTGAATTTCCTTCTTGCACCTTGGTGTTGGAGTCAATGAGGGACTGAAGGAGAAAGTAAGGGATGCTTAGCTTTTGATGTGCTGGGGTATCCATGCCATATCTCAATTCTTGGAGGATTTTGAAATGATATCCATAAACAATGTTGTGCCTCCCCTCACAAGAAATGTATTTGATTATTTGGTAGCTAATCTCATCCCAGGGATATGGTACACTTCCCCTCCTAATTCCATTCTTGTCTTCAACAAGGGTTTCATTGTCTTGGAAAAATTTCCTCTTGGCAGCCTGGCCCATTGGTTTCTCATCTTTACTCCAAGGCAGCCCAAGAGGAAGGGTAGTGACCCTACTGATGAATTCAGGGGTTATTTCATTGGAGAGGCCTTTAATGGTTACAGTAGCATGATTTTTTGTGTGAGGGACCAAAGAGAGAGAAAAATCATGGGCAATTTCATCATCAAACCCTCTAAACTTCTCAAAGAAATTCATCCAGTTTTCCCTTGTAAATATGTCCACCACTTGAGGATGTGCATGGAGCCTAGTGGAGTTAGTGGGCTCTTTTCTCATAAACCCCCCTATCATACTGCCTATACTTCTTTTTGAAAAACCAGATATGGAGTTGGAGACAAAGAATTTTGAGTGAAATAGAAAAACAGAGGGGACTGTGTTTTTTTTTTTTTTTAAACATAAATTTTTTTCTATGTATTTCTACCCTTTTAAAGACTCATTTTACTTTCAATTTGAGACCAACCCTTTCAAATTTTGGTATTCAAGAGAGGTTATTCATGAAGCCTACCTCTTTAGACTGAAATTTGTGCCACAAATCATGTTTCCTCCCTTCAAAATGACTCACTGCCCCTCCTATAGAAGCCAGCTGTCCCTCCTGTAGATTTCCTATAGGTGCTCCTGTAGAAAATTACGAGAGAAAAAGTATGGAGGAAATCGATGGAGGATGGTGATTACAAGGCTATGGGGGCACAAGAAGACTGCTGTGTGGCTGAGTTACAAGGAGAAGTTGAAGAAAAGGTGGTGAGAATGCACGAGGAGCAGTGCTCATCACCTTTTATGGATATTTTCGGTTATGAGTGCTGAGTTGGCAAGGTGTATGTTGCCCGTATTTGGTCCCCACCTACTTGGTCATCATGATTTCTCCTCGTAATCATCCCTCATTATTGCATCGAAGTTTACTCTTCCTCCCACTAGGTGATATCTCGGTTAAGTGGAGCCAACTAAATGAAGGTGGCCAAGTTAACTGGCAACCTTTCCCTCTTTCAATTTCAACCATCTTGTTGCCTTTGTATGATTCCTAATTACGCAAATGTAGATAGAGGAGTGATTTAGCTACTTACCTACAATCCAAGTGTATTTGCTGCCATTGACTATGAGGTGTTGTGGCTTTCTTTGCTGCATGCCTTCATTTTCCTTCATGCATGCTGTTCCTGCTTGCGGATGTGTTGTTGAGTGTTTTTGCAGGTTCTTCTATTACTGGAGCTGAGCTGCATGTGCCTTTTCAACCTTCAGATGTACTATCCCTTGCTGTTGATGCTGGACTTCTGTGGGATTAACTGCTACAGGAATTCCTACAGGAGCTCCTGTAGCTGCTTCTCCCCTTGAAACTTCAGCTATTTCCCTGTGCTTGGAGCTCGAGAATGATGCCAGAGGTGGAGATGCATGATGGAGGGATAGTATATAAGCTTCAGGTAAAGTTGATGGTGCCTTTTCCTCCTTTTATTTTTGTTTTTTTCAACACTGAAAAACTGTTTTTCTGTGTTTTTTTCTTGGAAAGGGAAAAAAATAAATAAAAAAATAATGTTGCTTGGAGTGTGATGCAGGCTTGGAAATGATGGCAAGGAGGTTTGAATATGGTAAGAGATATTATAGATTCCTCATGAAGCTTCTCTTGTCCCTCAAACTGCCTTCTGTAGACATTTTTGGCTCTCTGTAATTCCTACAGGAGCCTCCTATAGAAAACACAGAGCTTTCTATAGAAAACACAGTTTTGGAAGAAGAGGTAGAATGGGGTGAAAGAGATACCAAAAATGATGGAGGAAGGTGTGGAGAAGATGAGATGGATGTTGGTGTGAATGTCAGGGTCCCCTTGGTACCTTCTCCTGCTCCCTGTAGTCCTCCTACAAACCTACAATGCAATAAAAATTCATTTTTTCCTTCTCTCTTTTTTTTTTGAAAACAACTAGGACACCTCAGAGAGGTTTTCACCTAAATTTCCTGCCCTGGGCGCCTCCAAGGGAGGTTTTCACCTAAGGATCTTATTCTTCTCCCCCTTTTTTCTTTTGACATCGCTGGGTTGCCTCAAAAGAGGTTTTCAACCCAATGATGGGACTCAAGTGCCTCATGGAGGTTTTCACTTGAGTCCTTATTTCTTTCTCTTTTCTCTTCAGAGAGTGGGTGAAGTGGAAGCTAAGCCATGCTCCACTACCATTACTATTTTATTCAAATCTTCAATAAAATATCATATAGAGAGGGGTTTCTTGTAGACTTTCAACCGATGTCCATTGGCAAGCATGGGGATGGCTTCATCATCAATGGTTCTAATCAGAACTGAACCATTGTCATTACATTTCTCCACAATGTAGAGTCCCAACCATCTTGTCCTCAGCTTGCCTTTGAAATCCTTGTATCTTGAATCATAGAGTAGTGCCCAATCTCCCTCTTGGAATTGCTTCTCCCTGATATCTGTCATGCCATATCTTTCTCTAAAGCCGAACTACCTCTGTATGGAGAAGGGCTTGCAATCCATATTCATCCAATCCATTGAGCTGAAGTAATCTCTCTTTCTATGCATGGCTGAGGTCTAGGTCTAGCTGAGCTGCCATCCTTAGGGTATTGAATTCAAACTCTATTGACAGCAAATCCTTCTTCCCATAGACCAGTTCATAGGGTGTGAACTAAGTGGCCTCAACTAATCTGCCCGCCCAGTATTTTCTACTGTTGCTCACTACCTTGGTTAGGATCCCTTCCAATGCTCTGTTAGTGACCTCCACTTGCCCATTGGCTTGTGGATGGTAAGGGTTGGAAGTTTTGTGCTTGATCTTATGATGTGTGAGCAGGTCTTCAATCAAGTTGGAAGTGAACTGGCTGCCTTGGTCTGTGACCAACTCTCTCAGATACCTGAACTTGTAGAATATGTTTTCCCTCAAAAACTCAGCTACTTGGAGTAGCATGATCCAGATTATCCACAGTACTATGTTCCTTATGTCGACGTTTTGAACCCCAGAGGGGGTCCATCATCAGGACCAAAATTGATAGAATATGAATGATAGTTTTTTGAGAGAAGAATCTCCGACCAGAGTATATATACCAAAAACCTAGATATAGGAGCCGACCATATGAATTTTTAATTTTAATTTTAATTATTTTATTTATTTAAGTTTAATTATTTTAGTTTTAATTGTTCTAAACTACTTTTTCCTCTATCGCTGCTTTGATTGCTTTTGTCTCCGCCCACTTTGTCAGGTAGTCAGTGCACACAATGATGTATTGCTTCTACTTTGAAGGGGGGTTGATAGGCCCCACAAAGTCCATGCCCCACTTCTAAAATGGCTCAAAGGTCACTTGAGATTGCATGGGAACTTCATCCTTTGGAGTGGGTTTCCCCATCCTCTGACACCGATCACACTGGCTTGTGTATCTCCTCACATCCTGATGAAGAGTGGGCTAGTATTAGCCTGCTTGCAATATCTTGAAGGTGATTCTTTTTGCTGCAAAATGACCTCCACAAGGCCTGTCATGACAGGTCAGGAGGATGTCAAAGACTTCCTCTTCCCTGATACACCTTATTAAGATCTGATTTGGGCCAAGTTTGAAGAGATTGCCTCCAATCCAGGTGAAAGGGGTGCTTTTCCTTACTATCTTTCTCTTCTCTTTTGAGGATAAATGTTGTGGGAACTGTGCTGAAACCAAGTAGTTTGCTATATCAGAAAACCATGGAGAGAGTATTGATATAGCAAATAGGTGTTCATTCGGAATTTGGTCACACACCATTCCTTCTTCACCTGGCGGCAAATTTACTCTAGACAAAAAGTCAGCAACAACATTCTCTTTAGCAGGCTTATCAATAATGGTCAGATCAAACTGTTGCAGTAAAAGAAAACATCTAATAATGCGATCATTTACATTTGGTTTGTTCATTAAATATCTAATTGTAGCATGATCAGTGTGCACAAATGTTTGATAGCCTGTGATATGATGTCTGAATTTGTTTAAGGAATGAATGACAGCTAGGAGTTCCTTCTCGGTCACCGTATAGTTTAACTCTACCTTTGACAAGTTTTTTCTTATAAAGTATATGGAATCAGGTAAATTTTCATCAATTTGTCCTAAGGCTACTCCCATTGCTTTGTTCAAGGCATCTATGTGAATGTGAAAAGGTAGGGCCTAGTTTGGGCCTCTGAGAATTAGGGCAATCACTAGCTTGCTCTTCAAGGTATCTAGGGCTTCTTGACAGTTTTCCGACCATATGAACTCGACATCTTTGCCTAGGAGGCCAAACAAAGGAGAGGCTATCTTGCTGAAGTCTTTAATGAATCCCCTGTAATATTTGGCTAAGTCCAGGAAGCTTTTGACATTTCTCACCTTTTGAGTTGGTGGGACCCTTTGGATGATGGCAATTTTGTTGGGGTCCACCTGCAGTCCTTGTTGAGATATTGCATGACCTAGCACAGTCCCTTTAGTCATCAAAAATTCACATTTTTCCAGACTGAGGGACAGGTTCATCTCAATACACTTTCCTAGAAATTTCCTAGGTTAGATAAAGCTTCCTGAAAGGCAGAGCCATAAGGAGTAAATTCATCCATGTATATTTCTACTGCATCATGAACCAGTTCAGAGAATATACTCAATACCACTCTTTGGAAAGTGGCTAGAGCATTGCACAAACCAAAAGGAAGGACCTGGTATGGAAAGGTACCCCAAGGACAAGTGAAAGTGGTCTTATCTTGGTCTTCTGGGCTGATTTGAATCTGATTGTACTCGCTAAACCCATCTAGGAAGGAGAAAAACTTTTTCCCTGCCAGACCATCTAACACTTGATCTATGAAATGTAAAGGAAAATGGTCCTTTTTGGTGGCTTTGTTCAATTCTCGATAGTCAACACAAATTCTCCACTTACCATTTTTCTTTGGCACTAGCACTAAAGGAGAGACCCATTCACTGTCAGAGATGGGATAGATGAATCCTACATCAAGCAATTTCTACAGTTCTTCCTTAACAATATCTTTAAGTGTTGGGTTCATCCCCCTTTGAGGCAATCTGATTGGCTTGCAATCTTCCTTGATGCATATATGATGAGTACATACTGAAGGGTGCACTCCCTTCATTTCCTTATAACTCCAGGCAAAGGCATCTCGATGTTTTCTCAATATGCTGCATAGCTCCTTCTCCAGGGAAGTAGATAGGGATGGATTGATTTTCAATGTTCTTTCTGGGCCAAACTCTATATTTTTAACATAGAGAGAAGTGGGGTCAGCCACACAGATATCAGCTGAGGGGTTGTTTTGGGTTTCTCTTACTATGTCTTCTAATGGAGATATACTGGGAGGTGGATTCTGAATCAAATTTTCAATCATATCATCCTCATCTTGGGATTTTCGCCCCATGGTGATTTCGACTATACAAAGTGGTGCAGAATAAACTTCATCCTCATCCTCCTCTTCCAGCTAGAGAGGTATATCATGTTATAGCAAGGGTTGGGCAGGAGGATATAGGATTAACTGCTTGGACATGTGCCCGTTCTTTATGGTCATGTTCCCAGTCGGCAGTTGATGTAGGCATCGACTGTAGCCAACCAGGGTCTTCCCAAAATGAGAGGATACCTAGTGAGCTTTGCCTTTGGTTGGAGAACTAAGAAATCAGTAGGGTACTCCCAAGAATCAATGGAGACCATCACATCTTCCACAATCCCCTCAGGGGTCACTGTAGAGTGGTCTCCTAGCTGCAGCACTATCGTGGTCTTCCTCAAGGAGCCGTAGAGGTTAAGTTTGAGCATTGTGTCCTTTGTCATCACATTAATGGCAGTTCCCAGATAAATCAAGGTATGTGGGACCATTGTGCCATTGTTGTGGACATCAACTACTGGGCTTCCAGGGTCCAGATATTTTGGACAGATTATCTGCCCCAACATTAGGTCGGACAATTGTCCTATGACATTGATGGTTGGGGCATCTCTCTTGCGCCTTCCCGGATGACTAAAGCACTTCTCTTTCATCAACCTATTGTAGATGGGCACATCTTTTATGGATTGGAGAAGCGGTATCTTCACACATAAATGTTTCAATTCTCCTAGGAGTTCAGTCTCTTTTGGGGCAAGCTATATTGTCATGCATAGTCTCTCAGGAAAGGATGGAGTTGCTTTAGGTTCGCTTTCCTCTTTATCTTTCTCAACCTCGTTGGGTGGAGGTTGGCTATTTGGGAGAACTTTCCCAGATCGCAAGTTAATTTCTTGAATCTCCACAACTGTTATCGGGAAATCTAGTGTCTATGCAGAGCTAATAGTCCCACTAAGACTGGTAGCTATCTTAGAAACAAACAAACTAAAACTACTTTCGTTTTCCTTTATGAGAAGTAGATAAGAGGGGAACAAAGGAGACCAACCTCTGTCTTGCACTTGGTTCCTTGCTTGATTCCTCTCCCTTATAATAGATCTTTGCCACTCGCTTCCTCGTCTACCCAGCTTCAAAGAGCACCTGTGGAATCAAAGCAGCATAACACTATCCAAGAACAGAGATCTACTATCACAAACAACATAGGACCAGAAATATATTGACCACACAAATGCATATATCATCAATCATACAAGAATATGGAGGAAAACTTGAATAGCTTTATTAATATCAAGAATAGCAAAGAGGATTACAACCAATTGTTCTGACCCAGCATCATCCTCTCAGAAAGAAAGCCCTTCTTCACCTCATGCAAAGCTTAGATCACCCAAAACTATGATGTTACACCAAGAAACCAGCAGAACTTCCTTACAAGATACAAAATTCCAGCCTCTGGATCTCTGGGATGAGGGATCCATATATAGATGATTGTAGGGAGGTGAGTCAGCTTCTGAGATTTGATTAGTGTCCTCTCTCTGATAGTTCTTGATTCCACTTAGAGATTGATGATCTCTTACTCATCCCTAGGCGAATTCAGAGAGGCAAGTATCATAGGAGAAGTTTCTGGAAGATTCCATGTCGAACCACTTTGCAAACTATCTCTGCCATTTGTCCACTCTTTCTCATTGCACCCTGAAGAAGAGCTATCTAGTATGCATCGCACCTTTTACTCTGGGCAGGTGGGATGCAACACACCTTCTGCACTTGGCAGTCTGCATGGTCCAGATTTGACCAGTTCTGAGCAGTTTTCTGTGGATAACTTCTGGGAGATGATGTAATCAGCTGACCTTGTTCCTTTAGGTTGTGAAAAAACACTTTTAGGGACTTAGTATCCCTCAGTTTATAGACATATATGATTGGGGTTGCAGTGCCCAAAAATGTCTATAACAGTTGCTCCCTAAAGCATGAGTTCGTTAATATTTTGATGTCAGGTAAAATGTTTTATCATGAGGATCCGAAGTTTTTTTGAGTTGGAAGGCGACCTGTAATAAGATACAATACAATACATTATCTTCATAATATTTTCATGATCTAGCTGAGGTGGGCATTCCCATGCTCGGCTTTATAAATTCATTTTCATGTACATAAGACAGACAATCGTCTGTTTGCAGACTGATGATTCTGGTAGAGCCATCATCCCTTAGATTGGATGATTATTTGTGCAGAAATGATGTACGTTTGATGTCTTTATTTTCCTGAATATATATCGCAGCCTGGATGGATGAAACTAGATCCGGGGTCTTCAATCTCGTTCGATCTTCACTCAAAGTACAATTCGATCCATGTGAGAGATGTTCTGGAGTCGAACATGGAAAGACATCACCTTATTACCAGCTAGTGATGAAAGGTGTTAACAGGCGTGAGAGGAATCACTGATAATGATGATGACCCTCAAGGTACGACAGTACAATTCACGTGGTGTGAAAAAGGGACTTGATGTCGAACACCACGCAAACTCTTTCGGTTGAAGGCCATTGATGTAAACCTGTCGCCGGAAGTGAGAAACTTGCCATTGAGGCATGCAAGCTTCAAAGTACTGAAAGGGTTGTTCCTAGATCGACTTCCTGGATAATGAGCTGATGTCGACAAGAAGCGATCCATCGTAGGAGGGCATTAATGAATCCCACATCTACGACACAAAACGAAGCAAATGATTTTAATGGAGTTGAAAACGATCTGATGATATAAGGTTCAGGGTGGCGGTCATGAAAGAATCGAGCGTGAATGTATTGTAGTGGATGAGACACAGGTGAATGCTCTGAGCAAATTCTCTTGAACATATCGGCGACACTGACATGATGGATTGGTAGCGTTAACGCCAAATGTGGATGGTGTGATGGACCAATGGTGATATGACCAGTGAACGGAACAACCAACCTCAACTCGGATGCGGAGTGAAAGTGTCATGTTCAAGAGCGACTTGCTACCAATAAAGTTTCTTCAAGTTTTCTTCCCAATTTTTCCCCAGTCATTTCTGACCAGTACCTCTTTATTTTTGTCAAGCTTGAGGAGGATAACATATGCTTGTTCTATAATTTTCCCTTCAGGCGAACCCATCGCTATGTTTTAACGAGCCTAGCGATAGTGAAACTCGTTCTTGTCTGTATGGACAAGTTTGTCGCTATTCGGTTTTAACGAGTTTAACGACAAAGATAACTCAGTCCTTTTCAATTTTAGAGATTCTGAAAGGGATGTAAAGAAAATTCCAATAATCCTTTTTTTTCTTATAATCCCTTAAGTCTGAAAAAGTATAAAATGTTGGAAATAATACTGAGAGGGGGGATGAATCAGTATTATTAGATCAGATAAAACTTTTTCAATTTCATACTCAGATTCATACACGCAGCTTCAGTTAAGGATATCAGCGTATATACGCGACTTCGTTAAGGGCAACTAGCGTACATGCAGTGATCTTATGATTCAGTTAGCTTATCTTCAGTAAATGCATCAGAACATTATTAACCATATTAACAGTAAACAGGTGCAGTATAATAGAACATATCATCACACATAAGGCACACACATGAACACCATGATATAAGGTGGAAACCCAATGTGGGTGAAAACCACCTGCTGCAATTTGTTTCTATCTTCCTTTAATAAGAAACTTCTTTTACAATGTACTGGTGCAGTCCTTTACCAGCACGCAGGCTACAACCTGCAGAGGGCTACAACCCTCGTAGCTCTTGTACTAGCCGATCCATTTACTAGTACGTAGGTGCCAACCCTACAGAAGGCTACAACCTTCACTCGTTTTCCAGCTGCTCCTGGAAGGGAGCTACAACCCCTTGGCTCTTGTACTGGCTGATATGTTTACCAGTACGTAGGTGCCAGCCTACGATCTTCCCGGGACCACGTTTCATACATTTTCATACTGGATCCATAAGACAATCACCATTGTAGTACAACCTGCATCATCAATCACTGAAACCTTGTCAACAACATCATAACAACAACCAGATCCAACTCCATCTTCAAATATCATACTTCACATTGTATATGCTACTTGGATGAACCCAACCTGCGTGTATACGCTCTTTTACCAAAACCAACCTGCGTACAGATCTGCAAATTCAAGCTTAAAACTCCGCAGCTATATCAGACATCAAAACATACCCAGATCATAATAATAATAAACATGCGTCAGTAGATCTAGTCTGTCCACAGTCAAACCATATGAAGATAATTATTCCAAGCCTTGAGATCTCGTTCCATCATCCTCCACATGAGTGAAACCTTGGTTCAGATCACCAACCCATAACCAGCATTTGGATCTCACACTTCCTCAGATCTTCATCATTCACACACACTCACTACTTCCTCTGGCCTAATGATCTTTCTCCTTATATAGCTTTAGGCCCTTCACAATATCACGGTCCAAAACCATAGTAACCCAATAACATCAACTCAATACTAGGGATCAACATGTCTGTCGAGACTCCATGGTCCAAAACCATAGGCACAAATTCCAAGGACTAACTACCACGGACCAAAAGTAAGCTTTCCGACATGTACGCTCTTTTCCGTTCATGAAATTGCGTGTATACCCTACTTGGTATATAGCGAACCAGCGTGTATACGCGACTTGGGCTTAATGAACTTTCTTGGCATGCTGTACTAAGATCTGTCCTCTGATTAAGTTGCCATCACCTGTACCAACCTCTGAGTGAGTTGCCATCAAGGACAACACTTGAATCATAATGCCAACAATCTCCCCCTTTGGACTTGATGGCAACCACCACACCAAGTCACTCTCCCCCTTTGACATCAAGGGCAAAGGGCGGACCAAGATATTCTGTTCTTTGGTATACCTTTTGCTGTCCATACTCCCCCTGAAGTTCCTGATTGGGCTCCCCTTTGTATATGCCAAGTTGTATCAATCCATCCATGCTCCCCCTGAGCAGATGCAGGTTCTAAGACCAGCAATTCATTCAAGACCATGACTATCATTCATCATATGTGATCTGTACCATAAGCATCAGCCTGCAATATCATTCCTTTGATCAAACAACAAGATGTATCATTTAGCTTCATAGACTTTATCAACAACTTCTAACCATAATGCCAACAATGTAAAAGGCATGTGCTCCCCCTCAACCTGTGCCATCTATTTTTCTGTTAGATCTGATCATGCATACATCAGTAATAAGCATCAAGATCTCATCATCATCAAGTTAGGATTAAAACACTTCTAACATCTTACAAGTATCAAAACATTTCCAGACATCCTCAGCAGACTGTAATTGTTAACCAAGAGAGCAGATATTGGACTGAATCATATCAGACCCCTTTTCTGAGCCTATCCCCACTGCATTTCTTCAGACTGACATATACACGATTTTGTAGTGTGAAACTCACGTATATACGCGACTTCCCTTAATTAAACTTGCGTATGAGAATTAGAACACTGAACTTCTATACCTTCAGCTCCCCCTGAGTCTGTTATGTCTGTACTGTGCTGAGTACCTTGTGCTGTGCCACATCTTTCTAACTGAACTTCCTTCTTCTTCCATATCTTCAGGCATGTTGATGATTTCTTCTTATCATGAGCTTTGTTCCTGCAATCCTTTGCTCTATGTCCAAACTTGTTACATGCATAGCATCTTACATGTTTCATATTCCTCCTATAGCAATCAACAGCTTTGTGGCCAAACATATTGCAAGAAAAGCAATATCCATTAAAGTACCTTGAATGTGACGATCTTTCTGCATGATGGTCTTGAAACCTTCTTCTTCTACATATGGCTGAAACATGTCCAAGATTATGACATACATAACATTCAACATTTTTCATGGGAGGAGTAAAAGATTTTCTTTGAGGAGTCTCTTTCCTTGACTGTTGATGGGGTTGTCCTTTCATTTCCTTGTAGAGCCTTTCAGATTTTGCATTAGAGATTCTTGTCTTACTTTGTGAACCAGATTCACCTTCAATAGACTCATGAAAACCAAGACCAGTTTTGATAGCAGGGGACCTTTGACTACTAAGAATATCATCCAAGATCTTAGTACTATCTTGAAATCGTAATAGTTTATCTTTTTCTTCTAATTTACTTTTCAAGATATTTACCTCAACTTGATGTTGTTCTTCTCTTTCCAGACATTGCTTCTTCAAGGTCTCTTCAGCTTTCCTTCCTTCATCCAACTGATGCCTTAGTTCGAGGATCTCGTTTTCTTTCTCTTTATTCAGCGCTAGCAGCATTTGTCGAATTCTGGATGCACATTCCAACTGATCTTTTAATATGATGATTTCTTCTTTGAGGGCATTCTCCCTTTTGCTAGGTAGATCTTGCTGATCTATGATTTGATCTGATGCTTCATTTGCTTGTCCATCTTCAATCTGAGGTGATTCAGGATCTGAATACTTGCTTCCACTCAACAGTAGGTTGTCATTGTTCCTTTGAGCTGTATTCTTCTTCTGACGTGCTTTCTTCCCCATTGTTCTATGAATCTCCTTCAAGCGATCAAGCTTCTCTGAAGGACACGCTCTGATACCAATTGTTGGAAATAATACTGAGAGGGGGTGTGAATCAGTATTATCAGATCAGATAAAACTTTTTCAATTTCATACTCAGATTCATACACGCAGCTTCAGTTAAGGATATCAGCGTATATACGCGACTTCGTTAAGGGCAACTAGCGTACATGTAGTAATCTTATGATTCAGTTAGCTTATCTTCAGTAAATGCATCAGAACATTATTAACCATATTAACAGTAAACAGGTGCAGTATAACAGAACAGATCATCACACATAAGGCACACACATGAACACCATGATATAAGGTGGAAACCCAATGTGGGTGAAAACCACCTGCTGCAATTTGTTTCTATCTTCCTTTAATAAGAAACTTCTTTTACAATGTACTGGTGCAGTCATTTACCAGCACGCAGGCTACAACCTGCAGAGGGCTACAACCCTCATAGCTCTTGTACTAGCCGATCCATTTACTAGTACGTAGGTGCCAACCCTACAGAAGGCTACAACCTTCACTCGTTTTCCAGCTGCTCCTGGAAGGGAGCTACAACCCCCTGGCTCTTGTATTGGCTAATATGTTTACCAGTACGTAGGTTCCAGCCTACGATCTTCCCGGGACCACGTTTCATACATTTCCATACTGGATCCATAAGACAATCACCATTGTAGTACAACCTGCATCATCAATCACTGAAACACCCAATACTGAATCACTGAAACCTTGTCAACAACATCATAACAACAACCAGATCCAACTCCATCTTCAAATATCATACATCACATTGTATACACTACTTGGATGAACCCAACCTGCGTGTATACGCTCTTTTACCAAAACCAACCTGCGTACAGATCTGCAAATTCAAGCTTAAAACTCCGCAGCTATATTAGACATCAAAACATACCCAGATCATAATAATAATAAACATGCGTCAGTAGATCTAGTCTGTCCACAATCAAACCATATGAAGATAATTATTCCAAGCCTTGAGATCTCGTTCCATCATCCTCCACATGAGTGAAACCTTGGTTCAGATCACCAACCCATAACCAGCATTTGGATCTCACACTTCCTCAGATCTTCATCACTCACACACACTCACTACTTCCTCTGGCCTAATGATCTTTCTCCTTATATAGCATTAGGCCCTTCACAAGACCACGGTCCAAAACCATAGTAACCCAATACCATCAACTCAATACTAGGGATCAACACGTCTGTCGAGACTTCATGGTCCAAAACCATAGGCACAAATTCCAAGGACTAACTACCACGGACCAAAAGTAAGCTTTCCAACATGTACACTCTTTTCCGTTCATGAAACTGCGTGTATACCCTACTTGGTATATAGCGAACCAGCGTGTATATGCGACTTGGGCTTAATGAACTTTCTTGGCCTGCTGTACTAAGATCTGTCCTCTGATTAAGTTGCCATCACCTGTACCAACCTCTGAGTGAGTTGCCATCAAGGACAACACTTGAATCATAATGCCAACATAAAATAATACAAAAGGGATGAATTTTCGGTAATTTTAACGAGCCGAACAAAACAAGCGCTCAATCTTTTTGTGTAATAATCCCTCAGGTCCAAAAAGATTAAAATCTAGAGGAGGGATAGCACTTCCGGTCACTTTAATGAGTTGGAGAGGCTAGTTGCTCGGCAATATTTTCATATTTTATGAGTCAGATGAAAAGAGCTTAAAGGAGACTCATTTTTCGAGGAACGAGTGATAAATTCGGGTAGCAGCTAATTCCAGGTAAGGTTTGGAATTTTCCAATCACGGTAGTGTGACAAGGATGGCTAACAGGATCACTCTTCACAGCTGTTCCTCAAAAAGGGTAAACAATCAAATGGAGGTGAATGATCGGCCAAAACAGAGTGGAGGTGATGATGAGAACATGACCAAGGCTCAAAGTTTGATGATAACGCATTCATGATGGTTATTTACCAGAAATTGGTTCATTTTTTAATGAATGAGCTTAAAATCTAGGGGAAACATTTGCTCATTTCTTATGTTTAATTTTTAATGAGCTTGAACTCCACGTACAAACTGCTCAATACAATGGTCATTGATTACCTTGATTTTACCATTGACAACTTTGTTCCTTCAAAGGTTGTACTGCCTATTCAATTGCTTCATCAAACTAGTTAGAAATGAATAATATATGCTTGAAAAATGAGTCAAAACACTAATATTTTACTTGAATTACGTGAAAAGTAATTTAAAAGTGGTTTTTACCTCTCATTTTACCATTTCATTTGAACTTTGGTTTGTTGGAGCTTTGGAGGTGCTTTCCCCCTTGATTTTCACTAGCTGATTCCAAGAGATTCTGTGGATGATTCTTGGTGCCGTCTGGACCAGGTAAGTGCTAAACCTGAGCTCTTCAGTTTCATTCTTTCCTTTTTCAATTCTGAGCATGTTTCCTGTTTTTTCTGAGCCCCTGGGGTTTGAAAAATTTGCCTTGGCTCCATCGCACCTTTCCTACATCGAAAAGTGCGATGCATACTGGCCTGGCCATTGGCCAGTCAGTATGCATCCCACCCAGTACACTGCTGGGGGTGCGATGGGCGCAAGGAGGGAAACTTGTGCACAATTTTTTCATGGAATTTTTGCCTATTTTTCACCAAATCAGGATCATGACTCTTCTCTTGTCTGTTTTCAGAGATTCATCAGTGCAAAATTCCTATTACGTGGCGAGAACGTGAGCATGAAGAAGAGGACATGCTTGCTTTACATGATCTGGAAACGGTAACTGCACTGCGGAACTATGGCCTGTTGAAGTTCTTTCGCATCTCTAGCATGAGGCAACGAATCAACTTGTTGCAATATTTTTTCGATGCATGGGATCCTACTGACCAGGTGTTCCAGATTAGGGGCAAATCCATCCCCTTGACTGTTGTGGACATCTATTTTTTGACCGGTTTATCGAGGCGTGGTGCCCCTATCTCATTATCAGGTTCAGCCCGTGGGGGTGAATCCGTGAGAGATTATATTCGCCGGTATTGCAGAGAGGGATCTCAGCCGAGTAGGGATGGCAAGATCAATATCCGAGACGTCACTGACAGGTCCTTGAGGACCATTCTATTCACTTTTGCTAGACTGGCTGGTAGTGTGGCTCTTCATGTGGCCAACAGGTCTTATATGCAGTATGCCTTGGAATGCCTTGAACCAAAGGTGTTCAACTGGTGTGATGCAGTACTCCCTGTGATGAAAGAACAACTGACCAAGGTAAAAAACGGAAGATTGAAGAACTTTGGTTATGGTTCTATTTTGACCGCTTTCGCCTTGGAAAAGATCCCACTGATGCAGCCACAATATATTTCACTTGGTTTACCTCCACCGACTAAGCCATGGATGCAGAGATGGGTTGACTTCATGGCCCGACATGTGGGTCAGTCCCAAATTTCTTTCTCTGATACCTTCTTTGAGTGGTTCAACCGTCAGCAGATGGTTTTTGCTGAGTGTCCATATGCTGGTATGGATTTCCGGGGTGATCCGGATTTGGCACTGCTGGCTGGTGAGCAGTGGGGTGCCATAGGTAAATCCTCTGACCATATTCCTGTTTATTGCTTTTCATAATGTTCTTATATTTTCTTTACTCAAGACTAATCAAAACTCATGCGCTCATGTAGACATTGGACCAGTTCGACCAGCAGTATGTCCGAGAGCGCCAGCTGCCGCTCCGGCAGGAGAGGTTGTGGGGAGGGCTATCCTTCGCGACCTTGATGTGGTCGAGACTCTTTCAGCATTGCAGGATCAGGTCAAGGGTCTCACTCTTGGTATTTTGGATGTGAGGACTGACGAGCTACCTCTGAGGCTGTAGCGACATACTACTGGCGTGCCAAGTCGATGGACTCGGCTTTTACGCATGATTGCACAGGCGGTGACTTGTTATCATTAGCACCATTAGACTAGGGTGCCCCCTATCATTTTGAATTTTGGGTCATCTGACCAATTTTGTCTTGGTTACAAAAGTAAACCACAAATAGCTATATATATATTTTGATTTTCGGAGTTTTATTTTGGTTAAGTTACATGATCCTGATGCAAATATTGATGAAATGCTTCTTTTTATAAATGTTGCAAATGTCTATCTAACACATAATTTGCCAATGAGTCTGTTAATGTGTTTAAGTTTCTGGAAATATGCTGATATTGAATAGAATCAAACTGCCTTTCCGAAATCTTGACCCTTAGGAACATGCAATAGATAGTTGGATTTCGGACGGAGTAGATACCAGTGAGTTGTAGGATGACGAGTTGTGAGTCTAGCCTGACGACAAGTCGGTGTATGCCATGTGTGATGGCATCAGAGAGGAGTTCTATCAACGCGTTATATTCAACGATGTTATTTATTGACCGACCAATACATACCCCTCTGAAACTTACTAACTCTCTGCTTGGATCAAAAATGGCCCAGGCCGCAGAAGATAGGTTCCGTGAACTACGACTCTCTCCATCGTCATATCCAACAAATGATTCCAATAGGTTCGACATCTGCAACAAATGTAAAAAGTGGATTACTTGACCAAAACAATTACCCTTAGCGAAAACAAAAATGTAACAAAAGCATAGGGGTTACTACACTGAATCATGCGTAGTAACACTTAAGGTACAACCCGTTATGGGGTTGCGCCAGTGGAATCCCATCATAATCCACTAACTCGTAGGCCCCTTTTGCTAATACACGTTTAACAATATAGGGGCCCATCCACAAAGACTTGAATTTACCTGCTCCCAATTTATCGGATTCCTGGTCGTAAAGTAAGACCAAGTCACCTTCTGAGAAGACACGGGGTTTGACATTCTTGTCGAACTGCGCCTTGACTCATTTCTTATGGGCTTCATTAGCCAAAGCGGCATCACGACGGGTTTCATCCAATTGGATTAGTTCCAAGAAACGAGCCTCCTCTTCTGAAGTTCCGAGGAGAAGGTCAACTGCGAGTTTGAGGGACGAGATTTCACACTGAACTGGTAAGATTGCTTCTAGGCCATACACCAGTTGAAAGGGTGTAAACCCGGTTGCATTCCTTACCGATGTTTGGTATGCCCACAAGGCTAAGTACAAGATCAGGTGCCAACTCATTTTGTGGACTCCAATCATCCTTTGCAGCATTCGCTTCAGGACCTTGTTGATTGCTTCAACTTGTCCGTTGGCCTGTGGGTAATATGGAGTAGAGCTGTCGTGGGACAACGCCAATTTGGCATCCAATTCAACCATCATGTGATTGCGAAAATGTGATCCATGATCTGTGACTATGGCCTGTGGAACGCCGAATCTGGCGACTACATGATTGAAAAAGAAAAGGGCAGCCATTTCGCTGGTGTTGTTTAATGTAGGCATTGCCTCAGCCCATTTGGTAAAATAGTCTACCACGACTATGATATACCCATGCCCCCTGGTCGAGGTGGGGTTACATGTCATGAAATCTATGCCCCATTTGGTGAATGGCCCAACAGCAACTACTGGTTGCAGGGGTGCGGGTGGTCTTCTGGTTTTGCTATCGAAAATTTGACATGCATGGCAACTTCTGACTGCGGTTATGCAATCTTTGAACATTGTTGGCCAGAAGTATCCTGCTCGTAAAAATTTTTGCGCCGTAGCGTAACCAGATTGATGCCCCCCACACACACCTAAATGGTAATCATTCAGGACTTTTTCAGCCTCCTCATGGGTGAGGCACCTCCTTAGAACTGTATCCACGCCACGACGGTAAAGCGTATCACCGATGATCATGTAGTATTTTGATTGGTATCCAATACATCTTTGTTCCGAGCGAGAGGTATTAGACCTATATTTTTGGGTTTGGAGATAGATGATTATATCTCCATACCACGGATTGCTTGAAGATATCAGACAAAGATTCATCCACGTTGGTTTCTTCGGATGTTTCATCGTTGGACGACGATGGGAGATCGCATATTAATTCTGCGAAAACCAGGGATTTCTTTGATTTGGATTTTACAAATTCCATATCAAACTCTTGAAGAATTGCTATCCATTTTGAATATTTTCCCCCCAGCAACTGTCGCGACAAGATATAAGTCATGGGGTCGCAATCTGACAAAATGGTAGTTTTTCGAAAGAGGACATAGTGTCAAAATCTCTGTATCGCTTGAACAGATGGGAGAGCCATCTTTTCAACGTAGGAATACTTGATTTATATATCATTTAAGTTTCTACTAAATAATATATAGGATGTTCAATTCCATTGTCTTCTTGAACTAAAACCATTGCGATGGTTGTATCCGCTGCAGTCAGATACAGGTTAAAGTCTTTTTGATAATCAGGAGCGTACATTAATGATGCTTTTATTAGGGATTCCTTTAAAGCATCAAAGGAAGCTTGCGCGACCTGATCCCAGACGAAGGGTACTTCTTTTTTCAATAGACGTGTATAACCTTTAGCAAGTTCGGCGTAATTTGGAATGAACCTCTTCAAAAAGTTTGCTTTCCGTTGGAGTTTCTCAATCTGAAGCAAATTTGAAGGTGGAGGAAAATTTATGATTTCCTGAACCTTACATGGGTTGAGACGAATCTTGTCCTTTGAGACTACAAAGCCAAGAAAACGACCAGAACTGACATAGAACACACATTTGTGTGAATTGAGTCGTGTCTTGTAGTGTCGGCAACATAGAAATATCGCTCTCAAATGTTGCGGATGATTGGTCTGCTTTTGCGAATGAGTCGGAAGATCATCGAGATATGGTTGAACAATGTTTTCGATGTCATGGAAGGCATAATTCATTGCCCTCTGAAATGTTGCCCCTGCGTTCTTTAAACCAAAGGGTAACTTGCGATGTGAAAATGTGCCCCACGGACAAATAAATGCAGTCTTTGACTGGTCCTGTGGGCAGATATTTATTTGATTATACCCGGAGAATCCATCCATAAATGAAAAGATTTCACATCTGGCGCATTCATCAATTATTTGGTCAATAAAGGGTGCAGGGTAGTTGTCTTTTGGACAAGCTTGATTTACATCCCTATAATCGACGAAGACTCTAATCGTTCTTTGTTTTTTCATTATAGGAACAATGTTTGATACCCAATCGGTTAGAGGAACCGGGTAAATAAAACCAGCATGGAGAAGTTTTTCAACTTCTACCTTGATGGCAGCGGCTTTCTTGGGGTGCACCTGCCGTAGCCGTTGTCGTACTGGTTTGACATCTGGATACATCTTTATTTCGTGTTCAACTATACTTGAGTCAATGCCTGGCATTTCATCATATGAGCAAGCAAAGACATCTTTGAATTCATGAAAAAGAACTTCGTATCTTTCGAGTTCTGAAGGAGAACAACATTTGCCAACATAAATATTCTCTACAACATCTGTTTTGGTTGAGATACTTATGGCGATAGTCTCTTCGATATTGGACAAGTTTCGCTTGGAATCCACCGTGTTTACAGTATTTGATAGGAAATCAAAAACTGAAGGATGATGAAGGTCATTAGGAGTATCTTCTTGACAATCCAGAAGATGGGAACGATGGTGGTATTCTTCCCATGACGCCCCGTCAATTATCATTGACTGAACAATTCCTTCGTCTATGTAATGTACTTGCGACCAAGGATATGAAGGGGTGCCATATTCCTTAGACCTATCTATCCAAATTCTTGATGAGAGTTGATTTGGGTTTGCCTCCCATGCCAAAAACATTGATTGCTACAATATTTCTATTGGGCTTGGAGGCAATACCTGCAGATGATCCATGCTAATATCGTTTTCTGAGATCTTTTGAATAGAAGATATCATATTGCAGGTTCCTACCATCGCCACTTCCGCCAGATTGATTGGAGGTGGGAGGGAAAAAGTCCCCATTAATATAGGGTCTTTTAGTAGGCCTACTCCGATATTTTGAAGTGAATGGGGGCTTCCATGGATCATCGGAATGCTTCCCGTAACTTGGGAACTATTGGGGAGAAATGTTTGTTGGTTGACGATTGTAATTCCCCCTTGAAAGGGAAATGCAATCTTCCTGAAGTAGGTCAACACAACCGCAGCCATAGCATATATCCAGGGCCTTCCCAGTAGGATGTTGTAATCGAGGTTTCCATCGATTATTTCAACATCTATTTCTACTGTTTCCCCCCCCAGTTCAACTTGAAAGTTACTTAAAATCCCATATGGGGTATATGTTCGTCCATCAAATGCTTTTAATGTCGTCAAAGATCGTGACAAGGTTGGAGATCCTAAAGTATTCCAGCAACTCATTGACATAATACATGTAGATGCCCCCTCATCAGTAATTGTTCGATGAACAATTTTGTTGAGGGCTTTCACTTGAATGAGGAAAGCTAGTTGAGCTGGTAACTGAGGATCATATCCTTTGTGATTAAAGGACACAAGATTAGAATCCTTTGGGTCAATCCCACCTATTGCTGATAATAAAGCTTGCTTTTGGGAGGGGAAATTTTGCATTACCTCAAGTGTCGACATAGCGGATGGTGATTGGGCCAGATCTTCCACCATATTATAATGTTGTGCTGCTCTGGCACGAGGATTAAATGTCGACTTGTGTACTCCTCCCTTTGGCGGTTTTATTGTTAGCTCTGGAATGATGGGCGGCACAAATTATGTCGAAGTTGTTGTCGAACTGCTAGGTTGATATTTATCCTTGTTGTTCGACAGTTGTGGATTCCCGTAATCTTTATTCCTTGTCGTTATCAAAGCATCATTTTGCTGCTTCGAAACCGACAACATCAGCACTTGGGACGGGGAAGCATTGTCACTGGCAACCAGATTTGTTCCTGGATTTGGAAACGGATCAGTTAATACAGGCGAAGCTTTTGAATTCTTGAAGAATCTTTTAAGCTCAGCTTTATATGGACAATCTCTTATCCAATGATCCTCATCACATATAAGACATGGACGATTTGGTTTCTTATCTCCAGAAGGGTTTGCAGAAGATTTTTCAGGTGATGATTCCTCCTGTTTCTTCTTCTTCCCTTTGTTTTTCTTCTTGCCTCTTGGTTGCTTGGTTTCTTTGCCTTTGTCAGTTGAGACGGCATTTACTTCCGAGGTGAGAAGTTCCTCATTTGCATTTTGACTAGAAATCTTACGGGCCTTTTTAGATGTAGCCTTTGTTGATTTCATGTTTGTCGTACCAATCACGCCATCGTCGGCATGAGAGTCATTGTTTGATTTAGGAGGAGGAGGAATGGAGAATTCCAGTCTGGGAGCATCATGGATTTTATCGTAGAGCATGCCAAACTGAGTATAAATCAAGTCTAAATATTGCGCACGAGCAATAACTTGCTCTTCAGTGACGACTCCTCCCTTTGCCACATCTTCTTTAATGGAAGCTAATAATGACTTAATAAGCCATTCAGCTAAAAGTTGATCAGGAACATACGTTTTTACCATTCTACAACGATGTCGCCACTCATGAATATGATCGGATATGTGAGTGGCCGTCGTTTGCTTGAAATTGGTAAGAAGTTCTATTCCCATTTCGTACCTTATGGGTAACTGAAAATGGGTTAAAAAGGTTGTGGCTAGGGTATTGAAGTTATCAAACGAAGCTCTAGGTAATTCGATATACCATTTTGCTGCTGGACCAGTTAACGTTCTCTGAAAAAGGCAAAGCCTAATCGAATCATCATTTAGGGTGTTTGATGAACACCACAGATGAAAGGTCATCACATGATTCGACGGGTCTTCACCCGAATTTCCATTAAATTTAGGAATATCTGACGGAAGTTTATGCAGAATCGCTGTCCACCAAGGGGTGTAAGCAATTGGATCATTCGTTAGAAGATTTAGATCCGGTAACTCTAAAGTCGCCACGAAGGGTAACTGTTGATTTAGTTTTGGCGAAGCATACTTAGGATAAGATGGAATTGCCTGAGTAGTTGGTCTTTGCATACCAGCATAATGCATTTGATGCTGGTAACTTTGGTAAGGTTGATGGGCATAACCATTATAGAATGGTTGATTTTGACTGTTTTGAATATACGGCTGCCCATTATTTGCAAATATTTGTTGCTCAGATCCTTGGTAAGCTTGTTGGAATAGCGGTTGTTGATATTGCACCAGCCATGGTTGTGAAGCCATGTGCTATTGTCCAATACTGGCTGTTTGACCAAGATGAGGGGTAATTGTACCCGTTTGGGCCTGTTTCATTCCACTAGTTGGTGATTGTGGTTGAGTCACAGGGATAAGAGGTTATTGCATTACGACCTGAGAAACCTGAGGTTGGCATACAACAGGCAACGCTTGTACTTGTGACACCGTCACAATAGCCGACGTAGTTGGTATATTTGACATAGGTAAACATTGTTGGATCGAGTATACAACTCTTGGTTGTTGAGGCAGTATTGGCACCCAACTGCTAGATGTAATTCCAGCATAACCTGAATTTTGTTGTGAACTCTCGTATGGTTGTCCTCCCGGAGGAGACAATGAAAGGGTATATTTCCCCCCATATGGCGGTAATCTGGTACTTAAAGGAATGATTTTCCCTTGAGGACCGGACTGCCCAAATTGACACCATGAAGGATCAATTTGCTGAGACTCAACATAAGAGCTCCCGGATATTATTCTGGATGAACAAACGGGAATGGAACATATTGTCAAAATAGCCCCTGAGTGGGCCCCATCTAGCGATTCAGAGCTAGTTGGGATAGATGGTATGCTGGCGAACATTGTTGGAGTGACAGCAGGAAGTTCTGCCATCGCTGTGTCAGATGACACAGTCCTAGATGTCGACGGTTGTTCAGACATTTCTAGTCTATCCAAAAGATTTCCTAGCGATTCTACAGGAGCTTCTGATAACGGTAGACTAATTTCTGATAAAGAAGGATATAGGTTGATCCCGACTCCAAATTGTGATGGAGTACTAGATGGAGGATCCTCCACAATCTCTTCTATAGCAATCAGACCAGGTGGAAGAGGTAGACCGTCAGGTCCGTAAAATATTTCTGGTGTCGAAGAAGGTATAGATTCTGTAGCGACAGATGTTTGGGGAATAACACCTTCCGAATCAGCTGTAGATGGAGCTGGTTCAGTAATACAAGTGTTTACCTTCACACTAGGATCAGTTCTACTGTCCTTTGGTGGCTGTGGAACTTCTTCTGTAAAGGAAGGGATACCAGAAATCTTTGGAGTAACCGGAGTCCCTGATGGTGTCGGAACACTCGTTCCAACTTTACCAGGGGATTTTGAACCGGTTAAATGAGTTCGCTTCGCCGATAACAATTTTGATTCTGGAGACAAAGACGGTTGACTCGTAAGCCTCCGCGAACAACGGGGTTTCAATTGACTTTCTTCCACGATTGCGGATTACTCGATCAACTAAAAATCAAGGGGAAATATGTTTCTTAATTAAATTAATTTTAGACGCTTTGACACAACTTGTTTTTTCAATTTTTAAGAGTCGAGAAAAAACAAAAGATGACTCTAGTCGCCTTCGATTTTTAATGAGCTTGAAGTGACAAGTGCTCAGATGGACCTTTTCTTTTAAGGAGTCTAAAAAGGAATGAAAGAGACTACTCTGGAAGTCTAGACAGAGGGATTACCAAACCAATCGCAAAACTACAGAATACTTTTTACGGTACGACAGTCAATCTTCCCGAATGCTGTGTTCAGTGCATTGCGATCGATAGGGCGGCAGACACGGCTTCCTATGGATAAAGGATATAGCCTATTGTGGTCTCCCAATATATACTCGACGGTACGTGGGAGCACAAGTTCGTACTGGAACTTGTCGTCTAAAAGTGGAGGAATCACCCAACCAGCAATGAAAACAATAGTTACCAGGCTTTACGACACTGGAATACGTCTCTAGCCTAGACTTCTAAATGTTGTGCGTTAGGTTCCAAAGCATTTTTATCTTCATTAAATTTATTTTACAGTTGATCTTGTTTAAGAAATTTTCCTTTTAGGTTCACCGCGTGATGTAGATATACAATTCCTAAAATGCAATCTAAGATGATAAACAATCGTTTAATCTTCTTTTTGCAATGAAAATCCTAGCTACTAAAGAAAGAGAGATGATATTCTTTCAACATAGAGCAGAGAGCACACACTATATGCACTGTGCTAAATCAAACCAACAAATAGTCTAAATGCAAATGCACATGCATGTATTTTTTTTCAGCCTTCTTAATGTGTGAATGATAAAAAGAAAGCTAAACGCAAATCTGAATTATTTTTCAAAGCGACATTACTAACAAGCTTCTTTTCAAGACAAAATGAAGACAATGACGACACTTTGCGATTTGGAATTGAAAACTTGCTTTCGACACTTGAAAAACTATTAATTCAAATCAAATACAAGAGTAACAGTGTAATCGACTATCAAGAACAATCGGATTCTCTTCTATGACTGAAAATGACACTTGCGACACTTCCAAATCAAGAAACGACAGTTCAATTACGCTACTTCTTTGTAAAAGAGAACTGAAAATGGCTCACAATACATAAAAACATTTACAGTTCTTTGCACAATGGAGGCGGAATAATGGCAAGGAAGGGGGTTTCCACAGAGGTGTACTGACTACAGACAGCAAAACTCCTGAACAGAGCTGAAAAGAGTGAAGAAAAACCAAAGTCTAGAGGCAAAATTACCCTTCTTTGACTATCGCACCTGTTACACAGGGATTCCATTATGCATCCCACCTACTGCACATGGGAAGTGCGATGCATACTGATATCCTTGAAGAGAGGGTGCGATGGTACAGTGCGAGACTTTTGATCCAGTTCTTGATCACAGTTTGCAGCACAGTTCAGGGATTTAGGCCGAGCAATTGATAATCAGTAAATAAATCACAGGGGTAGATCTAAGGAGGTTACTAGAGACACCACAACGACAATTAGGATGTTTACAAATCAATTGTTCAATTTATAAACAAAACCCGGAGATAGAATGAAGCAGCATTGATCTACTTTGCACCTGCATAGCAAATGCAGTTCGAAGGCTTGCTGGCTTGACTTCAGGCTCCGTCTGTAAGTTTATAAAACAAACAAATATAGAAAAGTAAACAAGCTATTAGCTCCCCAGTGGAGTCGCCATTTTGTTATCGGGAAATCTAGTGTTTATGTAGAGCTGCTAGTCCCACTAAGAGTGGTAGCTATCTTAGAAACAAACAAACTAAAACTACTTTCGTTTTCCTTTATGAGAAGTTGATAAGAGGGGAACAAAGGAGACCAACCTATGTCTTGCGCTTGGTTCCTTGCTTGATTCCTCTCCCTTCTGATAGATCTTTACCACTCACTTCCTCGTCTATCTAGCTTCAAAGAGCACCTATGGAATCAAAGCAGCATAACACTATCCAAGAACAAAGATCTACTATCACAAACAATATAGGACCAGATATATATTGACCACACAAATGCATATACCATCAATCATACAAGAATGTGGAGGAAAACTTGAATAGATTTATTAATATCAAGAATAGCAAAGAGGATTGCAACCAATTTTTCTGACCCAGCGTCATCCTCTCAGCAAGAAAGCCCTTCTTCACCTCATGAAAAGCTTAGATCACCCAACACTATGATGTTACACCAAGAAACCAGCAGCACTTCCTTACAAGATACCAAATTCTAGCCTCTGGATCTCTGGGATGAGGGATCCATATATAGATGATTGTAGGGAGGTGAGTCAGCTTCTGAGATTTGATTAGTGTCCTCTCTCTGATAGTTCTTGATTCCACTTGGAGATTGATGATCTCTTACTCATCCCTGGGCGAATTCAGAGAGGCAAGTGTCATAGGAGAAGTTTCTGGAAGATTCCATGTCGAACCACCTTGCAAACTGTCTCTGCCATTTGTCCACTCTCGCTCATCACACCCTGCAGAAGAGCTATCTAGTATGCATCGCACCTTTTACTCTGGGCAGGTGGGATGCATCGCACTGTCTGCACTGGGAAGTCTGTATGGTCCCGATTTGACCAGTTCTGAGCAGTTTTCTGTGGAGAACTTCTGGGAGATGATGTAATCAGCTGACCTTTTTCCTTTAGGTTGTGAAACAACACTTTTAGGGACTTAGGAGCCCTCAATTTATAGAAATATATGATTGGGTTTGTAGTGCCCAAAAATGTCTATAACAACCACATAAGTTGGGCATGATGGTTCCCCACTATACACTTGCTGAGCCTGTCTGTTGTTCGGGTTCAGATTTGGCTGGGCAGGAATTTGGGATTGCCTTGGTGGAGCAGAAGGTAATGGCTGTGGTTGGGCAGGTGGTGGAAGCAGAAGAGCAGGAAGAGAGTTGTATTGTGGCCTCCACCCCTGATGAGATGCATTCCACTGAGGTTGCAGCTGAGCATAGGATTGAAATGAATGGGTGGCTGGTTGGGCATGATATTGAGATGTGAAGGACCAAGGAGGAGGTGTGGACCAGAAAGGATGAGCAGGAGGGCTCCAAGAAGGTATGGAGGTGACTTGGTTGGGTTTTTAGTATGCATGAGATGTCCCTTGCATCTGCTGCTGGTATGGTCTAGGTCCATTCGATCTCCTTTGGCTTATGTAATAGATATGTTCACTGACTCTTTCAGCCCCTTGGTATACAGCTTTAAGTCTGGGCAAGGAAGGGCACTTATCTGTAGAATTATCTTCTTCACAGACTAAACAAACCTCTATAGAGTTCAATGGGCATTCATTCCTAGGATGCCTCCTGGTGCATCTAGGGAAAAAAATGGCCAAAGCCCTCTCTGCTTCCTCTTGTTTTCTTTTGATATGTAAGGTATCCATTTGCATGGCAAGAGTCTGCAGCATCTTACTCTTGAAGTCTTCCAGCATGTTTCCAATTTCACCTTTAATGGATGAATTGGAAGAAGAGGTATTCACTATGGGTTGACTCCCCTTACCTTTCTTTCTGGCTGCTCTAGAATGGCTTCTAAAAACAGTATTTATGTCCTCATAGGATAGTTGGTAGATGTCTCCCCTAGCTAGTAGATGGAGGGTGTCTAAAAGGTATTCCCGAATTCCCCTGATCAGGACCAACTTTAGAGACTCAGGGTCAAGTGTACACCTGGCCCTTTTGTAACTGAGCTGGAATCTCTCTTCACAGTCTTCTAGGGACTCATCACTTCCCATGGTCATTCGGAAGATTTCTTCTTTAGTATCTTTTGACCTACAATAGTCTCGATACTTGTCGTTAAAGGCCTGATGCATCTGAGCCCAAGTTGTGATGCTATTGCCAGGTAATCCTATGAACCAACACAGTGCTGCATCCTTGAGAGTAGAAGGAAACAGTTTCAACTTTTTCTCGTCTTCTGCACAGTCATAAGTTCGATAGATGATAGCAAACTCGAACAAGAAGGTGTAAGGATCTTTTGTAGTCAAACCATGGAAGTGAGGTAGGGCTGAAGGACTTATATTCTTCATTTTGGTGTCCACATTGGTCTCTCGAATGGGGAAGGTAACCTCTATTCTCTCTCCATTTCCCCTATCATTTCTGTTTTCAGCCATTGGCTCCGAAGGAATGTTTTCTTCTTCTTCTTCCCCTATAAGTTCCTCAAATATTTCTCGCTATTCACCTAAGGGTTCTTCTTGAGTGCAACCACCAAAGAAGAGAGAAGGTTAGCTGTGTGAAGCAGTGGAAGTGTTGGGGAAAAATTTTCCTAAGTTATCTTTATTCCTACGAGGCATGAAAGGAAATCTTTTTGGTTGGTTTTCTGTTTCTTTTTCCCCACACTGAAAGGACCTACAAAAACTAAAATTGTAATTGAACAAAACAAACTGCAACTAGCTGAAATAAACTTGCTGAATGGAAATTTGCAAAATTGAAAAGGAAAGCAAGGAAATGCAGAACTGAAAGAAAAGAAATGACTAGTCTACTCTTGCTGAAACAAACTATTAGCAGAATGTTGCAATAGGAAATAGAAGAAAGAAATAATCACAGAATACTCTGACGCTTCCCTAGCAACGATGCCAAAAGGTGGTGAGAACTAGTATTGCAGCAAGAATGCTGCAACTCCTAGGCTACAAATTTTACTTTTATCAACCCGGTAGTTCGTAACAAATTTGGAAGCGTCGGTGCTATATGCACAAGTACTATTTCTCACTGCAGGTTGTCACTTGGTAAGTTGGCGCAATATCACTAGGAGCTCAAGCCAACTTCTATGGATTTCAAAAGAAGCTCTATATGTGATGAAAGGAAAGAAAGATTACTCTACAGATGCTATTCTAACTGCAAAAAGGAGAAAGACTGGAATGTAAAGCAAAACCTAGTAAACCCTAATTAACAAGATAATTCTACTTTTGCCAAAAAAACTACGAAAACCATGAAAAAAATGCCATTACCTACTCAAGGAAGTAAACAACATCTAACCATGCTATTTCTGGAAGTAAATAAGCAAAAAACATATTCTTGGATTTTTATGTGTTTTTATGTGAATTTAACATGGATCTAATTTATTGTGTGTGAGTGTGGCAGTGAACAGGTGGCGTTAGAGGGTGGTTTTGGAGCTTGGGAGGATGTAGGATGGTGTGAATGGGTCCTAGGAGCTCTAAGGTGGCCTTCTAGAGGCTTTTCCCACACTCAGCCTTCAAAAGAAATCCTACAGGAAAAACTACAGGAGGACAGAGGAAAACTACAGGAGGAAAATAGGGAAACTATAGTAGGCCTATAGGAGGAGGTTGAGAGAAATTTACGCTATTTTGAGGGTGTGAGAGTGGGTGGAAAATATGGATGAAGCTTGGAATGAGGTTTTAGGGCACCTAAGGTCTACCATGAATCACTAGGAGAGAGAAATATTATTGGGTTTGCTCAAGGAGAGAGGAAGAAGTTCTATGAAAAATGAAGGAAACTAGGGTAGAATTGAGGTGAGGTTTGGGAGAACCATAGGACATGAATCAGATGGAGGGTGTGATTACTGGTAAGCTGGCCTATTGTTGGAAGAGATTCATTGCATAGAAACTGATAGTCAACCAAGAAAATCAAGCAACCAATGAAATGAGTGCATCCTAGGAAAAACAAGTTTTACATTAAAATGGCCTAAAATATGATGCATAGAAGGAAATGCTGGGGAATGCTGTAAGAAAGGAGAGCATGAAAGAGGAATATTTTAAATCAGGAAGTGAACATGATAAAGAAGATCTAAATCAAAGAAAAACTAGACTATCAACCTACTAGAGAGCTGCAAACACTAGAAGTCCTAGGAATGAGGAAAATCTATGTTTTTGGGGCATCAAGAGAGTCTTTGCCTCAAATCATGGTCCCAGAGGGAGGAAGAGAGGCCAAGGCACTGTTTCTAGCCTTTTGAATCTTCTCTGATCACTGCTTAACCTACTATATAAAGCACAAATGGAAGCAAACTACTAACTCATCAAAAGCAACTTATTCTTGACCATAAAAGAAATACATCTAACAACATACTAATCTACAAATCGAAGTAAAGCATAAAAATACAAGTAAAGAGGAGCTTGGTGTTGTTGGGAAAAGTATCCAATACGGAATGACCCTATCCCACTCTAAGGGTGATAGTTCCTTAGCAACAATCAAAGCAAAGCTATTTGAGATTACTTCTTTATGAGATGTAAAAGAGTGGAGAAAGAGATCCACTAACCGATGTCTTTCGCTTAATGATTGATCCAATCTTCTCTCCTTGCTGCTTGCCCCCAGCTCCTTGCTCTTTCACTGGCCCAGCTACACCAAGATCCTACAAAATGGCAAGAGAGGGAAACTACAAGAAGCATACATTCATAATTGATTCAAGGATTAGAATAAATCAAATACACAAGTATAACAACACACCATTGAGACACATGTATATAGAAGAACCTCAAATGCTTTATTAATGGAAGAAGTAAGGTTCAGGAAGTGATACAACCATAAAAGGCCCAATCCAGCATCACCTTCCCAGCAGAAAGAAATCTCCTCTTCACCTCCTTCAAAGCAAATCACCCAATAGTTCTAAACTCAAACCAACAGCAATTCTTTACATTCACAAGATTCCAGCCTCCTTAGACCTCATGAGAGAGATCTATATATAGGAGTTTTGGAGAAAGGATGAGTCAGCTTGAGGCTGGCATGAAGCTGACAAGTGTCCTCTCCCACTTCAGTTCTTAAGTCCACTTGGAGGTTCTTGCTTCCACTTGGAGATTTGGAACCTCTTACTCATCACCAGTCGAATTCCCTGATCCAAGTGTCATTTTGGAAGCTTCCTGGGCGTTGACACCTTGAGGAATGACTCTGCCACATGTCCAAACTTGCCCAGCGTAGGTAGCCTTCTTTGGAGTTGACATTCAACGCAGACAGACAGTGGAGCAGTTGACATTCAGCGCAGATGCTCAGTGGAGCAGTTGACATGATCCAGAATTGCCTTGTTTTTGAGTGTTTTCAGGTGGAGAACTTTTGTTGAGTGCTGTGGTTTGCTGGCCTTGTTCCTAGAGGGGTAGGAACAACATGTTTAAGGACTTTGGATCCCTTAGATTATGGACATTTCATGCTTCATGCTGTAAGGCACAAAAATTTCTATAACAGTTGCCCCCTAAAGTATGAGGTCGTTTATCGGGTGAAATTCTTTATCAGGAGGATCCAAAGTTCATTCAATCGCTGAGAGGTGACTTGTAATAAGATACAATACAATACATTATTTTTCATACTGCTTTCATGATCTAGCTGAGGCGGGCATTCCCATGCTCAGCTTTATAAATACATTTTTCTGTACATAGAACAGACAATCGTCTGATGGTAGACTGATAATTCTCTGTGGAAATTATCTTCCTTTGAGTAGGATGATCATCTGCTGCACATGTTAATGTTTTTATTTCCTGAATATATATCGCAGCCCGGATGGATGAAACTAGATCCGGGGTCTTCAAACTCGTCCGATCTTCACTCTAAGTACAAGTCGATCCATGTGAGGATTTCTTGGAGTCGAACATGGAAAGACATCGCTTGATTACCAGTCAATGATGTAAACTGTTAACGAGCGCGAGAGGAATCACCGATAATGATGATGACCCTCAAGGTACGGCAGTACAATCCACGTGGTGTGAATAAAGGACTTGGCGTCGAACACCACGCAGAATCTTTCGGTCGAAGGTCATTGATGTATACCTATCGCCGGAAGTGAGAAACTTGCCATTGAGGCATGCAAGCTTCAAAGTACTGGGGGGGTTGTTCCTAGATCAACTTCTTGGATAATGAGCTGAAGTCGACAAGAAGCGATCCATCAAAGGAGGGCCTTAATGAATCCCACATCAGTGACATGGAACGGAGCTAATGATTGTGATGAAGGTGAAAACGATCTGTGAAATATGATTCAGGGTGGCGGTCATGAAAGGATGAAAGATGATGTATGGTAGTGGATGGGACACGGTTGACTCTTTCTGAACAACATCTCTTGAACATATAACGACACTGATGCGATGGATCAGTAGCATTACCCCAAATGTGGATGGTTTGGCGAGACCATGGTGATGAGACCGGTGAATGAAACAACCCAACCCGATGTGGTACCGAGGAAAAGTGTCATGTTCAAGAGCGAATTGCTACCATTAAAGCTTTGAGGTTCTCCCAATTTTTCCCCAGTCATTTCTGACCAGTACCTCTTTATTTTTGTCAAGCTTGAGGAGGATAACATATGCTTGTTCTATAACCTTCCCTTCGGGCAAGCCCATCGCTATGTTTTAACGAGCTGAACGATAGGGAAACTCATTCTCGTCTAAAGACAAGTTTGTCGCTATTTAATGTATTTTAACGAGTCTAGCGACAAAGACAACTCGGTCCTTTTCATTTTTAGAGAGTCTGAAAAGGTACGTAAAGTTAACTCCAAAGGTCCTTTTTCGTCATCTAATCCCTTAAGTCCGAAAAAGTATAAAACAATACAGAAGGGATGAATGTTCGATAGTTTTATCGAGCCGAACCAGACAAGCGCTCGATCTTTTTGTGCAATAATCCCTCAGGTCCAAAAAGATTAAAATCTAGAGGAGGGATAGCTCTTCCAGTCATTTTAACGAGCTGAAAGGCCAAAACTTAGAAAAATTTTCATATTTTACGAGTCAGAAGAAAAGAGCTCAAAGAAGACTCGTATTTTGAGGAACGAGTGATAAACAGGGATAGCAGTAGATTCCAGGTACAGGTTGGAATTTTCCAATCACGGCAGTGTCACAAGGATGGCTAGGTGAAATCACTCTTCGCAGCTGTTCCCCAAAATAGGTAAACAATCAAGTGGAGGTGAATGATAGGCCAAATGAAAAGTGGAGGTGACGGTGCAAACACGACCAGGGCTTTTATGGCTGATGAATTTACGATCTCAAATGGTTATTTACCGGTACTGGGTTCATTTTTTAAAGAGCTTGAATGCACCAAAACACTGCTCAATCTTATGTTTATTTTTTAACGAGCATGAACTATGTGCTAAAACTACTCGGATCTTCACTTTTCTATTTTTTAACGAGCATAAATTCCGCGGTAAAACTGCTCGATGATAAGTTTGCATGCCCCCAGCATAATAACGCAAATCGAGGTGCATGCCCCCCAAGCTTCATTGCATTCAACTCGGTGGTTGGAATGAAGGTTTACCTTTGAGAAAGGGGATTTGTTTCATTTTTTAATGAGGTTGACACAAGATAAGAACCGTCCTCGGCGTCCAAATCCATTAGATGTAGAAGGTTTCATATTCAACTGTGGCCACTTCCACCAGATTACTCAGAGGCGGTAGGGCAAAAGTACCCATTAAGGCAGGGTCTTTTAGGAGACCTACTCCGATATTTTGGAGCGAATGATTCCTTCCATGGATCATTGGAATGCTTCCCGTAACTTGCGAACTGTTGGGGAGAAAAGTTTGTTGGTCAACGATTGTAATTCCTCCTTGGAAGGGAAATGCAATCTTCCTAAAATAGGTCGACACAACAGCTGCCATGGCATATATCCATGGTCTTCCTAGTAGGATGTTGTAATCAAGATTCCCATCGATGACTTCAACATCTATTTCTACCGTTTTTCCCTCTAGCTCAACTTTCAAGTTATTTAGTATACCATATGGGGTATATGTCCTTCCGTCGAATGCTTTTAACGTTGTCGCAGACCTCGACAAGGTTGGAGATCCTAAAGTTTTCCAGCAACTCATCGACATAATGCATGTAGATGCCCCCTCATCAATAATTGTTCGATGAACAGTTTTGTTGAGGGCTTTCACTTGAATAAGGAAAGCTAGTTGAGCTGGTAACTGAGGGTCATATCCTTTATGATCAAAGGCCACAAGATTAGAATCCATTGGGTCAATTCCACCTATTGCTGATAATAAAGCTTGCTCTTGGGAGAAGCAATTTTGCGGTACCTCAAGTGTCGACATAACGGACGGCGATCGGGGCAGGTCCTCTATCTGTGCTATTTTCTCACAAGGATTAAATGTCGATTTGTGTACTGCTCCCTTTTGCGACTTTATCATTGGCTCAAGGACGATGGGTGGCACAACTTCGGTAAAAGTTGTTGTCGAACTACTAGGTTGTTCATTAGCCTTGTTGTTCGACAGCTTTGGATTCCTGTAATCCTTATTCCTCGTCAAAGCATCATTTTGCTGCTTTGATACAAACAACATAAGCACTTGGGATCAGGAAGCATTTTGATTAGCAACCAGTTCGGTTCTCAGGCTTGGAAACGGATCAGTCAACACAGCTGAGGTTTTCGAACTCTTAAAGAATCTTTTAAGCTCAGCTTTGTATGGACAATCTGCAGTCCAATGATCCTCATCGCATATATGACACCCCGTAGGGGGTTTCCTTTTTCTCCCTTTCTTTTTCTTCTTGCCCCCTGGTTGCTTCAGTCATTTGCCCTTGTCGTCCGACATGGCACATACTTCCGAGGCAAGAAGTTCCTCATTTGCATTTTGACTGGAAATCATACGGGCCTTTTTAGATATAGCCTTTGTCGATTTCATGTCTGTTGCGCCAATCACGCCATCGCCGGCATGAGAGTCACTATTTGATTTAGGAGGAGGAGGAATTGAAAATTCCGGTCTAGGGGCGTCAGGTATTTTATCATAGAGCGTGCCAGACTGAGTATATACTAAGTCTAGATATTGTGCACGAGCAATAACTTGCTCCTCCGTTACGACTCCCCCCTTGGCCACATCTTCCGTTATGGCAGGAAGTAACGACTTTATAAACCATTCAGCTAACAGCTGATCTGGAACGTAAGTCTTTACCATCCTGCGATGACGACGCCACTCATGTATATGATCGGATATATGTGTGGCCGTCGTCTGCTTGAAGTTGGTTAAGATTTCTGTTCCAGTTTCATACCTTATCGGTAATTGAAAATGGGTTAAGAAAGTCGTGGCTAGGGAACTGAAATTGTCGAAAGAGGCTCTAGGTAATTCAATATACCATTTAGCTGCTGGACCCGTCAATGTCCTCTGAAAAAGGCAAAGCCTTATCGAATCATCGTTCAGGGTGTTCGACGAACACCACAGATGAAAAGTCATGACGTGATTCGATGGGTCTTCACCTGGATTTCCATTTAATTTAGGAATGTCCGATGGAAGTTTATGCAGAATCGCTGGCCACCAAGGGGCATAAGCAATTGGATCATTCATCAGCCGGTTTAGATCTGGTAATTCTAGAGTTGCTACAAAGGGCAACTGTTGATTCAGGTTAGGCAGAACATACCCAAGATAAGATGGAATCGCCTGAGCAGTGGGTCTTTGCATAACAGCATAATGTATTTGATGCTGGCAACTTTGACAAGTTTGATGGGCATAACCGTTATTATACGGTTGCCCATTACTTACAAAGAATTGTTGCTCGGGTCCTTGATATGATTGCTTGAATTGCGGTTGCTGAGTTTGAACCAGCTCCGGTTGTTGGACCATTTGCTGTTGTCCAATACTGGATGATTGACCAAGATGAGGAGTCATAGTACTTGTTTGAGCCTGAGTCGCTCCAGATAAGGAGGCACTAACCGGAGGTTGTGATTGCGTTGTCGAGACAAGAGGCTGTTGTATGGCAACCTGGGAAACTTGGGGTTGACATACAACAGGTAGCGCTTGTACTTGCAACGCAATCAACATGGCAGGTATAGTGGCAACATTTGACACAGGGTGGACTGGTTGCATTGAATATGCAACCCTTGGCTGCTGAGGCAGTATTGGTACCCATCCGTTGGATGTAATTCCAGTTTGACCAGAACTTTGTTGTAAACTCCCATATGGTTGTTCTCCGGGGGGGGAACAATGAAAAGACATACTGCCCTCCATATGGTGGCAATCCAGTGCTTAAAGGGTAGATTGGCCTTTGAAGACACATTGGATCAAGTTGTTGAGTTTCAACATAAGAAATACCAGATGATAATCCAGATGAAGAAATAGGAACTAACCATGTCGTAGAAACAGTCTCTGATTGGACTCCAGCTTGTCGTTGACAATTTGCCGGGACAGATGGTATACCAGCGAACATCGTTGGAGTAGCAGCAGGAGGCTCTGCCGCTGCTGTGTCGGATGACACAGTCCTGGATGTTGACAGTTATTCAGACATATTTAGTCTATCCAAAAGATTTCCTAGCGATTCTACAAGAACTTATGATTCCAAAAGACTAACTTCGAAGATCAACGAGGGAATGGTGATGATTATCTCGTTTAAAATAAATTTTAACGACGCTTAGACACAACTTGCTTTTTCACTTTTAAAGAGTCGAGAAAAAGTTAAAGATGACTCTAGCCTCCTTCGATGTTTTAACGATCCCGAAGTGACAAATGCTCGGATGGACTTTTTCAGTTATAGAGTTTGAAAAAGGCCAAAAGAAACTACTCTGGAGTTCTAGGCAGGGGGTGTGCCAAACTTTTCGCAAAACCACAGAATACATTTTACGGTACGGGTGGTCGATATTCATGAATGCTGTGTTCACTGCATTGCGATCAGTAGGGCGGCCGACACGGCTTCCTATAGATAAAGGCTTTATTCCTATAGGGGTCTCCCAATATATACGCGATGGTACGTGGGAGCACAAGTCCGTATTGATACTTATCGCTTCACCGTGGAGGAATCACCCAACCACTCAATGGTAAGATATCACGTTTAACGACGCCGGAACACGTCTCTAGCTTAGACCTCTATGTGTTTGCGTTATGTTTCAAAGCGTTGTTATGTAAATTCAATTTATTTTAGGTTGATCTTGTTTAGCAGTTTGCCTTTATGGATCACCACGAGATGTATGGTACAACTCCTAAATGCAGTCTAAAGACGAGAAGCAAGCTTTTTCAATCTTTTCAACTTATGAAAATCTTAACTACTGAGGGAAAAGAAAGACATCATCTTTTCACACAGATCATAGAGCACACACTAATGCACTTTTTCCTAAATCAACATGCAAGCTTTCAAAATGCACATGCACAATGCAGGTATTTCTTTTCTCTTTCTTAATGTTGATGTACTACAAAAAGAAAGTTGTTGTATAACTTTGAATTCAATTTCAAGTGAAAGCAAACAAGCTTTTGTCCAAAATCAAAAGACACCTTAAGATTTACTTGTTTCAACACTAGAAATACATAAATTCAAACCATATGACGAAAGCAAAATCTCAATCAGCTATGAACAGCAAACAAACTAACTCTTAAGATCAGAACGACACTTATCACAAGTCTAGATCTAAGAGGCCACAGCAAGACTAGTTCACTTTCGTTATGGGAAACTGCAAATGATGTAAGAAATACACAAAGAACAAATACATTTTCTTTATACAACCGAGGCGGAATAGTGGCAAAGAAAGGTGGTTTCAGATAGGTACATTGACTGATAACAGGCTGCAAAAACAAGGATAAAAACAGGGCAACAGGAAGCAGAGAACCCCAGTTGCACAAGGCCTCACTGGTTCAGCGCAGGTACAACACTGTCAGTTTGACATTCAGCGCAGGTAGCCCCTTCGGGACCTGCGATGAAATGCAGACTGCCTTCACAGTACCTGCAATGAAGAGAGAAACTCTCATTTCTCTTGGTTTCCGGGTCACAGATTGCTCAAAAATCAACAGTTTTTGGCCAAATCAGAGCTACCAATCAAGTACACACTAAAGGATGATTCAAAGGAGGATGAAAAGCTATCACTAAGAGCTGTTCAGAGTCCTTGTGGATCAGCTCTTCAAATCATAAACATGCCCAGAAACTAAGCTAGAGTAGCTGCCCTCTACTTTGCATTTGAAAGATCCAAATGCAGTTCGATTCGGTACTCCCTGTGTTTAGGAAATGAATAGAAAAACACAAACAACCAACAAGATACGATCCCCAGCAGAGTCGCCAATTTGTTGTTGGGAAAAGTATCCAATACGGAATGACCCTATCCCACTCTAAGGGTGATAGTTCCTCAGCAGCAATCAAAGCAAAGCTATTTGAGATTACTTCTTTATGAGATGTAAAAGAGGGGAGAAAGAGATCCACTAACCGATGTCTTTCGCTTAATGATTGATCCAATCTTCTCTCCTTGCTGCTTGCCCCCAGCTCCTTGCTCTTTCACTGGCCCAGCTACACCAAGATCCTGCAAAATGGCAAGAGAGGGAAACTACAAGAAGCATACATTCATAATTGATTCAAGGATTAGAATAAATCAAATACACAAGTATAACAACACACCATTGAGACACATGTATATAGAAGAACCTCAAATGCTTTATTAATGGAAGAAGTAAGGTTCAGGAAGTGATACAACCATAAAAGGCCCAATCCAGCATCACCTTCCCAGCAGAAAGAAATCTCCTCTTCACCTCCTTCAAAGCAAATCACCCAATAGTTCTAAACTCAAACCAACAGCAATTCTTTACATTCACAAGATTCCAGCCTCCTTAGACCTCATGAGAGAGATCTATATATAGGAGTTTTGGAGAAAGGATGAGTCAGCTTGAGGCTAGCATGAAGCTGACTAGTGTCCCCTCCCACTTCAGTTCTTAAGTCCACTTGGAGGTTCTTGCTTCCACTTGGAGATTTTGAACCTCTTACTCATCACCAGTCGAATTCCCTGATCCAAGTGTCATTTTGGAAGCTTCCTGGGCGTTGACACCTTGAGGAATGACTCTGCCACATGTCCAAACTCGCCCAGCGCAGGTAGCCTTCTTTGGAGTTGACATTCAATGCAGGCAGACAGTGGAGCAGTTGATATTCAGCGCAGATGCTCAGTGGAGCAGTTGACATGATCCAGAATTGCCTTGTTTTTGAGTGTTTTCAGGTGGAGAACTTTTGTTGAGTGCTGTGGTTTGCTGGCCTTGTTCCTCTAGGGGTAGGAACAACATGTTTAGGGACTTTGGATCCCTTAGATTATGGACATTTCATGCTTCATGCTGTAAGACACAAAAATGTCTATAACACTTGGCTACTTGGATTGGGCCCTAACCCAAGAGCTTCAGCCCTCTGAGGTAACCTAGTGCTAGCTCAAAAAGGATTCCATCTTCATTATCAAAAAATAGCAAGATTACATAAAACTGTCATAAAATAATAAGCTGAAAATTTGAGCAAAGTTTACATAAGAAAAAATTCGACCATAGTAAGGCCCTAGGCATCTCTACTTATAAATCTAAAGCTACCAACAAATTCCTTAAAATTAGGGAGGCTTGGCTCCCAAAACTCGAGATAAATATTAATCATCTTCCACTTGCTCGGCTGCCTTCTACTGCATGATTCGGCTGCATGTACTCCGAGATGAATGAAGGGGAATTCAAAGTCAGGAGAAATAAATGAGGGGGGTTCCCTCCTATAAGTCCTCTCCTCTGTCTACTTCGAGTTATTGTTGTAGTTTGACCACTAGATCCTTGACTTTGACCTTGAAATCCATGAATAATCTGCATTAAATACATGTTAGACCATATGGCATAATAACTAACTCAACTCACCCTATAAGCATAAATATAATTAGAAAATCATACAATAAGCTAAGATAATGGTTGATTTGACTAGGTTAGAAGGTAAAATGAGCCCATATAATTACCCATTTATGAGGCTCATGACATGCAACCTTACAATATCATTTATGAAGATTTGAGCCACTTTACTAGTTGATTTGGTGGACTTGGATACTACGAAATGAACCACCTTTCTCAACTTGTCAATGACCACCATAATTGCATCATTCTAACTAGAGGTTCTAGGAAAACCTATAATGAAATCCATGGAGATCACCTCCCACTTCAATCCTGGAGTGGGGATGGGCTACAATAAACCTGTTGGATTCTTGCATTCGACCTTCACTTTCTAGCACTCTATGCATTTAGCAAAAAAATCAACCACTTCATTTTTCAAATTAGGCCAATAATAAGACTTCTTGATGGCCATGGGAGTATTTGGGTATCCCAGATGGTTGACATATGAATTTCTCTCATGATGAGCCATTTCAATTCCTCATTGTTCAACACATAGATTATATACTTGAATCTAATCAATCCATCATCCATGAGATTATATTCCTCATATTTTTCATCCTCACAATTTTTTGGTAGTTTTTCCTTTATCTGGCGATATTTCTCATCATGTTGCCCCACATGCTTAACCCACTCCACTAGGTCTACTCCATAAGAAATTATGGCCTCCACGTGATTCAATTAAATACTTCTACTGAGTGCATCAACAACTCTATTCCTTTTTCCCTTGACGTACTTGATCTCAAAGGTCAAACTCACTAATAGCGAACCACCTAGCTTTCCTAACATTCAACTTAGGTTGATAAAATACGTAATTTAACCCACCATGATATGTCATGAGCATGAATCTCCTACTGGGAAGGTCATGCCTCCACATATTCAATGCATGGGTAATGGAAGATAACTATAAATAATGAGTCACATAGTTTTCCTAATACACATTCAACTTCTGGGACTCATAAAAAACTACCTATCCCTCCTGTATCAAGACTCCATCGAGCCCCTCCTTGTAGACATCTATACACAACAAAAAATATTTATGTGGATCTGTAATCCTTAGCACTAGTGCATTAGTGAGAAACTGCTTCAACTTATCAAAGTCCGTTGTACATTTAACTGTCCACTCAAACTTCCTTCTTTTCCTTTGCAAGGATGTGATGGGATGTCCTATCTTGGAGAAGTTTCTAATGAACCTCCTGCAGTAGCCTACCAATCCCATGAATGATATTATATTATTCACATTCTTTGGTGTTGGCCACTCCATGATGGCCTGAACCTTTTTTGAATCAACTGATATCCCTTGGAGACAATGTGCCCAAATAATCATTTTGTGACTAGAAGAACTCACACTTGCTAAGATTTACACAAAGCTTATGCTCCCTCAGCAACTATAGAATTGCAACCAAGTGCTTCTCATGCTCTACTTTAGTCCTCGAATAGACCAATATGTCATAAAAAATAATAATCACAAACATGTCCAAGTGAAACCTCCCTCTTGGGCTGAAACCTAAAAAATGTTATGTGTAGGTGGTCACTATGCATACCCAACTCCTAAGGTGTAGTTATGGGAACAAGATAAAAAATTTCAACTTTGACCAACTTCCTCAAACCTTCCAAATGGACAACATTGTTGTGTTAGCCTCATCGAGACAATTCCAATGATATAAATTTCATCTCAATCAGAATTACAAATCTAAATTTATGGCCCTTTAAAGATATGTTATTTTAAACCTTGCCACATCACCTAACCTCCATGTGGCAGCCACATTGTGGCCAATATAATAGGTGATGTGTCTACACCCCATTTTTGACAGGCCCACATGGAACATGACACACCTACACTACCACCGCCAATAAATCTACGTGGTAGGAACTCATACCTACGAAGGTCGAGATCAAGTCCCTTATATTCTAGAACATGAAAATACTATGTTAGGCTCAACCCCTTTTTGGCATCAAATTTATGTTGGTCGAGATCGACTTGATCCCCTCATCTAGTTGACTTGTGGGATGATGAATATGTGACTACCTCATCGTATGTCACTGCAAAAAATTGCTTGAGGTCTAAACCTTTTGACTGAACTCTCGAACTCCAACCTAGCTGACCTACTAACAAAAAAAATTATTTTAACTTGCTTCTTTTATCATTTATTCAACACTTCGACAATGCTATGTATTTTCTAACTTTTCAAACTTTTCAAGTACTGTTACTAGCACTTGATTACCAATGATACCAATAGATTAATGAACAACCTTGGAAACAATCCATCATAACAATGATACCAAAACAATAACACTTTTAAGTGAATTTCCTTCCAAATGTACAAAGATCTATAATAACTCATTAACAAGGCATTAAACATACTTTCCTTGACTCAACAACCCTGTTAGTTAAGCAATAAGGGAATACTTTTCAGCATCCCATGCATATACATCTATTCAAGTGAAAATAAAGGCATCACAAAGGTTAGCAAAAAATCCCCTTCCTTTCAATCTTGCACAGACCAATAAGCATACAACAATTATGCTAAAACTGTTTCAACAATTCAACATGCAGTCAATACAAGATTACAAATCATTCCACAATGTTCATTAACACTACTATGCAATCATTTCAACTAGTACAACTCAACACCATCACAATGAACTAATTCCCACATCTAGGATGTTAGTGTAGGACCATTCATCTCATGAAATCATTCATTCACATCCTCATGTGGATTGCAATAAGAAATTTATAAACATAATTAGAAGTAAACCATGGGATTTTCATACAACCAATAAGTGAAATATCCATTCAAAATTTGACATAGATTCATAACAAGGTCACACATGAGAAGACTTATCTTAGATTTGTTTTGATGGTGGGAAACTCAATTAGGGACTACAACTCTCCACTCAACTGTAGACAATTTCAACCAATCTTACTTGTAGTTGTCACCAATGAGCCAAATTCCAGAGGTTGAGGTGGTCTTGCTCAAGGGATTATACACCAACTGCAAGCTAAAGCAAGGAATCCAAAGGCCCCCCTACCTACACCCACTAGCTACTCAGAATTCAACCAATACATAGGTAATCTAGAGGCCTCCTATATCCAGCCTTCAACTATCCAATAGCCACACACACTCTCAAGGGAATTTTGGAGGCTTCACCTCCACCGTAGAAGCATGCAACATAGTGGTTCCACCCAAGAAGAGAATTCATAACTCAGTGTCAAAACCAATTGAAAAGAAAAGAAATGGAGACTCCAAATCTTTCCCAGTTGGGAATCCAAGGCATAGGTATCTACCCCAAGATCTCAAGAGAATGTAGAGAATGTAATTATCCACTCTCTAGCTCCCCAGGGTATCCTAAGAATAAACCACACCAGAAGGAAGTTTGGTTATGCTCCTATTACTCAACTGAAAGTATCAATATCTTCTGAGAGTGATGACTGAGACAATTCTCCTCCACATTGTTGTAGGTGTCACTGTTTTTTTTATGAATTAGGTTCTTTTCTTCTGTTGTTCACAACAAAATGCCTTGTATCCTTTTGTTGAAAAGCTGGAATGTTATGCCAACAGCAAGGGGATCTCCCTGGTGTAGAATCCCAACTAGACTCTACATCATTTGGATTAGGAGTCCCATATGGTATGTAGGCCCAACTTCCATCACGTTGGTTTAGATTCACTTTGGATGAAAGATGTACTAATGTTATAGAATAAATAAAGCTTTAAAAAACACAAGTAAGAAACTTATGGAAAATAAACACGTGTGATTCAAATTTAAAAAGGAACGCAACAAATTACGGATATAACCATAAATACAAAAACACAACAAAAATAACACTTCATTTCATTAATATCACATACTAAAATATGCTTACAAACAGAATGGAGATAAACTAGCTCAGGTGATGGTAGCTTATCTCTGAGAAGAGATGTGGCAGTTACATGCCTCTAACTGTGTTATAATGAGGCTTAGGGGCCTATTTATTATTGAAAAAATAGAGAAAAACCTAAACAACCAAAAACCTAACCCCAATAGATGGAACACAAAGATTTTGTGGGTCCTATTGGGGTTAGTTGGGAAGCCAACTTCCTGGGGTCGTAGCTTGATCCTATTATCTCCATTTGGCGCATACAATAACTTGTTGGAAAGATGTCTTCGAGTACTATAGGATTTGCGGTAGGCCCATTCCTACGGCTAGACCATTCCTATGGCTAGCCCATTCCTATGGCGACTAGCCTATTGCAGACCTCAAGAAAATGTCATTTAGGGGGAAAAATGGCTCCGGAAGTTCAAGACCTGAAAAACTGCTAAAAATCATAAATGTTGCAATAAACAAGGAATAGATGAAACCGACTGGAGGTATAGGTGGAATAGGTGGGTGGCCACCAATATCCACCTAGATCAGTCCTACCTCCTTATGAAGAAATGATCCACATTGCGTACAAAGCCTCCATGAAGTGAGGAAATTTCTATTGAAGCTGGTCCCTAGTGAGGGAGTTTGCCTGCTTTGATAACTCAATATAGATGAATCCTCTATTGGTGAGTGTTCTTGATCTGTGTGTCCATGATCTGATCATTTGTGGTCAGTTCCATGTACTATGGGTTTGTTGGAAATAATATTGAGAGGGGGGTGAATCAGTATCATCAGATCAATAAATTTATTACCCAAAAATATTTGTATACACTACTTCAGCTAAGTGAGCTAGCATGTACACGCGAATATACTTAAAGAAACTAGTGTATATGCATAGAAATTTTGATTTACCCAATTTATCATGCATTGAACTTTAACTAGTATATCAAAGATTTATTAGATAGTGTAGTAAAATCAGAATAAATCGTCACACATAAGCAACACACATGAACACCAAGATATAAGGTGGAAACCTAATGTGGATAAAAACCACCTGCTGCTGTCATCTCTGTCTTCTTTTAATAATAAGAAAATCTGTTTACAATCTTGTACTGGTGCAGACTTATACCAGTACACATGATTCTACCTTCAGAAGCTTACAGCCTTCTCTCATTCTCCAGATTCAACTGGAAGGGAGCTACAACCCCCTAACTCTTGTACTAGACGATATGATTACTAGTATGTAGGCAATAACCAACAGAAGGCTATGACCTTCTTCCTCCAAGGACCACGTTTCAGAAATTTCAGACTAGATCCATCAACAACATCATAAATACAATTCAATCATTAAATACATCTACATCAACCAATCACTCAAACTCAATCATCACTTTCTAAATCAACCACAACTAAATCAATAAATCATCATCACAATCAATTTGATCATTCAGAATACTATCACTAGAATACAATAAATAGAACCCAAACCAGAACCCAGAACTTTGCAACGGCAAACATAAACAATTGAAACATACTTTATAAGGTATACGCTACTTCCATGCATCAAACCTGTGTGTATACACGTTTCTATCAAAGCCAACTAGCGTACACATCTGCAAATATTAATTCATAATTCTGCAGCTATTCCGGACTTCAGTTATACCTAGATCATAATATTTACAGAACAACACATGCGTTAGTATTCAGATCTAGACTATACATGATCAAACCACATAATGATAATTCATTTCAAGCCTTAAGATCCTGATCCATCATTAGATCTTATCCTTCATCAACCGCTAAGGTTCATCCTTGGTTCAGATCAAGCACAACACCATAAGCCAATAACCTGCATACTAGATCTCACACTTCATCAGATATTCGATACTTGCATACCTGTCCTAATGATCTTCTCCTCCTTATATAGTTTTAGGACTTTCTCAATAGCATGGACCAAACCCACTTAGGACCAATACCTTGGACCAAATACCTAGGGTCAATATCTCAGACCAAATACCTTGGACCAATACCTTGGATGAAAATACCTTGGACCAAATACCTCGGACCAAAAGCTTAGTTTTCCAAGATATACATGCTTTTCCTTTTGTGAAAGTGCGTGTGTACATATATGCGACTTGTGTTCCGTGAACCTGCGTGTATACGCAGCTTGGTTAAGGTGAACCTGCGTATACCTCTCTTTCTTCAATCTTTGTAGTCTGATCTGTAATTCTTTGCTATTGACATGTTGTACTGTTATCTATCATCTGAGTGAGTTGCCATCAAGGACAACACCTGTATCATAATGCCAACAATCTCCCCCTTTGGACTTGATGGAAACAACAACATCAAGTCACTCTCCCCTTTTGACATCAAGGGAAAAGGGTCATGCTCCCCTTGAGTACATGTTGAATTCTCTGATTGAGCTCCCATGCTGAGATGTACTGAAACTGTCCATGCTCCCCCTAAGCACAAGCAAATTCTGTAAAAATATTTTCTAAAAGGATAACATGACTCTATAACTCAACTATGTGAGGATGACCTTCCTATCACCAATGACTCATACATCCATGCATCTCCCAACCAAGTGGGGATATACCAAATTTGACTCATCCACCCAACCAAGTGGGGATATACAAATTGTTTATACATGAAAAAAACAAGAAATATTACATCATCCATCCCATGTAAAGTGGGGATATAAATTACATCATTTGTCCAAGAGGACTCATTCAAATGTATGAGAAGACATATCACACCCTAGACTTTTACATGACTTGAGCAACAAATGGTATAAATATCTGAAGCCATAGCTGGACTCAGCAATCATAATGCCAACAATGCTGAATGTACGTGAAGGCTAATGCTCCCCCTGAACTGGTGCTACTTGTGCTTTGTTAACAGGTCAAAGATGAAGGCATTTTTGTTAGTGAGATAAAATTAATGAACAGAGCATATTAATCATCAATATCAGTTAGAGCACCCATATCAGAGCTTGCCCCACTATTTTTCTTGTCTGAAAAACATATACGCTCCTTGACCCACAGAAACCCATGTGTGTACATGACTACACTTCATGAAACACGCGTATAATAACGTTTCTCTGAAAAATTTGATTTAACAGCAGGATGATGCAGCAACTACTCCCAGATTTTGTCTGAGATATTCAAATGTCTCTCTGGGCAGTGGTTTAGTGAGTATATTAGCAACCTACTCTTTGGAGGGAACATATTCCAATTTGACCTTTTGTTCAAGCACTTGTTCAGCAGCCACATATTCTGCTTCAGCTGTAGATAATGCAATTGAACTTTGTTTCTTGCTGAACCAAGACACTAACCTAGAACCCATATAGAATGCACCACCACTAGTGCTTTTTCTGTCATCAACACTTCCTGCCCAATCTGCATCTGTATATACATGAAGAGTAAGATCTGTATCTCTAGGATACCATAAACCAAAGTTCTGTGTTCCTTGAATATATTTGAAAATCCTTTTGACTACCTGAAAATGTGATTCCTTTGGATTTTCTTGGAATCTTCCAACTATTCCTACTACATGCATGATGTCAGGTCAGGTACCTGTTGGATAAAGTAGACTGTCAATCATAGATCTGTAAGTTGGTTGATGTATTGCTGTTGATTCATCATTTGAGCTGAGACTGCATCATGTTACCATTGGGGTACATATAGGGTTAGAATCTTCCATTTGTACCTTTTCAATATCTATTTGAGATATTTGGTTTGTGAAAGAAAAATACCATCTTTATTTTGTTGAACTTGTAGACCAACAAAATAGGTAAGTTAACCAAGCAAGGACATTTCAAATTCTTGTTGCATTACTGAAGAAAAATTATGACTCATGGATTCTTCATTGCTACCAAAAATGATATCATCAACATAAACAACAATTATTTGTTGGAAATAATACTGAGAGGGGGGGTGAATCAGTATTATCAAGCAATTTACCAAATCTTCCTTATTTGATCTTTTGAATTATTCTTGCATATCAGTACCATAAAATAATGAGCATGAATAAAGAAAATAGACAGTCACACCAAAGAACACAAGATGTAAGGTGGAAACCCAATGCGGGAGAAAACCACCTGCTGCAATATGTCTCTATCTTCTTTCAAGAAATTCTTTTTACAATGATTTTGTACTGGTGCAGTCCTTTACCAGCACGCAGGCTGCAACCTACAGAGAGCTACAACTCTCTCTCGTTTTCCAGTCTCTCCTGGAAGGGAGCTACAACCCCCTACTTCTTTTCATGAAGAATCAAATGATCAACAAGTATACAACAGATACAGTCCACTACAGATATCAGATCAGTAATTACAGAAATAACCCAGAACACCTTATGAACAGAAATATACAGTCAACAGATCATCTTAAGACAGGGACGCATATTTTCTTTCTGTGACCTGCGACTGGTCGCAGTCTACCTTCCACTGTTCTGCGTGCCGACGCACTGTTCCTCTATGCTTTGCTGCGACCGGCGCACTCAGAAACACTATCGCGCCGCGTCTTTTGCTTCAGAGACGCACCCAATAACACAGTCGCGCCGCGTCCTTTGCCTCAGAGACGCACCTGAGCCTTTACTGTACTGCGTCCCGGCGCACTTTCCCTTCACTGAACCTGCGTCCCTTCAGATATAAAAGATATGAGGACTTCAGAACCAACCCAAACACTCAGATCCATAGATCTGATCATGCGCCATAGAGATCACAGTCCATTAGAAGATTCGCCTTCATAGATCTGGACTAGATCTCACCAAAAGATATTCAACCAAGATGATGCATAATCCAAATGAACTCCTTTCCTTTATATAGGCAAGCTTCTCCCCAAAACATGGAACAATACCACGAGCCGACACCATAGAAACACAAAACCGTCGGCTAGATACCACGCAAGAAACCCCCACGTGCTTTTCTCTGCCTTGAAATGTGTGCACTGGGCGGACGCACCTCCTGAACGGCTGGCCGGCGTCCCTGGACGCGGGTTCTGTATGGTATACCTGCGGGGACGCACTTGCTGAACATATTTCCTGCGTCCTTCTTGATTTATCACCTGAATGGGTTTGCCATCAAGGACAACACCTGAATCATAATGCCAACAATCTCCCCCTTTGGACTTGATGGCAACCACATAATCTTCAGCTTCATTCTCCCCCTTTGACATCAAGAGCAAAGGGTATCCTCCCCCTATGCTCATGCATCTCCAGATCTGTAACCAGAAATCCATCATGAAGGAGATAGAGACATATTGCAGCTATTTCCAAGATCTCCTTCTCCATAATGCCAACAATGCATTATGTGCTCCCCCTGAGCCTATACCACCAATAGGAAGATGATCAACAGTAAGATGATGCATCAACAACCCCCAGCTTTTGCCTGAGGTATTCAAAAGTGTCCCTGGGCAACGGTTTGGTGAAAATATCAGCAACTTGTTCCTTAGAAGGAACATACTCCAACTTGACCTTCTGTTCAAGTACTTGTTCCCGGAGAAAATGGTACTTGATTGGTATGTGCTTGGTTTTTGAATGCATAACCGGATTCTTTGAGATGCTGATTGCACTTGTGTTGTCACATAAGATAGGGATTGGAGGAGTACAAGTGATTTGATAATCCTGCAAATTCTGCATCATCCAAAGGAGTTGGGTGCAACAAGATGCAGCAGCAACATATTCTGCTTCAGCTGTAGACAAGGCAATTGAACTCTGTTTCTTGCTGAACCAAGAGACCAGTCTGGGACCCATAAAGAACGCACCACCACTTGTGCTTTTCCTGTCATCCACGCTTCCGGCCCAATCTGCATCTGTATAGGCATGAAGAGTAAGATCTGTATCTCTAGGATACCATAAGCCATAATTTTGAGTCCCTTGAAGATATTTGAAAATTCTCTTCACTGCTTGAAGATGAGTCTCCTTCGGATTTGCCTGAAATCTTCCAACTATTCCAACTGCATGCATGATGTCTGGTCGGGTACCTGTCAAATATAGTAAACTTCCAATCATAGATCTGTAGGTTGGTTGATGTACTGCTGCAGATTCATCATTTGCACTGAGACTACATCCTGTGACCATGGGTGTACATACTGGTTTTGCATCTTCCATGCCATATTTCTTCAAAATCTGCTTGAGATACTTGGTTTGAGATAAAAAGATTCCTCCTTCCTTCTGTTGGATTTGCAAACCAAGGAAATATGTCAGTTCTCCTAGCAAGGACATTTCAAATTCTTTCTGCATGACTGAGGCAAAGCTTTGACTCATAGCTTCTTCATTGCTGCCAAAAATAATGTCATCTACATACACAACAAGTATTAGCAATTTGTCATTTTCAACTTTTATATACAGATTGCTATCTGCTGAACCTTTTAAGAAACCTTGTTGATGAAGATATTTGTCCAACCGGTAGTACCAAGCCCTTGGAGCTTGTTTGAGACCATAGAGAGCCTTTTTCAATCGGCATACAAGATTTGGATCATTTCCAAGAATGAACCCATCTGGCTGTTCAATGTACACTTCTTCTTCCAAGTCTCCATTCAAAAAGGCTGATTTCACATCCATTTGAAATACTTTGAAGTTCTGAAAACTTGAGAGAGCAAGGAACATTCGGATGGCCTCAAGTCTTGCAACAGGAGCAAAAGTTTCTTCAAAGTCTATTCCTTCTTGCTGCGCATACCCTTTACAGACGAGTCTGGCTTTGTTTCTAATTACTTCTCCATTTTCATTCAATTTATTTTTGAAGACCCATTTTGTTCCAATAACATTCTTATCTTTTGGTCTAGGAACCAGCTCCCAAGTGTTGTTCTTTTCGATTTGCTCAAGTTCTTCATCCATTGCTTTCACCCAACATTCATCTTTGCATGCCTCTTTCACATTTTGTGGTTCGGTGGAGGAAAGTAATGCCAAATAGCTTGAAGCTTCTGCAACTGTTCTTCTAGTTTGTATACCTGCTTCTTTTTGTCCCATGATCTGAGATTCTGGATGGTTCTTCTGAACATATCTGGATGGAGTCTTTTCTTCTATTCTTGTCCGTTCTTCTGCTTCTTCGTGAGGTTCTTCTTGAGATTCTTCTTGAGGTTCTTCTTCTTCATCATTCTGTCTTTGAGGGTAGCTCTCATCTTCTTCGATGTCTTCACGATGTATTTGCCTAGGAATATATCCCTTTTCATCAACCACTACATCAATACTGTCAACAATTCTGCCAAGTCTTTTATTGTAGCATTTGTATGCTTTGCTATGTGGAGAATAGCCAAGAAGAATGCCTTCATCTGCTCTAGGATCAAGTTTGCCAAGCTGCTCCTCAGTATTCTTGATATAGCATTTGCTCCCAAATATTTTGAAGTGCTTTACCGAAGGAGTTTTACCACTCCAGAGCTCATGAGGGGTTTGAGTGCTGTTCACCCGGACATTTGTCTTGTTGAGAATAATAACCGCAGTATGTGCAGCCTCACCCCAGAAGGTTGCGGGGGTTCCTGATTCATCAAGCATAGCACGAGCCATTTGTTGGATTGTTCTGTTCATTCTTTCAACAACTCCATTTTGCTGAGGCGTTCTAGCTGTAGAGAATTCTCTCCTTATCCCATGTTCATCACAGAAATCGAAAAATTCATTTGAAGTAAATTCCCCACCTCTGTCAGATCTGAGGCACTTAATTTTGTGACTTGATTCATTTTCAGCCAAGGCTTTGAAGGTTTTGAATTTTTCGAATGCTTCATCTTTGTGCTTCATAAGACCTAACCAAACAAACCTGGAGAAATCGTCAATAAATAATATCAAGTATTCCTCTCCTCTAGGTGTTCTTTTTCTGAATGGTCCACATACATCTGTATGTACTAGCTCAAGAGGCATGCTGGCTGATCCTTCTTTCTCTGGAAAGTTAGTTCTGGTTTGTTTTCCAAACTGACATGATCTGCATATGGTGTTGTCAGGAATTTTGATATCTGGAAGATCGCGAACTGCCTGATATTTGCAAGCTTTCCTTATTTGTGAGAAGCTTAGATGTCCCAACCTTCGATGCCATAACCAGTGCTCTTCATTCTTGCTTAGATAGCATTGTTGTTGTCCTTCATCAAATATGTATAGATTATTTGGAGTTCTCTTTCCTTTGAGAACTGTTTTACCTGTATCAAGATCACGAACAAGGCATCCATTTGATCTGAATATAACCTCGGTTCTTTGATCACACATCTGGCTGACACTTAGTAGATTATGCTTCAATCCATCAACAAACAAAACATTTCCAGCCTTAACATCTTCTTTTAAAGGAGCAATACCTTTTCCTTTTATAGTTGCAGGAGTATCATTTCCAAAAGAGACTTTCTTTCCCTTTTCTAAATTAGAATAAGACTCAAGTTTTTCTTTATCACCTGTCATATGCTTCGAACATCCACTGTCAATGTACCATAGATTTTCTTGTCCTTCTGCATAAAATGCTATCCCACATCTTTCTGTTTGAGGTTCCTTTATTCTCCATGTTTTGGCGCCTGAGGCTTGTTCCTTTTTCTGCTCTTGTACCTTTCTTTCCGGAAACCTGCTTCTGCATTCAAAGTCTTTATGTCCAAAATTATTGCAAATAGAACATTCAACTTCATTTTCAAGAGCTGAAAAGTTGTTATAGGTCCTTTTTGTAATCCCTGTCATACTTCTTTGTTTTTGAGCTTCCCTAGTCATGATTGTTTTATACGCAACACATTGAGCTGCTTTGTGACCAAAGTTATGGCAAGAAAAGCATTGTCCATTGAAGAAGCTTCTGCGATTATTGGATCTACCAGCCAACTGATTGTAATTTCTATTTTCATCTATTCTTGAACTAAATTGAGAAGATTTTACCTGTGGCTGGTTGTGGCTTTTGTTCGCCCTTAAGCTGGATTGCCCCTGATAGTTTCTGCTTGACATTTGTCCCTGCTTTACCTGATGATCTTCCTTGTGCTCTTGCTCATTTCTTCTTGCTGCATCAAGATAACTTTTTGAAGTGGATGCTTGAGAAGTTTCTCCATTATAGCCCAAACCTGTCTTATTTAGTGGAGACCGCTGCACACTGATAATCTCATCCAAAGTTTCAGATCCTTTGACAAACTTGAGATTAATAGTTTTTGTTTTCTCAATTTCTTTTCTAAGACCAACAATTTCACCTTCTAATTTTTCAAGATGTTTTTCCTTTTCATCAATTTGGAATTGTAGAGTATCAATAATCATGTTCTTTTCTTCTATGCATCTCTTGAGTCTAGTAATTTCATCATAAAGGTTATCCACATCTACAGCATCCTCATAATCATCATCTTCAAATGCCATTAACAACCTATATTTATTACCTTGTTCATCTTCATCACTGTTTGATAAGCCATCACTATCTTCATGGGTGTAGTAGCTTTTCTTATTTGCGCTTTGTTTCTTGTTCCATCTAACTGGTTCCTTTCCTTTATCCTTATAAGAGCATTTTGCAGCATAATGACCTACTCTTCCACAAGCAAAGCATTTGAAAGGTAGCTTACCTTTGAACCTTCCAGAACCTCTTTGAAGATTTCTGACAAAATTTGATTCTTCTTCCTCTTCTTCTGGATCATGGCTTGCTTCATAGTAATCTTCTTTGCCTGATGCTTTAAAAGCAGCCTCCCTTCTGTCTGATGGTCCTCCCTTTCTCATTTCATAAGCAGTTAGAATTCCATGTAGCTGAGACATAGTAAGAACACGGAGATTTTCTTTTTCTTCTATTGCAGATACTTTGGATTCAAACTTGGGGGATAATGATCTTAGAATCTTTTGAACTACTAGAGACTCCTTTACTTCTTCACCCAAATTTTTCATACAATTTACAATCTCATCTACCCGAAGAAAATAATTAGCCACACTTTCATCATTATACATCTTGAGAGTCTCATATTGAATTCTGAGAGTTTGAAGTTTGGCTTGTTTTACCTGTTCATCTCCTTCATAGCTTGTGATCATTTTGTCCCATATTTCTTTTGCTGATTTGAAGTGCATTACCTTCATGAATTCTGTTTGGGATATACTTCCTAATAGAGTACTGACTGCTTTTGCATTTGTTTCATACTTCTTTTTCTCAGCTGGATCTGTAGGAGTAGCTGAAGGAAAAGCATAGCCTGTTTCTACAATGTCCCAAACTTCAGTACCAAGAGATTGAAGATATGCAGTAACTCTTACCTTCCAATAATTGAAGTTTGTCCCATCAAAAACTGGTGGCCTGATTGATGCTTCTCTCTCGTAGTTGCTCATGATGAACGATCTACCTTCAAGCGATCAAGCTTTTCTGAAGGACCTGCTCTGATACCAATTGTTGGAAATAATACTGAGAGGGGGGGTGAATCAGTATTATCAAGCAATTTACCAAATCTTCCTTATTTGATCTTTTGAATTATTCTTGCATATCAGTACCATAAAATAATGAGCATGAATAAAGAAAATAGACAGTCACACCAAAGAACACAAGATGTAAGGTGGAAACCCAATGCGGGAGAAAACCACCTGCTGCAATATGTCTCTATCTTCTTTCAAGAAATTCTTTTTACAATGATTTTGTACTGGTGCAGTCCTTTACCAGCACGCAGGCTGCAACCTGCAGAGAGCTACAACTCTCTCTCGTTTTCTAGTCTCTCCTGGAAGGGAGCTACAACCCCCTACTTCTTTTCATGAAGAATCAAATGATCAACAAGTATACAACAGATACAGTCCACTACAGATATCAGATCAGTAATTACAGAAATAACCCAGAACACCTTATGAACAGAAATATACAGTCAACAGATCATCTTAAGACAGGGACGCATATTTTCTTTCTGTGACCTGCGACTGGTCGCAGTCTACCTTCCACTGTTCTGCGTGCCGACGCACTGTTCCTCTATGCTTTGCTGCGACCGGCGCACTCAGAAACACTATCGCGCCGCGTCTTTTGCTTCAGAGACGCACCCAATAACACAGTCGCGCCGCGTCCTTTGCCTCAGAGACGCACCTGAGCCTTTACTGTACTGCGTCCCGGCGCACTTTCCCTTCACTGAACCTGCGTCCCTTCAGATATAAAAGATATGAGGACTTCAGAACCAACCCAAACACTCAGATCCACAGATCTGATCATGCGCCATAGAGATCACAGTCCATTAGAAGATTCGCCTTCATAGATCTGGACTAGATCTCACCAAAAGATATTCAACCAAGATGATGCATAATCCAAATGAACTCCTTTCCTTTATATAGGCAAGCTTCTCCCCAAAACATGGAACAATACCACGAGCCGACACCATAGAAACACAAAACCGTCGGCTAGATACCACGCAAGAAACCCCCACGTGCTTTTCTCTGCCTTGAAATGTGTGCACTGGGCGGACGCACCTCCTGAACGGCTGGCCGGCGTCCCTGGACGCGGGTTCTGTATGGTATACCTGCGGGGACGCACTTGCTGAACATATTTCCTGCATCCTTCTTGATTTATCACCTGAATGGGTTTGCCATCAAGGACAACACCTGAATCATAATGCCAACATTATTAGCAATTTATCAGTTTCAATCTTTGTATATAGATTGCTATCTGCTGACCCTTTTGAAAAACCTTGCTGGTGTAGATATTTGTCAAGGTGGTAATACCAGGCCCTTGGAGCCTATTTTAGACCATAGAGAGCCTTTTTGAGTCTATATACAAGTTTTGCATCATTTCCAAGAATGAATCCTTCTGCTTGTTCAATATAGACTTCTTCTAAATCTCCATTGAGGAAGGAAGATTTTACATCCATTTGGTATACTTTGAATTTTTGAAAGCTATGGCTTCAAGTCTAGCAACAAGTGCAAACATTTCTTCAAAATCTATACCTTCTTGTTGAGCATACCCTTTACAAACAAGTCTGCCCTTGTTTCTAATGACTTCCCCATTTTCATTCAGCTTGTTTTTGAATATCCATTTAGTTCCTATAATATTTTTATCATGAGGTCTAGGAACTAATTCCCAAGTATTATTCTTTTCAATTTTCTCAAGTTCTTCATTCATGGCCTTGACCCAACATTCATCTTTGCATGCTTCATTTAAATTTGGAGGTTCGATGGAGGATAGTAATGCTAGATAGCTTGAGGCTTCTGAAATAGTTCTTCTTGTCTGTACACTAGCCTCTTTTCCCCCTAAAATTTGAGCTTCTGGATGATTTTTATGAACATACCTGGACGGAGTCTTTTCTTCTATCGTTATCTCTTCTTCTGGTGCTTCATTAGTTTCTTCTTTAGAATCATTGTGATTTGATGTCGGAAAATAATCCCCATCTTCTTCATTGTCATAATATTTGGTTTTTATCTCTTTTAGCTTTTTGCATGCTTCATCAACTACAACATCAATACTTTCAAAATTTTTCCCAAGTCTTTTATTATAACATTTATATCCTTTACTTCGGGAAGAGTAACCAAGAAGAATACCTTCATCTGCTCTGGGAACAAAATTACCAAGTTTTTCATCAGTCCTTTTGATATAACATTTGCTTCCAAAAACTTTAAAGTATTTTATAGTAGAATTCTTACCATACCAAAGTTCATGTGGAGTTTGAGTGCTATTTACCCGAACATCTTCTTGGTTGAAAATAGTTATGGCAGTGAATGCAGCTTCACCCTAGAAGGTTGCAGGAGTTCTAGATTCATCTAGCATAGCTTGAGCCATTTGTTGAACAGTTATGTTTATTCTTTCTACCACTCCATTTTGTTGAGGAGTCCTTGCGGTGGAGAATTGCCTTTTTATTCCATGTTGTTCACAAAAGTCAAATAATTCATCCGAGGTAAATTCCCCTCCTCGATCAAATCTGAGGCATTTGATTTTGCAATCTGATTCATTTTCAACCAAAGCTTTGAAGGCTTTGAACTTTTCAAATGCTTCATCTTTATGCTTTAGAAGACCTATCCAAAACATTCTGGAAAAATCATCAATGAAAAAAATAAAGTATTCTTCTCCATGAGGTGACATTTTTCTTGATGGTCCACATAAATAAGTATGGACAAGTTCAAGAGGCTTACTAGCTAACCCTTCTTTTTCAATGAAGTGAGATCTAGTTTGCTTACCGAATTGACATGGTTTGCATATTGTATTTTTAGGGATGTTGATATCTAGAAGATCACGAACAACCTGGAATATGCATGCTTTTCTTATTTGAGAAAAGCTTAGATGTCCCAATCTTCTATGCCATAGCCAATTTTCATCATTTTTTCTTAGATAGCACTGTTGTTGTCCTCCCTTGAGTATGTACAAGTTGTTTGGAGTTCTTGTACCTTTGATCATAGTTTCTCCTATATCAAGCTCACGAACAACACATCCATTCGATCAAAATACCACTTCATTTCCTTCATCACACATTTCACTGACACTCAATAGGTTATGCTTTAGACCGTCTACATACATAGCATTCCCAACTTTAACCTTTTCTTTCAAGAAAATAGAGCCTTTACCTTTTATGACAGTAGGAGTGTTGTTTCCAAATGAGACATTATTTTCCTTTTCTAAGGCATTATATGAGTGAAATTTTTCTCTGTCACCTGTCATGTGTTTTGAGCATCCACTGTCGATGTACCACTGATTTTCTTGTCATTCTGCATACAAGGCTATACCACATCTTTCTGTTTGAGGTTCTTTCCTTCTCCATATCTTAGGATTTAATGGAGTTTGCTCCTTTTTATATGTTTACCGAAATTTGTTCCTGCATTCAGATTCTTCATGGCCAAAGTTGTTACAGATTGAGCATTCTATTTCATTTTCAAGAAGAGAAAAGTTATTTTAGGAACTTTTTTTGATCCCCGTCACATTCCTTTGATTTCGTGCTTCTCTAGTCATGATGGTTTTGTAAGAAACACATTGAGTAGCTTTATGTCCAAAATTATGACATGAGAAACATTGACCATTAAAGAAGTTCCTGCAATTCTCGAATCTATTGACCTGGTGATTGTAGTTTCTATTGATATTCATCTTTGGAGAAAATTGAGTGTTATTTACCTAAGGTTGGTTGTGGCTTCTGTTCATCCTTGAAACAAATTGAGTTTGATTTACCTAGTGATCTGCTTTATGCCTTTGCTGACGATTGTCATACTGTTCATTGTTCTTTGCTACAACAAGATAGCTTTTAGTGGAGGTTGACGGCTTCTGTGATTAAGATGCTTCTTTAGTATATCCAAGACGTGTCTTTATCAGAGGAGTGCTGCACTTTGATAATTTCATTTAAGATTTCTGATCCTTTAGAAAATCTAAGAATGAGAGATTTCGTTTTCTCAAGATCCTTTCTTAGACCCACAATTTCACATTCTAGTTTTTCATTGTGTTTTTCTTTTTCAGCAAGCTGGTATGTCAAGGTATCTATAATCATATTCTTTTCTTCTAAACAGATTTTGGGTTTAGAGATTTCTTCATGAATGTCATCTTCTTAGAAAGCATCCCAAAGATTATCATCGTCATACGCCATTAGAAGTCTATATTCATTACTATTTTCATCTTCATCACTATCTGATAAACCATCGCTATCTTCATGAGTATAGTAACTCTTTTTATTTACAACTTGTTTTCTATTCCATTTTGCATATTCCTTCCCTTTTTCATATTAATCCTTAGAGGAAATTTGACAGCATAATGACTGACTCTACCACAGGAAAAACATTTGAAGGGTAGTTTACCTCCAAATCTTCTGGAACCCCGTTGAAGCTTCTTGACAAAGTTTACTTCATCTTCTTCTTCTGAAATATGTCTTGATTCATTGAGTTCTTCCTTTCCTTTTGCTGAAGCTTTAAACATGGATCCTCTCATATTTGATGGACCTCCTTTTCTCATCTCAAAGGCAGTTAAGATTCCATGAAGGTGTGTCATAGTGATAGTCTGCAGATCCTGTTTTTCTTCTATGGAAGACACTTCTGATTCAAATTTAGTAGACAAGGATTTTAAAACTTTCTCAACTAAGGTAACTTCCTTTATATATTTACCCAGATTCTTCATACAATTGATAACATCATCTATACGTAAGAAGTAACTAGCTATACGTTCATCATTGTGCATCTTAAGAGTTTCATACTGAATTTTGAGAGTTTGAAGTTTAGCACGTTTTACCTGAGAGTCTCCTTCATAGCTCAGAACGATTTTGTCCCATATTTCTTTGGTTGATTTGAGCTGCATAACTTTGAAAAACTCTGATTGTGATAGACTTCCCAATAATGTATTGACAACCCTGGCATTTGTTTCATATTGCTTTTTACTTGCTGTATCTGTAGGAATTGCTCATGGAAATGCATATCCTCCTTCCACAATTTCCTAGACATCCGTTCCAAGTGATTGTAGATAGGATGTGGTTCTTATTTTCCAATAAACAAAGTTGCTCCCACCAAATATTAGTGGTCTAATGGATCCCACACTTTCTTGATTACTCATGATGATGGATCTCCCTTCAAGTGATCAAGCTTCTTCTGAAGGACCTTCTCTGATACCAATTGTTGGAAATAATATTGAGAGGGGGGTGAATCAGTATTATCAGATCAATAAATTTGTTTCCCATACAAATTTGTATACGATACTTCAGCTAAGTGAACTAGCGTGTACACATGACTATACTTAAAGCAACTAGCGTATATGCAGAGAACTTTTCATTTACCCAATTTATCATGCATTGAACTTTAATTAGTATATAAGATATTTATTATATAGTGCAGTAAAAGCATATTAAAGCATCACACATAAGAAACACACATGAACACCAAGATATAAGGTGGAAACCCAATGTGGGTAAAAACCACCTGTTACTGTCGTCTCTGTCTTCTTTTAATAATAAGAAAATCTATTTACAATCTTGTATTGGTGCAGACTTATACCAGTACGCAGGCTTCTACCTGCAGAAGCTTACAACCTTCTCTCATTCTCCATATTCTACTGGAAGGGAGCTACAATCTCCTAACTCTTGTACTAGCTGATATGATTACTAATATGTAGGCAGCGACCTACAGAAGGCTATGACCTTCCTTCTTCCTCTAATGACCACGTTTCATAAATTTTTAGATTGGATCCATCAACAACATCATAACTGCAATTCAATCATTAAATACATCTGCATCAACCAATTCCTGAAACTCAATCATCACTTTCCAAATCAACCACAATTGAATCAATCAATCATCATCACAATCAATCTGATCATTCAGAATACTGTCACCAGAATACAGTAACTAGAACCCAAACCAGAACCCAGAACTCTGCAACAGCAAATAGAAACAACTAAAACATACTTAATAAGGTATATGCTACTTCCATCTATCAAACCTGCATGTATATGCACTTTTATCAAAGCCAACCAACATACACATCTGCAAATATTAATTCATAATTCTGTAGCTATTCCGGACTTCAGTTATAACCAAATCATAATATTTATAGAATAACACATGCATCAATATTTAGATCTAGACTATACATGATCAAACCACATAATGATAATTCATTTCAAGCCTTAAGATCCTGATCCATCATTAGATATTATCCTTCATCAACTGCTAAGGTTCATCCTTGGTTCAGATCAAGCACAGCAACATAAGCCAATAATCTGCATACTAAATCTCACACTTCATCATATATTCGATACTTGCACACCTGGCCTATTTATCTTCTCCTCCTTATATAGTTTTAGGCCTTTCTTAATACCATGTACCAAAACCACTTAGGACTAATACCTTGGACCAAATACCTAGGGTCAATATCTCAGACCAAATACCTTGGATCAAAATACCTTTGACCAAATACCTTAGACCAAAAACTTAGTTTTCCAAGATATACGCGCTTTTCCTTCTGTAAAAGTGCATGTGTATGTATACGTGACTTGTGTTCCATGAACTTGCATGTATATGTAGCTTGGTCAAGGTGAACCTGTGTATGCCTTTCTTTCTTCATTCTTTATAGTTTGATTTGTAATTCTTTGCTGTTGACATGCTATACTGTGATCTGTCATCTGCGTGAGTTGCCATCAAAGACAACACCTATATCATAATGCCAACAATGAGTGTTCTTGAACTGTGTGTCCTTGATCTGATCATTTATGGTCAGTTCCATGTAGTGTGGGTTTATCTCTATTGTGTGAGTTGTTCTACAATATGGGATGTGTCCAACAATGGTGGAAAGTATGGTCGAGGGCGGTCTACATTCAAAACTGGGTGCAAATCAAGGAACAGTGGAATATTGATCTCAAAGGAATTGTCTCCTACAGCCTTGGTGATGGTGTATGACCCATATTGGAGTGGGTGAAGCTTACGATGGGGTATGAGTTACTCCTTTTGTATATGAAGCCAAACTTTGTCGCCCACCTGGAACTTTTGAAGCACCCGATGTTGATCATGGTGCTGCTTGTATTTAGCATTGGCTCTGTCAAATATATCATGGACCTGCTTGAATATGTGTTGAATGCACTCAATGAATCTATTAGCTCTGTCAGCTTCAGACTGAATGTGAGTTGAATGTGCTTGAGAAACTGCAAACTCTATCGCCACATCAATGGGACATAATGGATGAAATCCCAAACCTACCTGAAAAGGTTGTGGCCCGTTGAGCTATGGAGAGTTCTATTGTAGTTTTTCTTGACATAGGGGAGGATTTCATCCCATGTGCATGGGTGATTTGAGTTGTACATGCACATAATGTGTATGATCATCTTGTTGATGACCTCTGTTTGGCCATCATTTTAGGGGTGGAAAGTCGTGGGCTTTGTAAGTTTGGTATACATCATCAACCAGATACTTGACCAAAATACACTCATGAATCTGTTGTCCTGATCTAAGACAATGGACTATGGGATCCCAAAGTGTACCCACACTCGCTCAAAGAAGAGCTTAGTAATAGCCTCTATTGTGATACTCTTCTTATAGGCTGCCATAATGGCCATCTTAAAGAATCTGTCGATGACCACAATAAAGTAGTTGTTGATGTGCTTGGTAGAAGGAATTTTCGATTTTTAATCCATGGAGATGGATTCCCAAGGTCAAGTAGGAGTAGGTAAAGGAGTATATAGGCCTTTCTTCTTGATGGTTAGCTTGGAAAATCCGTAGGAAGTGCAGGATTTAATGTACTTTCCAACATCGTGACAAAGGTTGACCAATGGAAATATTTCTACAGTATTGCGACTATTTTCTCTACTTTGAAATGTTCAACGACCCAACTATAGTGCACCTCCCAAATAATCTTGACATGCTCTCTTGAAGGAACACAAATGTGTCCCAGGTGGCATAATAGTGCATCCTAGAGGTGTAAATTTTGAACTCGCTTACCTTCCATGAGTGTTTGGTATGTGCTGCCAAATTTTGGATCGCTCTTGTGAAGGTGCAACCACCCCGAGGTATTGTGTCTATAGGATTTGAGCACAATGATTAGACTAGTGGTTAGCTAAGGAAGTCTACAACATTGTTGGTGCTTCCCTTCTTGTACTTAATTTTAAAATGGAGTTGTTGCAGGTATGTGGACCATTTTTGATGGTGATCATTCTGCAACTTCCCTTGTGCTCGTATGAGTTGCATGGGTCTGTGGTCATGTGGATGGAAGTTTCCTTCCCTAGAATGTAATGCTTCCATTGAATGTAGGCATGCACAATGGAATACATTTATTTTTCATAGGTGAGATACTTTTCAACTGTCTTCGAAAGTGTCTCATTATGGTAATCCACTGGATGCCCCTTTTGAGTAATAACTATGCCAACGACATAGTTGGAGGCATCTATCTCAATCTCAAATGGTTGCTTCAGGTCTCGTAATGTGAGCATTGGTGCAAAGCAGAGGCAATGATTCAACTCAAAAAATGCCTTCTATTGGGTTTCGAACCAAAAGAACTTTTCTTTCTGTCTGCCCTTGCTGACTTGACTTAAAGGCCAAGTGATATGAGAGAACACAAAAATGAACCTACGGTAGAAATTGGAGAGACCCAGAAAGTTGCAGAGCTCTGTTAGAGTGGTTGGGGCTGGCCAATCATGAATTAATTGTATCTTGGCTAGGTCCACATGCACACCCTGATCATCAATGATGTACACTCTATATTGAACCTTGGTCATGCCAAAAGTGCATTTCTCCAAATTGGCATGCAACTTGTGTTGTCATAGGGTTTGGAGGACCTGTCAAATATGGTGGAGTTTCTCTTCCCAACTCTAGTTGAAGATGAATATGTCATCTAAATAACTAGCATGAATGCATTGGTGAACAGTCACAAGATGTCATTCATAAATTCCATGAAGGTTGCAAGGGCATTTGTCAACTCGAAAGGAATGACCAACCATTGGAAAAGACCCTCCCTGGATTTGAAGGAAGTCTTCCACACATCACAGGGCTCGATAGGAACTTGGTGATAACCAGACTTCAATTCAATCTTGCTAAAATATTCCCCCCCCCCACCCCCCCTTGAGTTGGTCCAAAAGGTCATTAATCCATGGGATTGGGTACCTATTTAGGACAGTGATCTTGTTCATCTCCTGATAGTCAATACAAAGTCTCTAGGTCTTGCCCTTCTTCTATACTAATATAATTGGCCTCCCAAAAGGTGATGAGATTGGCATGATTTTCCCTTTCCGTAACAGCTCTTGAATCTACCTCTTGATCTCATCGTTCTCCAGAATAGAGCGTCGATAGATCAGTCCATTGGGTAGTGGCATGCCCAGGGTTAGATCGATGGAGTGCTTGACATAACAATGCAAAAGTACCCATGTAGGTGAGGTGAAAAATCTCCTTGTATTCCTCCACAACCTTGTCCATTTGTTGCTACTGTGCGAAGGAGCCCTGTCTGGAAGCGGTGGCCATAATGTTTTTCTTGCCCTAAGGGTGGATCATAAGGAAAACAAATTTCCTGTTTTGTGAAATGATCTTACTGCATTTTTTTGTAAAGATCAAAGATATGGATGTAGGCGAGGCTACCTTTGGTATCCTGTAAAACTTATTTCCCAAAGTAATAATCACAGACCGAGGTCTAGACTCATACAAAGTTATACTTCCACAAGTATGGTTGTCCTAATAATACATCACACACTTCAAGAGGAGAAACATCACATAGTACCTCATCCATGAAGGGCTTGATGCTGTAGGGAAAGTGACACTGATAGCTCATGCGAATACCTCATCATTGTTGAAGCCACCCGATAATGTATGACTGCGGATGTGCTATAGTCAGTAGGCCCAACCGCTTTACAAACTTTTTGACGGTGCTGGACCTGCCAACATGTCAAGGGATCTCCATGGTAAGAAGTCCCAATTAGACCTTAGTCTGTTTGCTGTAGGATTCCTAGCAGTGGGTCGTATAGTAATGCCTTGACCGCGATTTCGCACAGATGAAATTAAGATAACTATGTTGGTAGAAAGTGTGTGACAGTTGCAGTGAGCCAAGAAAGGTGGATGAGAGGTTCTAACACGTGGGAGTTAAGATGAGTGCGCCCCTTAGGAACTTGTGATAGCATGCAGTTAAGAAGGGAACACACAAGAAAAGATACATCACAACATGGAAGGAAAGTTAGCAAGCAATCCAAAGTGATGGTTAAACCAATAGCACATTTCAGAAAGATTCATACATACATACATACATAGCTATACATGCATGCATAAGTAAACATATACATATATCATTTAGAGTAAACTAGATAGCATAGAATACAATACAACATATGCATGAAACTTGCTAGCTCTTTTTATATTAAGAAGTGTAAGTTCCAGTCATACAATACATCGATTTCCAACCACTAGTTCCGATAATGGAACATTAGAGCCACAATCGCCTGCTCCTCTAAAGAGATGTACTAGCTCTACATAGTGGAGACACCAAGGCTCATTACAATATTGTCCAAGCTCTCTCCAAGATATTCTTATTGGAAGCTTGGCTGACCAAATGCCTATACAATGAGCTATGAGGGACTATTTATAGCAAAGGGTGGGATGACCCTTGACTTTCCCCTTTGTGACAGTTCATATACCCTCATAACTCTTCATCTACTCTATGACTGTTACATCCAACTATCAACACTTGAATTACACTTGACATGACATTACATTATAATTCACATGTACCCATGTGAGAGAAATGGCCTGAGCAAGCCATGCTAGACATCACTATGTCTTAGACAACCATGGAAGTCCAACTCCTCAACATCCTCGTGCTGATCAATAGTAACATATTGATGCCAAGATCGGTAGTTCACGATGGTGTTCTTGTGCTCCAAGGTGACATCTTTCTAGAACCTGACTCTTTCTTCCATAGAATCTGGGTACACTTCTCGAGCTCCTCTGTTGAAGTCATCTATAAGCATGCACATCATTATCCTTAATGCGGTTGGACCACCAACATACTTGTGCATGATGTCTACAGTTATGGGCAAGCCTTGGTTGGTGGTGATGCACATCAACTCATCGAAGTATGAATCAAGCTCTAGTCAGACTTGTGCCTTTGTCTTTGCCTGGGTGAGAGTCCCAATAGATGGGATCGCATGTGCGCACACCATTACATCCATACTATTGAACACACATGCATGGGAAGCCTGTATAGTAGTGATGAGTTGCAGGAGCTCTTCATAGTTTCGGATCTAACTCCGGATACGTGCCTTCACCTCAACCGCACTGGCCTTCATCATCTTAGGCAAGTGAAGTGGGGCTCCTTTGTATCTCATTTTCCATGTTTGCATGTAATCAACAACAACATGCAATTTTGTCAAGGTACGTGCTCTTCTAACACATCCCTGCTTCCATTCGTTGAGCTGGATGACTGCCGTATGCACGGTGCCAAACTTGGAGTAAAACACTCGCATAAATGTGTCAAGGGAAAATAATTCATCTAGTATTTCCTTCTTCAGTTCAACTCAGGTGGACACTAACACCGACTCTCCACCTTGCTTGGCTGTCTGAAGTTCTTTAGCTATTCACTCATTTTCAGCTATCAGAAAGCGAACACTTGAGCTAGTGGCTTCGACATATAGTCTAGTTGCATCGGCTAAGGTTGCTAGATGTTTGTGCACATCAGAAACGATCATTCATTCCTCAACTTGTGTAGGAGATGTATGGTCATCCAGAGTCGACAATCTATGATACTACACAACTCTATGTTGAGACTTTTCGAATGAGATGTTGTGCATCTCTCCTTCCGACTGATCTCAATACCTCCTCGGTCGCTTGAGACTTTCTCATCATCTGGATGCGGTGAAGCAAGTAAGTCAACCTCTTGGTGGTGAGGCATAAGGTTGATGTCTTGTTCAAATTACCATTGCTCCCTCTCTGTATCCAATTGTTGAAGTGCTTGCTCTATCTCATGAGCGAAGTTCTTCTCCTGCGATGGGTTACACTGTTTTTCTGATGCCAGCTGTTCTGATGAATCCACTACTTGTACAAGCATTGT